>JAZKJV010000640.1:1800000-1979282 GCA_037367405.1 Ottelia alismoides | reverse complement strand
TGGTTTTTTAATTAAAATAAAAGTCAAGGATGAACCTACAAATGACACAAAGTTTTACTATTGGAATTTAAACTTAAAATACTAAACAAATATTACAAAAACCCGAAGGAGGTTATGAACAAAATGGCCAGCTCGTGTGGGACGACACGTGAGCCGAGCTGCACTGGACTATAATGTAATTTGATGAAAGATTATGGTCCAACTTGCAAAATTTCCACAAAATATTACATAACTAAAATAAAATAAATAAAAAGTTGGGTCCAAAGATGTAAAATACCCCTTACAGATGCGGATCGTGCGACAGAGGATTATTAATTTGACGCGTGTCACTTTATGGTTTCATGATGACATTTCACAGCTACTGTATGATTAGATCCTTGGGAAGGATCCTACGGTCGTCCCTCCTCTAATTGGACGTCAGCTGCTAAATCTCGGCAGTGATGCTTCATCAGATGGCCCTATAGTGTGGTGGAAGAACCACTGAAGAACTCACCTCCGATGAGCTTGGATTTGACGATGCGCGTGACTCCGATCACGAGGTAGTCCTCTCATGGTCTCTGAATACTCAAGTCACCTCCGTACATCTCTCGATGGTCCAAGGTGTCTGGGGACCACTGATTGGTCCCTGAAGGTCTAAGCTTCAAAGGATGACTTGAGATTTTGTTCTTGGCAAAATTGGCCCCTCATATGGGGCCCTTAGCTCATAAGACATCAAGGGTTAGCTTAGGGACAAAGATAGGAAGGGTCCTCAAGGCTAATCAGGCGATATGGGCAAAAAATGATGGCGGGTGGTATCCTCCAGTAGATAGTGGAGGGGGGAGGAATGGATCTCTAGATATGTGCAAGATCTAGGTGGATGAAGATGCATAGGGTGTAGTACTTAGGATGGGAGATATGACATAGATGATCCAAGTGGAGGAGGATAGCTGAGGTTGTCGGAAATAAGCGGTAGAGCCGGAGCTCTAGCGAGAAGAATTTTTCAGATTTTATGAAAAATAAAGCTAAATCAAATGAGAGAAAGGCTTGCCTTACACTACTCCTACAATAGGGAATAAAAAGAACGAAGAAAGAAGAAGACTTCCATATCTGGACCACTTGTAGCAGAACTTTGGGCGGATGAGGCGATGAATCTTTGGATAATCCTCGATTCGACGCAAACCAAGCCTCATAAGTTCCTGGGAGAACCTTGTTGTCACAAGGGTTCTTGATCAGAGATTAGATTAGGATTTTGGTGGTGGACTAGGAATCAAAGGGAGAAGGGAGGTGGGAGAGATGCTTTATACATGGGGCCCTTTTACCAATGAGAACTCATGCACCGAGGCCTCTCAGATCGATAAGAGATGAGTGCGTGAAAGAACAGTGATCGAAGAAGAGATTTGCAGATGGAATCGATCGAAAATAGTGAAAGAATCTGGCGCGATAATTCGAGGAAGTAGGGGTCAAACACAGTTTAACATGTCTAGGGATGGAAGAAGGACAGTCCACATAGGCTGCAAGAAGATCAACCATATTTGACATTCAAAAATAAATCAAAACATACAAAATTTTTACTTTTTATGTAGTATTTTAATCTGATTTTTATTTATTTTTATGAATTCATTTATTACAAGTTATTTTTACAAGTATATACATAGGTACCACTACAAATATATTAGGTATTTTATTTTTATTTTTTATTTTGTTTTCATTATTTTATTCACATAATTTATATATTTATAAATTATTTTAATATATACAAATATATTTTTGTTATATTTTTGATATAATATCTTCACTTAAATAAATATGTATATTTATTATATAGGTATCAATATCGTATATTCATCTTTGTATTTTTGTATGTTATTTTATTTTATTATTTTCTTTAAGGTTTTATTCTATTCTAAATGTACATATATTATAAATAGTTATTACAAAATTATTAAAATTATAGAAATTATAAAGAATAAATAAAATGAAAATTTTATTCAGGTATATAATACAATAGGGGTCCAAAATCTAACTTTTGCATCTTAACTCCAAATTAGGTGAAACAACCTTCATTAAATAGCAAAAAAAAATTATATACAATTAATGCGATTTTGGTATATTTTGAGTTCATATGGAGAAGATATGGGTTTGGGAAGTTTGGATTTCTGAAATTTATTCTGAGGGTAGATTGTACACTTTGTTTTATTTTTGTGTTAATTAAATTTTTAAATTTTCTATACATTTTTATCTACAACTTTCATGTACAAAGTTCCTTTATTTGATGTATAAATAATAAAGAATAAAATAGGTCCTAAAATGGATTATTGGTGAATAGAAATTGGGGTTTTTATTGAGTTTTTGACCTTTATCTCCCCCTACTTTATTCCTTATTGGTGAATAGAAATTAGGGTCATTATGATGCCTAGGGTCATAAAATACCTTTGACATTTTATTTCTTTTTCATTTAGTTTCTTTGTTCTTTTATTTTAGCTTTAAACAATGTATTTTACACAATATTTATACAATAAATAATGAATGTTTATTTATGAAAATTAATGATATGTACATGCATTTAGCTAGGGTTTAAAGGCTAAAATGAAAGAATAAAGGTGATGAAATGGATATTCATCACCCCATCTACTTGCCTTTGCTAGTCCCTAACAAACACTTATGATTAAAAGTGCCGAAATGAAAAATAAAGAAAAGAAAAGGAAAGAACTTGGACTATTTTTAACTCTTAAACTTGTCTTCGTAAAATCAATGTTTAGAGCTCCATCAGGCCTTTGGACATTTAGGTTTTATCGGAACCTTACTGGTAAATGGTAAATACAACAGCCTTTGAGAATCACAAAACTCTACTCTAGTCTCTCAATAGCCTAGTCAAAATAAATCAACTCATACGCAAACCCTTATTATTATGAATCTATCCTAGACAGTGTGTGATTTGTAGCTCTCCTTGGTTGAAGCAGTAAAAGTCAGTCTTTCCCTAACACAATAACTCTTTCCTCAAGAAGTAGGATATTTCCTTCTAAGTTTAAGTACAACCAACTCAAGAAGAGGTGGTGGAGAGAAGAATGGATGGTAGCTAGTGTAGCTACCTATCCTAGGATGCTTGACCAGTGTAGCAAGTCATCTGGCTGCATTCTCACATACATTTGACTTTGAAGATCAAGATTGCTTGTAGACTATACATCTATATACATACTCCAGCAGGCATTTTATTTTCATTCACCTGTCCATTTTTTTTGGAGTTTTTGGTTTTCCCATTTTTTTTAAGATTATAAACAACAACATTTACATATGGACTTTTTCCTATTGAGCCAGTAGATTGTCCCTCTTTTGAAGCTACAATGCAACCCACAACTTCTGTCTTTAGACCTCTTCGCTATTGGATCTGGTCGGGGCATAATGGCTACAAATGTATGACTTTCGATGTTTCCATTGGCTTGTGTCTCTTGCCGGTAAATCAAACCTTCTAGCACATCAACTAAGGTAAGCAAAGTGAAAGGTGTGGGTGTGCAAGCTAGGTCATCATTAAGAAGAGTCGTGCATGTGTTCCGAAATATTCTACTTAGGAAGTTAAGATGACATTGAACGAAGTCTTATGTTCTCAAAGAATTAAGTCTCACACACCTGAAGTATCTAAATTCTAGTTCATATAAGGTTCTTGTGATTAAGTGGATTAAGGTCCAACCAAGCTCCAATCTTCAGATTTTACTTAGACTAGTGCAATTATCATTTTCAATTGAAAAAATGCAAATGTTATGTACAATGCAAGGAAAATATTTTTGTGATTAATTTTCTAATTTTGAGCTTTTTTTGTATTTTTGAAAAGTTTTGCAATTTTTTATGCAAATGTTTTAAAGATTTTTTAAACATTTTTTGAATTTTTAATTTTGCAATTTTTTAGGGGTTTTTCATGATAAAAAGGTTTTTAGAAAGAACTATGTGCAGATATTTACAAAGGAGTGCCTCTTGCCATTTACAAGAATTAGGATTTGAGAATTTACTGGTTTATATATACAAGATTTGTAAAGGATATTTATTTGTTTGAATTGTGTACATAATTCTCAAAATAACTTGAAAATATTTTTGCAAACATTTTGAAAAATAACTTGACAAATAATTTTTACGGAAGTTTACAAATTTGAAAATCATTTTGCAAAAAGTTTTCAAACAATATGCATAGACTTTTCAAAATATCTTTGCAACCATTTTCGAAACCATTTGCAAATGGATTTTCAAACATTTTTATTTCAAACGAAGAAAAAAAATTACAAACAAAACATTTTCCAAATAGTTTTCAAAAGAACTTTCAAAAGGATTTTCAAACTATTTTCCACTCACTTTTCCAAAAAATATTTTAAACCGGACTTATTAATTAGTATATACAAAGAATTTTAATGTATGTATGTTAGTTTTTATTAATTAGACATATAAAAAATATGAAAGTATGAGTTTTGACTAACATATATATAGAGTATGTATGACCCCCCTGTACTTAGCTTGAGCTATGTCCTCATAGATCAGAGATAAGAGGAGAAGACATAATTCATACTGAGTATATAAGAGTCTATACTACAATGACTAAAGAACGATGAATCAATGAATGGGAAGTCAACTGTTCCCCCTATATCTAGCATGAAATAATACTAAGTATATCAGGTTGTATCTACATGTAGGGAGGGTTGAAGGTGGGAATGAACATATCACAACTCAGTCTATCTCCCCCTCTTCTTAGGGTAAGATATTCTTAAGTATATATAAAAATATCAACAAGATATGAGACAGCTGAGGAGATCAATAGAAAACAGAAAAGAAAATATGTGAGGAGAATGTATGCATAACTCCCCATATAATTAGGGTAAAAGAGACCTAAGTATAGGAAACAACCAGAGTGATGAAATGGAACGAAGAAAAAACACCCAGTCCATCCATCCACCTATACTTAGGACAAAATACGTCCTAAGTAAGGCAAACACATAGAATGGGTGGATGAGAAAAACAGTGGGCAAAAAAGAAGTAAATGAAAGTGGATATACAAGGTGGAGGCTATATAGAGATCAAGAAGGTAGAAAGCGCAACTTCTTGCAAAATGGCAGAGTTCTCTAGAATACCCTTCGTACATTTTATGGATCAATCAGCAAAATGGCAAATCATCCTGGTTTTCTTGAGAGGCCCTAGATGAAGAGATTGTACCAATGAGAAGGGTATTATATTAATTGAAGCACCACCATCAGGGAGAGTTTGATCACTTGAATGGTCAGAAATGGCGCATCACACAAGATGTGTATTCGTGTTCCCTTTCCTAATTTGTGGACGATGAGTGATGTAATAGGCAGTGGCCATGGTCAGAATGTGGTGCTTAGATCTATGTTGTTGCTTTCTCTTTTTGCATGTGGGTATAGATAATTTGTTTGTGGCCTGGCAAAGTGGGGCCTTAATAATATCATGAATAGCTGCCACCACTTCTTGTTTAGTCAACATATTTTAAGATTTTGGATCTCCTCCATACAAGGGATGGGATCTGAATAATCATCTACATAAGGATGATAAAGAGCAGTCTGTACAGTGTAATCATTGGGGTCAAAGGTGGGAACTGGAGTGGATGTGTGTGTGAGTATAGGATCTGGCAGAGGTGCCCTCTCCTCACAAGCTGACTCGGCAAGGTGTCACCTAGACTATTTCCTGTATTTTTAGGTTTTTCTCATTTTTTTGTATTTTGGGTGATTGCAAGCTCCCATCGACACCCTCAAATGAATATATGAAATTAGATAGTGATGTGATAGTGTGGCTCTTATTTAGACTAGTGAGGTCATTAATCCTCTGATTCACTGGATCCATCAATCAGATCATGTACTCGAGCGGTACCCATAAGAGGTGACTCCAACAACTCAAAGTCAAGTGGGTTAGATGGTGGGCAATGTGAAGTTGGTGGTGGTGGCTAAAATTCCGATGCCTGAAACTGTAGATGAGGTAGATATGTACAAAAAATCCGGAGCAAAGTCCTCCTGATAAAATAGAGTTGGACCGGCTGGAGATTAATAAGGATCCGCAAAGTCCGGATAAAAATTACTCTAGCCCTGCCATCTTTGAAATAAAAGAAACGGACAGGGAGAGCATGAAAGTCAATTTACTGACTCAACACAATGATGATCGTGAATGTTCGGTCCTTTTATCTTGTCAAATTTTAGAGTTAGGTGAATTTCAAAAAGTTGTACAAACACATAGGTAGGACTAGGATTTGGACACTAATAATTAGTGTGTACGTATTAAAAATAAAATGCAAATACAATGACGGTGTTACTCTCCCCAAGATAATGATTTTTCTTTCTAATTTTATGGTCAAATAGAATTAGCAGGTCCAAATTTATTGGAAATCACATTTTGGGAATTTTTAATATAAATGCATGAGTCCTAATGAGGTGTCAATTCCTTTAGTATCCTAAGTGGACAAAATCAGAGGGTGGGAGTCAGAAAAGCAATGCAAGCGCAAAGCAATGATGTATGTTGAGATAGAGATGCTCACCATGCCTCCAGCTCTCTTCGTGCAGGATGCTAAGAAGAATTGAAACCTACTCCATATGCTATGCAAGCTGATGAAATCGCCATAGAACAGAATTTGCTATTAGCGTGAAGCGCCGGATGCTAATTATCTAGATATGAAACCTAGGGTCCGATCTTCGAGATAGCCTCGGTGCCCGCCACAACAGGTCCTGCAAGCATTGTATGGTGTGTCTCTCGGCATGCGACCACAAGTATAAATAATCAACAATTCAATTTGACTAGATCTAAAAGCAAACTATTGGGACATGCAATTTTTAATTAGGGCTTTGGACCTGAATCTATCAAGTAAACAAATCCTAGAACTAGGGCTTAATCACAGAAGACAAATAAATATAAAATCAAAAAATTAAAAACCTCTTGAAATAAAAAATATCGGAAAACCGTGAAAAAACCGACGAGGCCCGCAAATGAACAATCACTCAAGCATTGGACTTCATGAAGTATCAGAGTGTTCTGAGTCCAAATTACTACAATTAAGTGTATCTCTCTCACTTAACTTATAAGATAAAATAAAATAAAATAAAAGACAAAAGTCACTATCTTCAAAATTCCTCCATGTCTTCTTTTGTCATCTCTCCTTTCTGTTTGAGGTGAAAAGCCGACTCCGCTTCACTTGGGTGTGTAGGTCTCCCAGGAGAGCCTCCCTTTATCTGTGGTCCCTCGCAACAAATTTAAACAAGAAAGAGGGTTAAACAACTTACAAATATTATAAATTAATATGACAAATAAAGAAATAAAGACAAACATGTAGAAAAGAGAGAAGAAACAAAGAAACACAATCTATGCGGCATTGCTCCACGACAACAACGCCTTTTAAAAACTAGGGTCTTGCGAGGGTCTATCAATCCACAAGGCGGATCAACAGTCGTCGAGGCGACTGCTCATGAAACCTGAATAAATTCAACATATAATTCACAATAGATTTAGCAATGCAAAATTAAAATGTGGAGCTAAAATTTATTATAAATCTACAGAGTGTGTGTATAGGTGTATGTTTGTAGAGTGTTGAACACATGGCGCAAACATGATAGACTGTGCAAGTGAGTGTAAAAATTATCCTTCCTCTTCTCTTTTTATTATATTTTTGTGTGGGTTTTCAATTTGTTATTTTTTTATGGATTTCGATTTTTTAAATTATTTTATTTGTAATTTTATAATTTTTATTTCCTTTTTATAATTTTCCATTTTTTTTAGTTTATAATATAAGATTATAGATAATATATATAATACAAAGTAATATAATTTTAAATACTTCTACTAATAAGTATAATTTACGAAATAAAATATTATATATATATATATATTTCTACTATTTTGTTATTTTGAGGGAAATTTTGCTAACTTTTAGGTATTTTTAAAGTTGAAAATATCCCACAATAAGGATTAAATAAATAGTCCGATTTGATTTGAGATTTAAAAATAGCAAAAGCCTCATTATTTCTTAATTAATAATGTATATAAAATTACATAACATAAATTAATATTTTTTTGGAATTTGGGTGTTTTTTATATATTTATAAAGGATTTTAGTGCTTTAATGTTTTTCATTTTCTTTTTATATTTTTATAAATTTTTGGTCTAGTGATACAAAATACAATAATAAACAAATACATTTTTTTTGGAATTTTTAAATACTTTTTATATTTTTTTGGAATTTTTAATTCAAACAGGGACAAAACCATGGTATTTAGGTTTTTAATAAACAGAAAAATGCCTAAAATACAAAACTAATGATATAGCATGAATGAATATGCAAGCAAGCACTTAACCTTATTTTTTCAAATTTTTGGAGCATAGATGATAGGTATAGAAAATAGAAAACAAATACATAAATTAAATGAACTAGCAAGGGTATATATGCAAAGTGAAATTTAATCTTTAAATACCAAATAAAAATTAGAAAAACCCATAATAGGTCATGCGCAAAATGTCCAGCTCACGCATGACGACACGTGATCTGAACTATATTGGAGTAAAATGTAATTTAATGAAAGTTGCAAAATATCCACAAAATATATGGTGGGAATAAAATATTATATGAATAAATAAATAAACAAAAAGTGGGGATCAAAGATTCAAAATACCTCCTAATGGTGTGGATTGTGCAACCGAGGATGATTGACTTGACGTGTGGAGATCTGTAGTTTGCATGATGATGCTTCGTAGCTACGTTCTGGATTAGATCCTTGGGAAGGATGTGATGGTCGTGGATCCTCTGATCATATGGCAGTTGCTAAATCTGGGTGATGATGCTTAATCGGATGGACCTGGAGGGTGGTGCAAGAACCGTTGAAGAACTCGCCTCTAGCGAGCTTGGATTTGACGATACATGCAACTCCAACACCAACAGGTCCTCATATGGTCTCTGAATGCACTTGTCATATCCTTGTGTCTCCTCGATGTTCCAAAGGTGTTCGGGGACCACTGATTGGTCCCTGGAGTTCGAAGCTTCAAAGGAGGACCTGGGACTCTGTTCTTGTCAAAATTGGCCCCTCGGATGGGTACCTTAGCTCCTAGGACCTACAGGATTAGCTCAGGGATAAAGACAGGAAGGGTCCTAGGGGCTAATCGGGTGAAATGGAATGAAAATGGTGGCGGGTGATATACTCCGACGGACGGCGGAGACGGAGGAATGGATCTCTAGATATGTGCAAGATCTAGGTGGATGAAGATGCTTGGGTGTATGATCAAGGATGACAGAGATGATGGAGATTAACGGAGTGGCGAAGGATTGCTGAGGTGTCAGAAATAGGAAACGAAGAGTGAGCTCCGACGAGAATTTTTTTTGGATTTTACGAAAAATAAACTAAATGAAATAAAATAAAGGCTTACCCTACACTACTGTTATACCAGGGAATAGAAATAATGAAGAAAGAAGAAGCTTGCCATACATGGACCACTTGGAGCAGATCTTCGGGCAGAGGAGGCAGTGGAGCTTCGGATAAGCCTCGATTCTATACAAACCAGGCCCCATAATGTCTTTGGAGAAGCTTGTTGTCACATGGGTTCTCCATCAGGGATTAGGTGGTGAAAGAAGGATCCAAGGGCGAAGGAAGTGGAAGAAAAGCTTTATACATGGGGTCCTTTTACCAATGAGAACTCATGCATCGAAGGTCCCTCAGATCGACAAGAGATGCGTGCGTAAAAGAACGATGATCGAGGAAGAGATTTGTAGAAGGAATCAAGCAAAAAATTGAAAGAATTGGGCGTGATAATTCGAGTAATTAGGGGTCAAACACAGCCTGACATGCCTAGGGCTGGAAGAATGACACTTGACCTAGGGTCAACTGTCACTTGGCAATGGTTGGTCCACCCAGGCTGCATGAAGATATACCATATTTGTAATTCAAAAGTAATTCAAAATAAATTAGTAATTGATTTATTTAACTTTTTATTAAAGAATAAAAATATTTATTATTTTATTTATATTTTAATCCGATTTTTATTAATTTTTATGGATTTATTTATTACAAGTTACTTTTTAAGAATGTCAACATTGGTATATTTACCTATCTATTTGGTATTTTATTTTTGTTTTGTATTTTGATTTCATTATTTTGCACTCGTAATTGATTTATTTATAACTTATTTCAATATGCACAAATATTTTTTGTTATATTTTTTACATAATATGTACACTTAAATAAATATGTATATTTATCATATATGTATAAGTATAGTATATTCATCTATGTAATTTGTATGTTGTTTTATTTTATTATTTTATTTATGGTTTTATTTTATTATAAATATGTATATATATTATAAATATTATTTACAAAATTATAAAAATATAAAGTTAAAAAAAAATTATAAATAATTAATAAAATTAATATTTTATTCAATTCTAGAGTACAATGGGGATCCAAAATAGAACTTTTGCATCTGAACTAAACATTGAGTGAAACCACCTTCATTTAATAATTAATAAACATTATATACAATTAAAGGTGAGTTTGGTAAATTTTGAATTCATATGGAGAAGATATTGGTCTGGGAAGTTTTGTTTTTGAAATTATATTCTAAATGTAGAATGTAAAATTTGTATTATTTTTGTGTAAAGTAAATTTTGTATTTTTATATACATTCCTACAACTTACATGTACGCAATTTCTTTATTTGAGGTACAAATAATAAAGAATAAAATTTGCCCCAAAAATGGATTATTGGAGAATAGAAACTAGTGTTTTTATTGAGTTTTTGACCCTGTTCTCCCCCTACTTTATTCCTTGTCGACCAGGTCATCATGATGCCTAGGTCTTAGGGTTTAGGGTCATAAAACACCTTTGGAATTTTATTTATTTTTCTTTTATTTTTTTATTCTTTTATTTTGGATTTAAAAAATTTATTTTATAAAATATTTATATAATAAGTAGTTAATGTTAATTTAGGCATAATAATGATATATACATGCTTTTAGCAAGGGTTTAAAGGCCAAAATTAAAGAGCAATGGTGATGAAATGTAGATTCATCAGCAGGACTAGAGCTTCATCCTCTTCCTTTGCTGGAGAACTACCGACCCACTTACCCCTTACATATTCTGTTTTAGTAGAGGGATGAGGAGATAGCCCTTCATCCCCTTAACAGTTTTATGCAGGAAAGAGATCAAGAAGATCACCTAGAGAGGACATACAAGCTCAGAACATAAGCTCCAGGTGGTTGTGGCCCCAAGGTCCCTCCGAACGACTCCAGACATTTTTGAAAGAACTTGTAGACGTAGCATCATTCAAGAGCATATAGGATCGAATGATGAAGCATTTGGCGACCGGAGCAAGGAGAACAAGAGTATAAAAGGTCACATGAGTTGTGTCCTTATAGTGTTCTTTTAAGGACCTCAGGAACTATTAGATCAAGTCTTCGGCCCATATAAAATCTAGACCATTAAATCGAAAGTGAAGCGGTGCGTCCAATGCCATGTGGAACATCCTCCACTGCCTGATGTGTGCCTTGAAGGGGTAAATTTATTAGTAACTCTTTGCCTCTTATATTTATTTATTAGTATTATAAAAATAAAGAGTAGTTTAAAAAGTATTGTAAAAAATTCAAGGACCCCCTGAACTTTCTTGTATATTGCCATCTCAGCTCACGTGGTCCCCCACGTGAGTAGGGCAAATTACAAGGGTTCCCACCTTGCTTTGCATATTTATGTTTAATCCTACAACTTTGTGAATAAGTTTAATTTTTTTATTTACATGCAACACCATGTACTATATTTTTATTGCAAAAATACCCCTACAAGGTCTTGCATTTATTTATGCGCATTTCCATTTTCTATAACTAGCACCTATTCTTTTAAATTCAAGAAACAATTATAGGATATGCTTAAATGATGTCATTCATGCCATGATTTTTATTTGTCATTTATTGCATTTACTATTTAATAAAAATCATTTAGAAGCAATTTATTCCTCGTATTGATATAAAACTTAAATAATATTATAAAATCACTTTCAAAAAATAAAATAGAGTGCATTTATTGCTTTATAATATAACCCTAATCCGAAAATCAGAAAAAATAAAAAAAAATCTTAAACCTGAAAAACCATTCTAAACCTATAAAAATGCAAAAAAAATTATAAAATCCAAAAAAAAAGTTTTTCCTATATATTTTTATATATTTTTTACACTGAATACTAAAAATAGTTTTGAGAAATTTTGTAATTATTTACTATTTCGAATCTGAAAACAATTTAGCCAATTATTATAAGTCGTAATTTTGAATTTTAAAATCAATTAAAGATATTTAAAAAAATAACAAAAATTACCTAAAAATCATAAAAATAGAGGAAAATATAAAGAACACAAAAACTCTTTTTTTTTGTAATCTTGAGTATTAGCTATATTTATAAAAAGAATTCCCTATATTCACTATATATACATACATAAAATTATATGCTTATTAATAGAATATTAATCTAAAAGCTTCCAAATATATTTTAAAACCAATAAAAAATAAAAAGGACAGTACATGTATATATTTCAAGAATTTTTACACGTGTTTTATATATTTTGTATATAGTACTTATATTATTCAAGTATTGTATATAATAATTACATATTAAAAAGAAAAATAAATTAAAAATTAGAAAAATAAAAAAATAGAAAAATACATAATTTAAAACAAAAAAACTATAAAAATAAATATCCATAAAATCTAAGTATAATTAAAAACCAAAAAAATAAAAAACCAAAAAAAGTACAAAAAGATTGTTGTTTATTTTATAGACAATAAATATTCCTATCTACATACTTTCTCTCTATGGTTCGACATTCTACACTTACTCACTATACAAATATTTTATAGGCACGCATTTTCATTGATTTATCATATAATGTGGGTTGATTGTTAATTCATTTGGTTGTTGATATTTGAGAGTCGAGAGACGTATCGATACAACGATTGTTGGATCTGACTTGTTGGACACCGCATGCGCTCCAAGATCGGGCGTTAGGATCCCTCGACGAACAATAAGTTATCAAATGGCGCAGTTGTCGGGGATCAACATAGAATAGTTTTTAGTGTACATATTCACTTGCATTTATTTTCTTTTTTTATTTATTTTTATCAAATAATTGTTTTATCTTCTTCTAGTCATTTTCTTTATTGAATTTCTTATGAGGGACCGCGTGGCAAAGGCAACTTCTTTAAAAGCCGATGCACTAAAGATGAGAGGAGTTGGCTCCGGCTCTATGAGTCAATTAGAGAGAGCAAGTGAGAGAGAGAGAAGAGCATATATTAATGTTGGTTTTTATTAATTTTTTTGGGAGAGAGAGAGAGAGAGATTTTTATTTTTATTTTTCCTTAGTAATTGTAATAATACAGGTACATTTGGGCATGTTTGGACACTTTGCACTCTGAGGTCCATTGCCCGGTGATTGTTCACCTATGGGCCTCGTTGGTTTTCTCATATTCTTCACTTTCTTCCCTTTTATTCTCCCTATTTTCCACTTCTTTTTATTTTGGTTTCCATAATTTGAGTTTTCTGCCTTATATTTATTTGTTTTCTATGACCTAGCTTTTAGATTTTAGGAATTACTTGGTCAAGTAAAATAAGTCCAAACACTTTATATCTACACGCTCCTAAATATTTATGTCTCGACTTAGCTCAAATTAATCTGGTTCTTCAAAACTAATAGCAATTCTTGTTTAGGGCGATTTCATCAGCTTGCATTAGATGTATTGTAGATTTAAATTATGTGTCTTGCATCATGCATGGGGAGAGTTGGGAAGCATTGTAAGTCCTCTTACTCTGCGTGCATAATTAGATACTTGGTGAGATTTCCATCATAGTATCCACTTGCATGACTTTTCTGTCTTCTCTTCTAGTTTTGTATCACATAGGAAATTGAAAAAAATACAAAAAAAATCATTAGGAGAATTATTTTAAAAGATAATAAACTAAAGTGGAAATTAAAACAAGGGATTGTTTAATAAACTTTGACCAAATTAAAATTCATAACAAACCATCATTGTTTGGGGTCCATAAAGCTACATTTTTTCAAGTACATTCCAGACTGAGTGAGGCATGCCCCATAATGATCAGTGCCCAAAACCAACCTGAATACTTCCCTATTATTGACTAGATTCATGAAGTATTGGTGCTTCTATCGTACTTAGGCGAGTAGGGCTTTGTCGATGACGGTGTTCTCGCCTTGTGTAGAACATCCAATCTGGTCTGAAGTATTGAGCGTAGGCCACATCCTCATGGGTGTTTGTCTCATCGTCTTGTGTCCGAGTACCTCATTTTTGGGGAAAGTAGTGGTTTCTCCTATCATCTTCAACCTTTATTATTTGGCAGAGTAGCGGATCCAGACCTAATATCAGGGATTCTCTTGAAAAAGTGCAGGCTGTAGGTTACAAAGGAAGTGAAAAGTACAAGATTCCTTTCTGACAGTACTCACTATCATATAGGGTTAGCCCTTAGGGTGCGTTTGGTTCGTGGGTTATCCAGGGGTGAATAACCTGGTTTTGTGTTTGTGTGTTTGGTTGGTGGGTTAAGGGTTAGGAGGGTTTGTGTGATGTGATTGTATTGGAATTTGAAAAAGTTGGTAGTTAATATGATATGATTGTATTGAAATTTGAAAAAGTGGGTGGTTGTTGTGATGTGATTGTATTGAAGTTTGGATTAGTGGGTAGAAGTTGAGTATTTTATGATTTTTAGATGATATGATGGTATAATATATAAATTTTTTGATGGAAAGAGAGTGGGTCCCACTAGTGGGTTAAAAGTGGGGGTTTTGGGGGGTTACCCACCCAAAGTGGGGGTAACCCCCCAACCAAACGCACCCTTAGGGACTTTCTTTAATATTACCTAAAAATAATAATAAAACTGATGATAAAAATAGTTAAATTCATATAGCTTAATTTTCGTTGAGTTGTTCATCCCACCTTGTATTGTATCTGTTTAAATTTTAGGTCAAAGATCTAGTCCATAGCACTTGTGCCATTTTTCATTTCATTTGTTTTAATTCTTTTTATTCTTCTCATTTTAAGCCTTCTTCTTACATCCTCTTCATTCCATTCTTTTGTTTATTGCAATATTCTTCTATTCCTCATCTGAATCCTCTTGTTCTTCTAATATGTCATCTCATGGATTGTTTAGTCAGGAACCCACTAACAACTACATCAAGTCCATGAACTTTACCTCTTTAATAATTTGAGGCGATTCCTGAGAACCCGATTTGGATATTGTGAACCAATCTCCAGACTCCTCGAGTTCATCTCATTTTTCAATAAATCAGGATCACTCTTGTCCAGCCATTTGCCCCTTGTGGATGGAGATCTATTTCAGTCAATAAAATCCGCCATTCACTCACATCCGAATTGACCCTAATTCCAGATCATCCATTTCACCTGATGCCACAGTTTGTTAGACTAATAGAGGTACATTTTCATGTGCAGATCTAGAGGAAACCCTGGATCTTGTTCAAATCAATTCCTTCGAGTCTGAATAAATGATGGCTCCTCAAGGGAAAGGAAAGGGAACGGACCATCCAGATCAGGGATAACCCAATCAGAACACAGTGAATGCCCATTTGCTTGTTTCAATAAATCCATTCAGTCAAAACTAATAAATCATGCTCTTGCCCATGTCACTTTCCAAGAAATTTTGAATGATCTGAGGAGAGATAGAGAATAGAGGAGTAGGAGGAGTATATAATGATGAATAAGAAGATGGACACTATGGAAGACCCGCTGATGAGACCAGGAGAGAGGCTCCCAAGCCTACTCTCAAAGAAACCAATAATCCTTACGTTGTCTAGATGAGGAAGTGGATACAGATCCATGTAGTCCATTAATATTTTGAATTGAAGCTACATTTTCTGGCTCTTCATCCCTCTTTTCACGGGAACACAAATGAATAGCCCTACATCCATCTTCAGCAATTCTCTTTCATCTGTCGCACCACTCACTACCCTAACATCCCATTATGTGTAGTTAAGATGATCGTATTCCCCCTTCAGCCTTCAAGACAAGGCTCTTTATTGGATCAACAATCTGGGGAAGGTCATGACGACCTGGGAGGAGCTGAAGTCTGTGTTCCTACAGAAATACTATCCTCTAGGTCATCTTAACCGAATGCGAGCAAGAATCAGTAGCATATCACAGGGACCACACGAGTCTATTCATGATGCCTAGGAGAGATTCGAAGATTTACAGGAGAAGTGCCCCACCAAGACATTCCTCAGACTATCTTGGCCCAACACTTCTTTGAGTGCATGATTCTAAAAAGTCAGAGGCTTGTGGATATTGTATGTGGTGGCTTGCATTTCAACAAGGATGAAGACATCGTTTGGTAAATTTTTGATGAAATGGTCGAAGATAGCCTTCCTTGTCTTCATCTCGTGCATATCAATGACAACCACAAATCCACCACAATCCCATCAATATGGGGGCTCTAATGAAGTAGACAGTGACGAAAGCTCCAACCTTAGCATCACAGGGATCCACCTATCCAAAGTAGATATAATAGAGAAGCGAACACAAAGACCTTGAGAAATAATATGTCATTGAACAAAGAACCCAACACTTGGATGAGTTGGATAAGATTTTAAAGCAGCAGGAACCTGGTCGCCACAACTCCTGTTGAGCTGAAGGAGTCACAATCACCACATTAGCCTCTGTCAAGACCATGAAAGCCTCAGGTCAAACACGTATACTATGTGCAGGCAACTGAACAGTCACAACCGGCCGTCAATATTATATAAATATATATATATATTTAATCTTAAATTTTTTATTTTCTTTTTTTTATATTTTATGAGTTTTAAATTATTTCTCTTTTTATGTAGTATAAAGGTATATGTAAGAGTATATATGTAATACGTAAAATGCAAGTAATATATACATATATTATATAATAAATATATAAAAAATAAAAATATAAAAAAGAATAGTTCTTTTTTATTTTTAAACCATTTAAAAATATTTATAATGTATTTATAATAATATAAATTATATATATATATATGTATATTCTACATTATAGGGCAATATATTAATAAATAAAGTTATAAATAGTCAAAAATTACAAGATAAAATATTTTATATTCTTTTATTTTTTTTCTTCTATTTTTGTGATTTTTTGGGGTTTTTTTGTTGATTTTTACATATTTTTAAAGTCCAAAATATACAAAGTCAATGACTTTTTCAATAGTTCGAATTGTTTTGAGATTTAAAATACTAAATATGTCCAAATTTCCTCAAAACTAAATTTAATATATAATAATATGCATAAGTAAAAATATTGGATAGAAAACTATTTTTTTCAAGTTTTTGAAAATATTTTGCAAATTGTTTTGGGTTAGGAAGGGTTTCTAATGTTTAGATTTTCTTTTGAAATTCTTTTCTAATTTTTGGTCTGTAGAAATAAAATACTATAATAAATAGTAGGTAATTTTTTGAAATTTTTATTGAGGCTTTTATTACTTATTTATATTTTTCAAGTCCAATAATACATAAACATGCTCTTTTTTATTTCAACTAAATAGGAAATGCAAAAAAAATGCAAAGCGAAGTATATGCATTAATGAGCAATTAATCTTGCAGTAAGTCCTATTTTTTCATGATTTTTGGAGCTCAACAAGTTTTTATAGAAAACAGAAATGCAAAAATAAAAATTAACTATGCTGGAAGGGGCATTTATGGAATTAAAATTATAGGCAAGTTGGTAGGAAAAATACCACAAACGTTGTATTGAAATTCAAAATTTTAATATTAAGCTGTAAATACAAAAGCTACAAGGGTATATAAGCAAGTTATTCAGCTCATTTAGGGGGCCACATGAGCTACGTTGGTAGTGGACTTACTTGTAATTGCAAAGAGTAATAGAGACTTAATTACATTTTTACCGCAAAGATTTGTACTTAATTAAATATTTATAAGACTCCTTATAAAATACAAAAAAGACAGAGGGGGTTCTATGAAATTGACCCTTTAAACACAGTGAATCTGTCATTGAGAGCTTGCCAAGTGGAGGATCTAACGATGGAGGGCACTCTTCATTTCATTTAAAAGCATGGCCTAGATTAGATCTGGATTGTGTTCTTCATCCGACGGTCGGAAAATGGCTTGGAAGAACAATCAATGAACTCGGTTATGATGAACTTGAATCTCACGTTCCTGAAGACTCCAAAAATGGTTCTTCAAAGCGATGGTGGTAGTGGACTCTTGGTGGGCCTCCGCAAGTGCTGGTGGCTTCCAACGAAGCCAAAAGGGCCTTGAGGTGGATTCGGGGGACCTTCGAGTTCTAGTTGACATGGAGATGCTCCATGTCCGATTCACGACTCAAGAAGGCAACTTGACCCTAATGTCATGCACCAAAAGATCCCTGGGCATGAGGGCAACAACCTCGGCCTAGGGTTGAAGCTGAAAGCTAAAGGGGTGAGAAATACAATGAAGCTCCTGCGAAGTACAGGAGAGGATCTTGATTAGCCAATTCTGTGGTGGATTTGGTTTGGCACATTGGGGCATCGATGGAGAAGGTATCGTGGAATGACCTGCGGTGGTTATTGTGGCGGATCATAGTAAGGAACCGATTAATTTGGCTTGAAGCTCGAGCTCTAGGTCAAATTAGGGATCTTAAAATTACACCTAACAACTAGATTAAAGACAAAATTAAATTGGTAAATTGAAACATAAACCTAAATTTAACTATAAAAGAAGGAGAGGGGGCCTCAACTTGGTTGTAGTCCAAGGAGGTAGAACCGGTCGGCGATGGTTTTGATGGTGCTTGGATCGCCTCTCCCAATCGCTCCTCCTCATTGCAGGGTTGATCATTGGATTGCTGTCACCAAGGAGGGGATGTGTCAAAGACCTGAGGTGATAAGATTATCCAGGAAGGGATCAAACTCAAAAAGGTGGTGAATGGGGTACATTTATATAATGGAAAATGGCTATCTTAGAGGCACGGTGGAGTGCCAAGGAGTAGGGGTTGGTGAGCCGGGCGAGGTCAGTATGGGGGACTGTCATGGGGGCAGCACTGGGGTGAAGAAATTGAGGAAGCAGCAAGCATGAGTGAAGCATGGAAATGGGGAAAATTTAGTGTGCTAGTGAGGTTTCTGACAAGTCTGCTGGAGGTCAGTATAGTTGACCAAAGGTCTATGTTTGAAGAGCCCCGGTTAGTCCACGTGGACGAACCAGGAAAAAGCAGGCTAGAAATTCCTTGTAAATTAACTTAAAATAAAAAATGAATTAATTAATTGTATTTTATAAAATAAAAAAATGTTTATAATTTTATAGTTTTTTAAACGTAATTTATTTATTTGTTTGAGGTGATTAATTATAAGGTAATTTTTACATGTATAAGTGTAGGTAAAAATATTTGTATTTTTTGTCTTTCAATTTTAATTTGTATTATTAATTTCATTATGCTATACAAGTATTTTTATATATTTTAATTTTTTTAGTTACATATTTATGTATTTTTGTTGTATTTTGATGAGTGTAATTATGTACTTAAATAATTATGTACATATTTTTATATGTATATATAATTATCATTCATCTATGTATTAAAGGGATTGATTTATTTTAATTTTATTTTGATGGTTTTCTTTTATTTTAATTATGGACAAGTGTTTTAAATAATATTTACATTTTTTAAAATATAAGAAATTAAATAATATAAAGAATAAGTAAATTGAATATATTATATAGTATATTGCATAATGGGAGCCCAAAACCTATCTTTAGCATCTTAACTCCAAATTGAATGAAATCACGTATTAAATAGTTTATTAAATTTTACATATACAATTAAATGTGAGTTTGGTCAATTTTGATAATGTATGGAGGAGATGCAGGTCTGCAAAGTTTTCTTTGCGACTTTTTATTTTGTCTCTCGGGTACACTATGAATTTTTCTGTAAAATCAATTTTATATTTTTCTTTGTACTTTTTATCTACAATATTCATGTTGATGGTTTTATTATTTGAGTAGTAAAAATAATAAAATAAAATAGGTCCCAAAATTTATTATTTGGAAAAAATAAATTAGTGTTTTAATTGTATTTTCTGCACAGTTTCTCTGCTCGACCTCCCCCTACTTTTTCCTTGTTGACCAAATCATCATAATGACTGGGCCTCAGTGTCTAGAATCACTCGGTATCTTTGACACTTTATTTTTTTTCTTTTCTTCCTACATTCTTTAATTTTGTAATGAAATACATAATTTATACAGTATTTTACACAATATTTTATACAATATACAAAGAGTTTATATTGACAAATTAATTATATATACATGCATTTAACTTGGGATTTAAGGCCATAATGAAAGAATAAAGGTGATGAAATAAAAATTCATCACCCCCCTATACTTGCCATTGCTAGTCCCTAGTAATCACTTATTCCTATAAGTGCAGAAAAGAAAAAAAAGAAAAAGAAATAACTTGGAATAATTTTTTTTACTTTTAAACATATGATTATAAAGTTAATATTAGGAGCTCAGAGAAGACCTTTGGATTATTAGTGTGTTTGGAACCATATTAAGGTTAGGAGGTGTGACACAACAACCCTCAGGTTATATAATCCTATTATCCTGTCCAATTCACTGTCAGGTCAGGACCATCCTCTCAATCACATACTCTTGCTACCTTGAAGTGATAGAACCATGTGTGTCAATTGTTCAGCTCTCCCCAGACAAATCATTGAACCAAAAAGGAGTCTGCTCTTCTGATAACTTGTTCTCGAGGAGACAAATATTTCCTTCTGAGGCCAGGTGTCGTCGCTCATTACAATCGTATGGGGTGATAAGCTAGAAGAAGTGGAAAAGAAGTGGGAATGGCAAGATGAATTTTACCTACAGTAATTTTTTTTTGGAAATTTTAAAATATTTTTCTAGATTTTATAATTTTTCTAAGGCTAATAAGGACTTTTTAGTTGGTTTTTGAAATTTTAAAAATGGAAAACCAAAGAAATTCGGCACATAAAAACTACCACCTAAAGTAGATACTAGCATGGGCTACTACTAATTTTTGGAAAATTTTGGGCTAAATTTACTATTTATTGCAACTAATTAAAGAGCATGAAATTAAACAATGAAGGAGGGCCTTTTGCAATTAATCTTACTTCGAGGGCTAAATGATAACAAGAAATGAAAGTCCAAGGGCCCTTGCGCAATTTTATCCTGCAAAAACATGCGCTACATGTGACAGACGTGTAGTCTTCATTCCCTTGTCAAGCTCGGTTAGTGTAACCTAGTCTTCACCAAGAAGCATGTCTTTTCTAAAGCTTCAAGTTTTTGGTCGAATTTTTTGGTATAGGCTTCTTTGGATATTTCTTTGATTTTAATAGCTTATGCATTCTTGTTTGTGCCCCGATGGATATAGAATCTTTTTAGTCACCCCATTTCTTATGGTCTTAGAAAAAGTTACGCCTGCAGACCATTCCCCTTCAGAAGCATTATCTCAATCCATCTACAGTCTTTAGATATCATTGTTACCATTGGAAGTGGGTTAGAATACCGGTTTTGGCAATCCCCAAGAATGGTTTCTTAGCCACCCTTTATGAAGTGTCCTAGCAGCGTATTGAATTAGACTCCAAGATTTTTCAGCACTCCATCTGTGTTGAGCTAAGTGCTAAGTGTGAGGTTTCTGATCAAACCAATATCTCAAGAGACTTAAGGATGATATGAAGGGTTCTATTTAAACACATTGAATTGACTCATGGACATAGTCTCAAGGAACCAAAAAAACTAAGTCAGAACGACCTAAAATATCCCCCAATTCAGAAAAGAGGGATTTTTGCACTAGTATGCTAATCAGAGACGATTAACAATCACTGCTCGACCAAGTGTGCCTCTAATCAATAATCAATCCATAGAAAATTCAAGCAATCATTACGTGAGAGTTAAATTTATTATAACTCTAATATAAGTGTGTATAGGTGTAAGTATCGTAGAGTATCGAACAAAGGGAGCAATATGTTGTAGCACTAATTATTATTTATGAATAAATAATGAATAAATAACAATGTGTATTTGTACAATAATGCAATCAATGAATAAATTGATATGTTTTTGGGTTATGAATTTAACTTAATTTTTAAATTTTTATTTTTAAATTTTTTATTTTATTTATTTTATAATTTTTAGTTTACTTTTTTGTTTTCTTATTTTTAATTGCCATTTCTTTTCAAAATTTATAATAAATGTATATATAACTCTATATATGTAATATATATATAATATTTGTAAAATAAAATGCATAATATGTAAAAAATATACAAAAATCAAAAAAAAATAAGTATAGTTGTTTTCATTATTTTAAGCATTTTAAAAATAACTATAAGGTTTTTATAGTAATTATGAACTATATGTATGTATATAAGGGTATATAATACACTATAGGGTATTAAAATGATAAATATATATAATAAAAAATTGCAGAATAAATTATTATTTTATCTTTATACTTTTATATGTTTTTATGATTTTTCATGGTTTTTTGGTAATTTGTAAGTATTTTTAAAGTCTAAAATAGTAAAAAACATTAGCTCATAGAATAGACCGCACTGTATTGATATTTAAAATGCAAAACAATGTCAAAAAATTTGAAAACTAATTTAAATATGTAATAATATATGTACACAAAAATCAAATATAAACTAACATTTTTGGTATTTTTGAAGATTTTATATTTTTTTTCTAAGGATTTTGGAGCCTTTTAATTTTTTATGATTTCTGTTTTCTATTTTTTTAGGATTTTTTGTATGGAGGTACAAAATACAATAATAAATGACTAATATTTTTTTGGAATTTTTAGATATGATTTTATAATTTTTATTTTTTAAGCAAATAAGGAATATCTATGTTATTTTTTATTTTTAATAAATAGGAAAATGCGTGAAATGAAACTAAATACCTGACGTGAAAGAGCATGCAAGCATGAAAATAATCCTTTTTTTCATATTTTTTCGAACATGGAAGGTATTTATAAAAATTAGACAAACATACACAAAAATGTTTAAATTTGTATGGGTGTTTTTGCAATAAAAATAAATGTGTGGATGTTTATGCAAAAACACCACAAATTTAGAACTGAAGTTCAAATGTTATGAACTAAATTACAAGAACCTGCAAGGCTATAACTGCAAAATGCTCAGCTCACATGGGTGGGACACGTGAGATAAGCTAGTTAGGGCCTAAATGTAATATGTTGATAGCTTAGGGGTCCATACGCAAAAGGTACACAAAATAAGAAGTGTCTTTAATTAATTACAAGACTAAAAATAAAATAACATAAACAAAGGGGAATGGACACACTTACCCATAAAAAAGGGTGCGGATGGAGCGGTTGAGATGTATCCATTTGACGTGTGTCAGCTCGTCATCACACGATTGGCGCTTCATGTAGCTGCGGCTGAGATTTGATCTCCCAAAGAGATTCGATGGTGGAGGCTCTAGTCGATCGAAAAGTAGCTCTACACCTGGGTGTCTTACCTCGATCGAACAACTAAGGAATCACCTGGAAGAACATTTTATGAATTGGATGCTGCATCACTTCGATCCGCCTGATTTCCCTCCTCCGGCCACAAAATCTGCTACTGAGATGCTCTAATTATTACTGGAGATGTTCCACAACAGATGAAGGCTTCTAACAAGTCTAGGGCTCCACGATGGAGCCCTGGTGTCGAGGCCATCTGGAGGTGTTCCTTGAGTTTAAAACCCCCTCAGATGGGGCTACCAAGCGCTGATTCCTAGATAGATAGAAAGAAGATCTCCTAGCAGAGTTGTTTGGGATTTTATTTGATGGAGTAGTAGTGAAATGAAACGATACGGAGAGGTCCAATGAGGTTGCGGTGGAAGGACCTCAACATCCAGATCTAGGTCGGATCTGGTTTGCAGGTGACTGAAGGTCGGCGGAGAAATGCAGGGGGAAGGTGATGAGGTGACTATGAGGGTCAGAACAAGGGGTATACGGTGAAGAACAATGGTCGGAGCTCGAGAGATCCGACGAGATCTAAATCCTTAATCAAGGCTAATACTATTGATCAAACCTTAAATAATGCAGAAACAAAATATTATAATTAAAGCTACCTAAATATGACAGAAACAAAGTACCTCAAGCGGCCGGAGATCGCGTGATTGACCCCATGGCAGAGCACCACCGGAGATGGCTGGAACAACCTCCTGTTCCTCCCTCCTCGCTGTGAAGCACGACGTCGAGCTCATGTCACGAGTTTTAACTCCTCCAAGCACTCCGAGGGGTTTATGGCAGAGCAAAAGTGGAACCAAAGTTCAAAAATGGTGGAACTCGGACAATATACAGAGGGAAGTTGATCGAGGGATTTAACACGGACCAAGGGTTGTATGTGGAAGAGGAAGGGTCCGTGTGATCGGTCATTGTGCCGAGAAGACATTTCTTAAAGGTATCGAGTATCATCAAGGGTTGCATAATGGTAAAAAAATTGAGAAGGAAGGGAGTCGACTGCATCTGATAGGTCTACAACTGCGGTCAGAAGAGTTGACCCCAGTCAACAAAAGAACGCCTCATATTTGTGCAGTTGGACTTCTAGAAGGCAAAACAGACTAACAAATACTAAATAATTAAAAATAAAATACCAAATGAATTAAGTAACTAAGAGGCATAACATGAAATATGTTTATTATTTTTAAAGTATTTGGATACGGTTTTTAACTATTTTTATGAGTTAATTTATTGGTGGTTACTTTTTACATGTATAAATGTAGGTATTTTTACCTATATAAAATGTACTTTATTTTTATTTATTTTAAATTTTTTTATTTTGTATACTTATTTTATATATTTAGAATTTATTTAAATGCTCTTAAATTTTTTATTTTATTTTCCTGAAGTAATTTGTACACTTAAATAAATAGTTGTATTTACATATAGGTGTATATATATAGATAGATAATTCATCTATGTATTTTATACACTTATAATTTTATTTATTTTTATAGTTTACTTTTATTCTAATTATATACATATACTATAATATTGACAAAAATATAAAAATATCAAAATATAAGGTGTGTAAAGAAAAAATAAAATGAATGTTTTATTGAGGTATATTGTACAATAGGGGTCCAAAACCTAGATTTTGCATCTTAACTGATAATTAAATGAAACTACCATCATTAAATAGATAATAAAAAGTTATATACCATTAAATGTGATTTCTATGAAGATATAGGTCTGGGAAGTTTGGATTTTGGATTCTTATTTTGAGTGTAGAAGGTACAATATGTATTACTTTGTATGAAATAAATTTTATTTTTTTCCACGTATTTTTATGTACAAAGTTTAATTATTTGATGTATAAAAATAATTAAATAAAATAGGTCCAAAACTATATTATTTAGCAAAATAGATTGGGAATTTTGTTGTGTTTTTGGCCCTTATCTCTCCCTAATTTATTCCTTGTCAATCGAGTCATTATGATGCCTAGGTCTCGAGGTTTAGGGTCATTCAATACCTTTGGTATTTCAATTTTTTCTTTTATTTTCATCATACTTTTATTTTTGCTTTAAATGCAATATTTTATACAGTATTTTTGGAATAAATAATGAATGTTAATTTGTACAAATTAATGATATATACAGGCATTTAGCTAGGTATTTAAGGCCAAAATAGAAGAATAAAGGTGATGAAATGGAAATTCATCACCCTACTATACTTGCCCTTGCTAGTCCTTATCAGTCACTTATGCCTATAAGTGCCGAAAAGAAAATAAAGAAAAGAAAAATAAAGAAATTAAATTGATTTTGTCTTTTAAACTTGACTTCATAAAATCAAAGTTTGAAGCTCAGTCAGACCTTTGGAAGTTAAGTTTGGTCGAAACCCTATCAGGAATCGGACTTGTAACACGACAACCTCTGAGTACCACAAGACCTCGCCCATGTCTCCTCAGAAGCCAGGTCTTAACAAGTTGAATTCATACATAGTTCCTTATGACTATGAGTCTACCTTGTACAGTGTGTGTGATATGTAGCTCCTATCGGCTGAAGCAGTAGAAGTCAGTTTCTCTAACAATGTGACCCTAATTCCCCAATCCAATGACTCTTTCCTCCAGACGTGGGGTATTCCCTTCCAAATTCAAGTACATCTGGCTCAAAAAGAGGAGGTAGAAAGAAGAATGGACAATAGCCAATGTAGCTTCATTTCATACTATGCTTGACCAATGTAGGCAAGTCATCCAGATGTAGGATCACATACGTATGCCTTTAGAGCTCAATATTGCTTATTGGCTATATACACGCTCTGATATGAATTGATTTTACTTTTTCTTATATTTTCTTTTTTGAGTGTTTGAATATGCATTTTTTGATACTATATACGGTAACATTTACATGTGGACTTTTTCCTCTTGAACCAATAGACTATCCCTCTTTTGAAGCATTATTACAACCCACAACTTCTGTTATTAGAACTCATGGCTACTAGATTAGGTTGGTGTACAATGGCCATAAATGTTTGGCATCTGATGTTCTCTATTAGCTTATATCTGATGCCGCAAAACCAGCCCTCTACCACTTCAACTAAGGTTAGCAAAGTGTTAGGTGCATGTGTGCAAGCTATGTCATTTTTGATAAGATTCATGTGTGTGTTGACGTTGAACTTAGGCAGTCAAGACGATATTGAACTAAGTCTCGTGGTCTCAAAGAATTAAGTCTATCAGACCTGGAGTGTCTCAATTCTAGTTCCTATGAGGTTCTTGCGATTATGTGGATTAAGGTCAAACCAAGCTCCAATCTTTGGATTTTATTTATGTGTTCAATTATTAATATCAATATAAAAATGCAAATGCTATGTACAACGCAAGGAAAAAATTTCCGTGAAGCAATTTTCTAATTTTGATCTTTTTAGGATTTTCTTTTTTAAGACTCTTTGCAAATTTTTATGGATGTTATTAAAACATTTGTTACAAATTTTTATGGATTTTTTAATTTTGCAAGTTTTTAGGGTTTTTTTCCAAAAACAAAAAGAATATGTGCAAATATTTACACGAGAGTGCATCTTTTATTTACAAGAGTCCGTGTGAAAGAATTTACATAGGATTTCCAAAACTTTTTTGAAAACATTTTCGTAAACATTTTGTAAACTTATTTTCACAAATAATTTTGACAAACATTTTTACAAACAATTACAAACTTTGAAAATCAATTTGTAAATATTTACAAATATTATATATCAATTTTTCAAACAATTTTTCAACCATTTTTCAAATCATTTGCAAATAGATTTTCAAAATATTTTATTCAAAAAAAATTAAAAATGAAACATTTTTACAATGGTTGAAAACATTTTCAAAATAGTTTCAAAAGATTTTTCAAAGAGATTTTCCAACCATTTTTCAAACATTTTGCAAAACATTTTTAACTGATTTATTAATCGGTATATACAAAGAAATTTAATTATGTGTTTTAGTTTGTATTAATTAGCCATAATATTGGGAATACAAAAGTACGAGTTATGTCTAAATTAAATACAATGTATATACAACCCCTCTATACTGGGATTGATCTTTGTCCCCATAGATCAGAGAGAAAAAGAGAAGTCATAACTAGTATTGAGTATAGTCGAGCCTATACTATAGCGAATAAAGAAAGAATGAAAGAATGAAGAATCCTAAGTCAGTCGTACCCCCTATACTCAAGATGAAATAATCCAAGTATAACATATTGTATTCTACATGCAAGGAGGGTTGAGGGTGGGAATGAATATATCACAACTCAATCTTTCTCCCCTTATACTCAAGGTAAGATATCCAAAAGTATACACAAAAATATCAACATGAGAGGAGATAGTTGAGGTTATCAAGAAAAAGAAACTAATAAAAGAAGAAACAACGCTGGGAGAATGTACGCATCACTCCCCTATGCTTTGGGTAAAAGCACACTAAGTATATGCAACAATAGTAGTAATGAAATAGAACAAAGAATGAACACTTGGCTCGTCCACTCTCCTATACTTAGGATAAAGTACATCCTAAGCAAGCCAAACACACGGAATGGGGTGGAAGAGCAAAATGGTAAATGGAAGGACGAAAACGAAAGTTGATATACAAGGTGAATGATATAAAGAGATCATGAATGGAGAAACTGTACCTTCTTATGTGACCGGTGAGGAATGGATCTAATAAGGTACAAGTCGGTAACGAGTTCATCCTCTGACTCAACCCAATCTGGATTGACATAAGGTAGATCGTTAATAGTCTCAAAGTGAAAAGGCATGAACCGATCAATGGAAGTAGTGTGGTCAGGTTCAGTCTTCCTCCTTAAAGAGGAGTTCTTAGGTCTCAGTCTCATCCATGATAAAGCAAATCTCTCTGATATCAGTAGATAGGTCATAGTCCTTGGGGTCAACTGACACGAGTACACTCTTGTCAGATGTGGGCCTCTATTCAAGGTGAGTGCAGTGATCAAGACAACGCTCTCGTGGGTAGAATGAAAGTATGTCTCTTCTGATTTGCAATCAATAATGGCTCTTATCGAGGCAAGGAAAGGCCATCCCAGGATGATTCGAGAATGTTCCATTGGGGTGGAGGTTTGCATTGATAATACAATGAAATCAACAGTGAAGCTCATGTCTTTCATCTGAATGATGACGTTATCAAGAATACCCTTCTGCCTCTTTATTGATCCATCAATGAATTGACAAATCATCCTACTTTTCATGAGAGGCCCAAGATGAAGAGACTGTACCAATGAGAAGGGTATTATATTAATCGATGCGTTGCCATCAAGGAGAGTATGATCACAATAATAGTCAAAAATGGCACAACTCACCAGATGTGTAACAATGTTCCTTTTCCTAATATGTGGATGGTGGATGATGGCGTGGACAATGTCCAAGGTAAGAATGTGTCGCTCAGATCTACTTCTTTGTTTTCTTTTCTTGGATTTGGGTCCATATAATTGGTGCATGGCCTGACGAAGTGGGGCCTCAATAATATCATGAATAGCTACCACCACTTTAGGATTGGTCAACATTTTTAAGATTTTCCATCGCTTCCATACAATGGAAGAGATTGGAATAAACATCTACACAAGGATAACTAAGAGCAGTCTTTACATTGTCATCCTTGGGGGCAAAGTTGGGAACTATGGTAGATGTGTGTGGGGGCCTAGGATTTGGTATTGGTGCTCTCTCCTCACAAACTAAATTTACAAGGTGTCTTACAAAGTCTTTTTGAATTTTTATAATTTCCTCATTTTTTTGTATTCTCGGCGATTGCAAGCTCTCATGGGTATCCTCTGGTGAATCTGCAAATTCAGATGGTGAAGCAATGGTATGGCTCTCATTTATTCTAGTGAGGTCATCTATACTCTGTTTCATTTGCTCCACTAATTAGGTCATGTACTCATGAGCGGTACAATAAGAGGTGACTCCAATAGCTCAGTCTCGGGTGGGTGAGATGGTGGGAATTTTGATGGTGGTGGTGGTTTGTAAAAATCAAAATCCAATGCCTGAAAAAGTGGATGAGGCATATATGTACAAAAAGAAAAGTCATGAGCAATGTCCTCCCAAAAAATGGAGGTGGAACGACTGGAGAGGAAGAATGATCCATGAAGTCTAGATAAAAATCACTCCAGTCATCCATCTCTGAAACAAAAGATAGGGATCGGGAGAGCAGGCAGGTCAAGTCAAGATATGTAAGAAAAAGGTGCAAATGAGCAGAGAAGATCGAGTATGCACACAAACAAACACAAATATAAACAAACAAATGCCTCAATTCAAACTCAACACAATGATGATCGTGAAGGTTCGGTCTTTTTATCTTATCACATTTTAGAGTTAAGTGAAAAAACAAAATATTTACAAGCTCACAGGTGCAGTCACCTAGAATGGTTGTGCTCTAGTCAGCGATGCACACCTACTAAAACACTGAAACCACTTCATCGAACATCTGAGGCAAGTGCTTCCAGCAATAACAGAGCCCAAGAGCCGACCCAAACACTTAAGTCACAAGTCTACGGATGGGGGCTCTAGTCCTTAGGTGTATGTACATCACTCAGTCTGATTTGCAACCTATATACAAAGAGGGGATTACTCTCCCCAAAACAAATGATTTGTCCTTTTTAATTTAAGGGTTGAGTAAAGTTGGCAGTTCCAATTTTATTTGTTATCACTTTTTTCGGGAATTTTTGATAAATGTGTGATCCTAAAGAGGTATCAATTCCTTTAATATCTTATGTGATCAAAATCAGAGGGGGGGAGTTGGAAAATCAATGCAAGCGTAAATCAATGATGTATGCAAAGATAGATGGTGCTCACCTTTCCTCCAACTCTCTTCGTGCAAGATGCTATACAGGAATTAATGAAGGATAAGGGATAATCCTCAAGCACATCACAGAAGTGTGATGATCGTATCGTATATGATCAAGAGCGATTAGTCGTACTAGTTGCTCGGTGCAGCAGAATTTTAAAATTTTAAATGATGAAACCACGTGATCCAAGAACAATTCTTGGATCGTTTCATCTAACCACATAAATGATATAGGATTACCTATTAGAGTGTGGTTGTGATCGAGCCTCTAAGCGAAGAGACCCCCTATCTCCAGTCTGATCTGTCGGAGGAGACGCTTGTGAGCGTAGGGATGAGTCACTTGCTTCTCGCAATCCAAGTTGATGATCCAAGCAGTGGATCTCCTGATATTGTCTCACAAAATCGAACACCTTCTTCCCGAGCGCCGCGCACCAAAGAAGACAGAGATCCAAGAGTCGTCGAAGCGGGCACGACGACGAAGGCGACCTTCTCTTTATGAGAGTGGATGGCCACCCATAGAGATATGGGAGGGAGTATGCATGAGAATGAGAGAGAGAGAGATAGACATAGTCGAGATTACATAACTCGAAGAGCAAAGGGCGCCTCTTCTTATATAGGGTTTTGGGAGTCCATGGATCCCAATCCATGGACAACACACAATCAATGGATGGGATTGATTTGTATTTCTTTCAACGGGCAAGATATTATTGTAAAAACACAACATCAAGTGATTTAATTTAAATTAAATTTTATTGATAAATCGATAAAATTATTTTTAATTCAAATCACTTTTGACTAGAGAATAGATAATGAGGAGACTAAACCAATCCCCTAAGAAGGGCGGGACATCTACTCTTCTCCACATGAAGAGTTGTATTGAGTGGAGTTGGTCTATCTCCTCTAATTATCATGAGATTTCATTATCTCATGATATCTCCTTGATTTACAACAACACTCGTAAATATTTTGCACAAAATTAATTCGCAATTATCTTGTGAAAAAATTTCAATCAAGCCATTAAAATAATGTGAATCTTATTCACAACCCAAAACTAAATGTAATTATATTTTCAATTAATCATTCAATGTGAATCCAATTCACATTAATAATTAATCAACAAATATAAAACACATAAGTCTCTCTCTAATATATTATAAATCATATTTATAATATACATGGATAATTAAATAGTTCTATCCACATTATCCATATCCACAATAATTAAATCTCATTTAATTACATTGTATAATCATTCTCAAGCATTCAGATAATGTGAATAAAATTCACATTATTCATGATAATTAAATCACATTTAATTGTCCATTTATCAATGCCTAGATATAATTCTACTTTAGAATTATTCTTGAACTCTTACAAGAATAATGCACATTCTCCGTAGATACTTGGAGATAAGGACATGGTAAGTGTATTGTTCCATGTATAGTGACTCATATATTGAGATTACATCTCAAATCCAGATCTCTTGGACCTCTCAAAGATGCTTTATTTAATCAAGGCCAAAAATCTAATCTTCTCATTGTATCTGAATCTCATTCAGATCAATGTCCAACACTTGGACCAAGATCAGATTACTTATCCACTGAGAGGAGTCACTAAAATTCAGACCTGTTTCACACTCCCTCGAAACGGAAGTGTCATGGTTATGCAATCGCTTATGATCGCATCACCCTCAGGTATTCCTAATACCTGTACATTCTGTATACTGGAAGACCTATGATGAACCCAAAGATCTAGATCAATTTTACACTGTCATCTTCAGGGTTTCATCATCAAGATTCTCAATCTTGGTCATTGGGATTTTGTATCGATCATATGCCTTCCAAAAGCATATATCATACCTTCAAATTCTTTTCATGCTTCTAAAGCACGATGACCATGCATCGAATTCGATCGGTCCCAATACCTCATGAGTGAGTTCATGTCATCCGATTCAGAAGTGAACCTGTATGATCCCTTTGAGAGATCGTATTACTCATATTCCCTTGTATGCACACCAGCGCGTTGGTGTATTGACCTTGGTTAGGTCGTCAACCTATTGGTCTGCCAAATGTACATACTTAGATATATAGTAACACATCTGTCTCTGATCAGAGGATGTGTGCCTGTATCACGACAGTATACGATATAGGACTTTGGTTATCTCGATCTCGTTAAGTCAATTCTTTGACCTAACTAATCTGACACATCTGAATCTCTATTCCCATGCAGAGGACCTACATCAAGAGGTCGGTCAGATATCAACCTATATGAGAAAGGATTGCCATATCCTACTCAGGCTGGAGATCATCTCTTAACAATCATTTGACAGTTTTTTATGAGTTCTCAACCTAACTCCTTAGATATTCATCCAAACGCTAGTCTCTACGATTCTATTACAGAATCAATATCTATATGCTTATTAAGATGGCCATGGTACATAACCCTAATTGTACAGATGGACCTTATATTGCATTCATTCATTTAATCTCAGAAAAGGGAGTGAAAAGAGAATCAATAAGTTTTATTGATAAATCAAACGTTACAATATCATTTATTGTAAGAACGGTTCGTCATGGGCTCACATGGCTAACAATCTCCCACTAGCCCTCAGAACTATTCAGGTACAATTCTTAAACCCACATTCATTACATGCTGGTCAAAAACCTTATGTGTTAGTGGTTTTGTAAGGGGATCAGCAACGATGTCGGCAGAGGCCACCTTGGTGATGATGATGTCACCACGCTTTTGAATCTCCCGAAGGATGTGGTATTTCTTTCCACGTGCTTTCTCTTTTGATGCCATCTGGGTTCTTTCACCTAGGCAATGGCTCCGGAGTTTTCGCAGAGTAACGAGATGAGAGTATCAGAGGAAACTACGTCAAGTTCCCAAATGAACTTGCAAAACCACACCACCTCCTTTGTAGCATCTGAAGCGGCAATGTATTCAACTTCTGTTGTTGAATCTGTTGTAGTGTCCTGCTTCTTGCTTCTCCAGCTCACAACACCACCGTTCAACAGAAATGCAAACCCTGATGTCGACTTTCGATCATCAATATACAACTGGAAATCTGAATCCGTATATCCCAAGACTTGGAGATCACCATCTCCATTGACCAAGATGTAATATTGCGTCCGTCTTAGATACTTGAAAATGTTCTTCACTGGATTCTAGTGTTGTTCTCCCTGGCAGGACTGGTAACGACTTACCACTCCCACTGCATGACATATATCTATCCGAGTACACATCATGGCGTACATTAAGCTTCCTACAGCTCATGCATAGGGGCATCCGTCCATGGCCTTCTTTTCCACAACAGATTGAGGAACCATCCCTTTGGACATGTGTATACCATGACTTAAGGGGAGGAAACCTTTCTTATACTATCCATACAGCAACGTTCAAGAATCTTATTAATGTACCCATGTTGTGACACAGACAACATCCTCTTTTCTCGGTTTTTGAATAGCTTCAGACCTAAGATGTAAGAGGCTTCTCCAAGATCTTTCATCTCGAAGGTATGAGATAACCAAATCTTAACACTGGTCATCATCCATGTATCATTCCCAATTATAAGTATGTCACCTACATAAAGCACGATGAACACAATGGCACACCCACTAAGCTTCTTGCACACACAAGGTTCATCAGGATTCTGCACAAAATCATAACTCTTTATGGTTTCATCAGATCTGATGTTCTAGCTATTAGAAGCGTGTTTGAGTCCATATATGGATTTCTTCAGCTTTCATACTTTACCTTCCTCAGTTATGAAGCCCTAGGGCTGCTCCATATAGATATCCTCCTCGAGGTATCCATTGAGAAAAGCCATCTTGACGTCCATCTACCAGATGTCATATTCAAGATATGCAGCTATAACTAGTAGTGTTCTGATGGACCTAATCATAGACACATGAGAGAATGTCTCATCGTAGCCGATGCCTTCTCTCTGTGTGTATCCTTTGGCCAGGAGCCGTGCCTTGAAAGTCTCCACTTTCCCATCAGGTCCCCTCTTTCTCTTGAAGATCCACTTATACCCTATAGGTTTCACCCCTTTAGGTGGATCCTCTAGGGTCCATAAACCATTCTTATGCAAGGAGTCAATCTCTGACTTCATTTCTAGCATCTATCTATCCATGTCATGATCCGTGAGTGCTTCATCAAATGAAGTAGGATCACTGTAAGTTTCACCTGACACATGGAATCCATACCTTTAAGCTGGTGCAACCACCCTCGAACTCCTTCGAATAGGTATGGGTGTTTCATCTTCATTTATCTCTTTAGTTTCTGGTTCAAGAAGCTCATAATCCTTAGGGGATTCAATCAGTTCCTCTACTTCATTTTTATCTTAACATCTAAGGAAGTCATTCTCCAGAAACTTCATATATTTAGAAACAAAAACCATCTGTGTCTCAGGATCATAATGATGTTATCCAATACCATCTTTAACATATCCAATGAAGAAACACTAACAAGATCAAGATTCTAGCTTACTTGCGACCGCGTTCTTCGCATGGACAAAGCAACCCCAAACCCTCATGTGATTAACACTATGTTTGGTCCTATACCAGAGCTCATGAGGAGTCTTAGGCATAGATTTGCTAGGAATCTTGTTTAGGATATATATATTACAGTCTCCACTGCATATCCCCAAAAACTAAGTGGTAAATCTGCTTTGCTCATCATTGAACGGACCATATCCATGATGGCTTTGTTGCGTCTTTCAGCAACACCTTTAAGTTGGGGGGTTTCAGCAATTCCATTCTCCTTAAGATATTCCTTGAATTCATCTAAGAGGTGCTCGCCACCTTGGTCAGATCGAATCCGTTTAATCTTACTATCGGTTTGGTTCTCAACCGAGGCCTTGAATTCTTTGAACTTTTCAAAAGTTTCAGATTTATAACGTAATAGGAAGATGTATCGCGAATGGTCACCAATAAACGTCAAGTAATATCTATATCCATTTTGAGTCACAGTATTTAAGGGACCGCATACATCAGTATGTATAAGGTCAAGAATACCTTCTCATCTTGTATCCTTGTTACTAAAAGAAATCCTAGTCATTTTACCTCGAATACAATGCTCGCAAGTATGCAAAGGTTGAACCTGTAGAAAATCTAAGGGTCCATCCTTTATCAATCTATAGATCCTATCAATAGATAATTGACCAAGCCTATGATGCCAAAACATATTAGAATGATTACCATCCTCCCTAGATCTTTTAGGGTTTTTATTAGTGGCAGTTTCATTCATGAAATGTTCATCAATGCATAATTCATAGAGTCCACCAGAAGTTAAAATACCATCAGTAATATGCTTATCATAATAATTTATGTCTAGTTTATTACAGAAAAGGAATGAATATCCGCTTCTAACAAGCTTAGATACAGATATTAAATTCCTTCTGACTTCAGGTACATAAAGACACTCTCTAAGTACTAGGACTCTTGCACTAGATAATGATAGTCAACAGGTCCCGACGGTGACTACTGCAACACTTGCATCAGATCCCATCTGGATGAATATCTCCCCTTCATCGAGACTCTTAGTTTCATGAAAAAAATACAACAAATTGCATATATGAATAGAAGCATCGGAATCTATAATCCAACTTCCTTCTCGTCGAACAAGAAAACTAGTTTCAATGATGAATGTAGATTTCATACCTGCTAGAGGGATTTACCTTTGTCGACTAACTTTAGGTAATCCGGACAATTGTGTTTCCAGTTCCCCAGCTTCTTGCAGTGATGATATACGTCATTTTTCTTTGATGCTATTCGAGTGGATGATTGGTAGATGAGCCAACTCCTTGACTCTTCATCTTTCTCTTTTGGGACGACCCCTTTTGAGAACCATGCTTCTGTCCTCACTTTCCTTTGACCTATGCTACCATTACACTACTAGAGGGGCTATATTTCCTCATTACGTCTTCAGCAGACTTCAATGCAGCCAATAGCCCAGCATTAGTATAATCAACTTTGCTCATGTGGAATGTGACCACAAAGGTTTTCAAAGACTTAGGGAGCAATAGCAGACTGAAGTCAGCCAGCATATCTGCATCCATGTCAGCTCCTAGGGTTTCCAACTCAGAAAGGTACCCAAACATTTTGAGTACATGTTCTCTGACAGAGGTTCCCTCCAGCATTTTGCAGCGAATAAGTTCTCTCATTGTATTGTAACATTGTGTGTGGTTCACATCACCGAACATTTCCCTCAGATTCGTCATAATGTCATGGCAAGTGGCCATTCCCACCTATTGCATCTGTAGCACACTGGATAATGAAACCAGAATGTAACATCTTTCCAGATTATGATCTTCCTCATACTTTTCATTATAACTTATTTCCTCCGGAGTCTTTGGGTCTGTGTATAATTTCTTTTACAACACATAAGATATGCGCTCAGTCGAAAGAACAAGATCCAAATTTCGGATCCAATCCGAATAATTTGGTCTGGCCAACTGATTGACCTCCAGAAGCCTGCTAAGTAGGTTCATGGACTTCATTTTCTGAAATTAAGAATGCACGATATTAGAATATGTAAATAATTATATATTCAATTACAAATATTTGATTAAGGAATTTTTAATCAAATTAGTCTTGCTTTGTCATCTTTGAATGTCCATTACCTTGATCACTTTCAACGCAAGAGATTTACTTACCGTTATATCTCAAGCAAGAACCGGTATCTCCTCTTTACCTTTGTCACATCCCAATATTATGAGAAACTGTAACTCCAATATAGAGAAGCGGGAACACATTCCGCCTTGCAAGTCCAACTTGCATTTCTCAATTCGGACTTTAACACCCGAACCCACTACCCTAAGGAGTTGTTGACTCGTTGTTAATTGAACAAACGGTCAATAGGATCAGAACTCACTATGCGCAATCCAATATTGCCCTAATAATATGAGGAACCACTATTGGGGTCACTGAGCATACAACCTTTCTCTTTCGAGAAATAAAGAGTTCGATCCAAATGCGCTTGTATGCATGAGTTGTCACTTCGGATAATTGTCCCCTACATAAAATCCCTGGCGATGAAACCCTTTGCCTTGATGGGAGACCATGGATGTCACTTATGTGATCCTCCACCTCATATTAAAATTATAATTAATTATCATGAATCACATTCACATAATTAATTCTTCCAAGGGAAATACACATCTATTCATAATAGAGTGTGTTTAATAGGATATAATTTATTTAATCATATTAAATTAACTATCAATCCAATTAAATCAACAAACATGATTATTACTAGAAAATATGGTATTATCTCAAAGTGCATATTAATTCGAATTTTAGTAATTAGAAAAATACATCGTGATATCTTCGGCATCATCCCATCCCTACAGGCTATCATGGCCAGTACCGACGGGAGTGGGACAGACCGCACACGGTGCAACCTGCTACCCCAATGCTCCCCGACTAGACACCATATAAACCTTGGGAAAGGGTAATTCCAAATTGATCATTGTGTACTTGAGATGATCATCGGTTTTTCAACTGAAATATACCTTATAGTAATAATAAAAACAACTTTGATTGTAAGGAAATTTTCTAGACAAATTCCCAAACCTATTCAAGTAACATGTTTGTTGAAAGTGTATCAAGTAACCAATTGGTTATCTAGGTCATATCTGATCATTTATTGGTTGAGGTAATGTCACTTTAGGGAAAAATTATCACCAAATATTTCCCAAATATTATCCATAATTATTCCAGGAAATTAACTATTAATTTCACAAGTTTCTTAAATGACAATCATAAAGTTCATGATTAGGATTACAATTTTCAACAGCGACCCTCACTTACTAAAATTAGCATATCCCATTCATTTTAAATCCAAATTATGAAAAATCAGTTTCTAAAGCTTGTTAATTTGATTTAAAACAGAACCTAGGTAATTAGCATGCATTTCCAGGTTTTTTAAAATAGTAATTAACTCCTTAATTACGTCATTATTTGCCATCCTGAAAAAGTGGATATATGGTCATTAAAAATGTCATAAAGTTATAGGATTCCAAATCACACAAACTAAAATCACACGATTTCCTCAATTAATGGGGAACATTATCCAAGTGATAGTTTCATGTTTAAATATTTTAAACAATGCCGGAATTAATCACAAAATAGGTCTGCAAAAAATTGAAATGCGATAAAATTTTCACGAACCCTAACGGGTCCAAATCTTATTAGGTTAATGGATCATATCCAAAACCTCCAACCTTACTCTGATACCACTTTAAGGATAAGGGATGATCCTCAAGCGCATCACGGTAGCGTGACGATCGTATCGGATATGATCGAGAGCGACTAGTTGTAGTAGTTGCTCGGTGCAGCGGAATTTTAGAATTTTGAATGATGAAACCACATGATCCAAGAACATTTCTTGGATCATTTCATATAACCACATAAAAGATATAGGAATACCTCTTGCAGCACGGTTGTGATCGAGCCTCTAAGCGAAGAGACCTCTTGTCTCAAGTTCGATCTGCTAGAGGAGATGGTTGAGAGCGCGGGGATGAGTTGCGTGCGTCTCGCAATCCAAGTTGATGATCCAAGCAGTGGATCTCCTCATCTCGTCTCACGATATCGAACGCCTTCTTCACGAGCACCATGCACCAAAGAAGATGGAGATCCAAGAGTCATCGAAGCGGGCACGACAACGAAGGTGACCTTCTCTTTATCAGAGTGGACGGCCACTCAAAGAGAGAAGGGAGGGAGTATGCATGAGAATGAGAGGGAGAGACATCATCGAGATTACATAAATCGAAGAGGAAAGGGTGCCTTTTCTTATATAGGATTTTGGGAGTCCATGGATCCCAATCCATGGACAACACACAATTAATGGATGAGTTTGATTTTGTATCTCGTTCAACGGCTAAGATATTGTTGTAAAAACACAACATCAAATGATTTAATTTAAATTAAATTATATTGATAAATCGATAAAATTAATTTTAGTTCAAATCACTATTGACTAGAGAAGAGATAATGAGGAGACTATACCAACCCCCTAAGAAGGGGGGACGACTACTCTTCTCCACATGAAGAGTTGTAGCCGTCCACTTCTCTTGAGTGGATTTGGTCTATCTCCTCTAATTATCATGAGATCTCATTATCTCATGATATCTCCTTGATTTACAACAACACTTGCTGTAAATACTTTTCACAAAATTAATTCACAATTATCTTGTGAAAAAATTTCAAGCAAGCCATTGAAATAATGTGAATCTCATTCACAACCCAAAACTAAATATAATTATATTTCCAATTAATCATTCAATATGAATCCAATTCACATTAATAATTAATCAACAAATATAAAACACATAAGTCTCTCTCTAATATATTATAAATCATATTTACAACATACATGGATAATTGGATAGTGTTATCCACATTATCCATATACACTATAATTAAATCTCATTTAATTATATTGGATAATCATTCTGATGCATTAAGATAATGTGAATCAAATTCACATTTTGCATGATAATTAAATCACATTTACTTATCTATTTCTCAATGCCTAAATATAATTCAACTTTGGAATTATTCTTGAACTCTTTCAAGAATAATGCGCATTCTCCGCAAATACTTGGAGATAAGGATAGGGTGATTGTATTGTTCCACGTACAGTGACTTGGATATTGAGATTACATCTCAAATCCAGATCTCATGGACCTCTCATAGATGCTTCATTTAATTAAGGTTAAAAACCTAGTCTTCTCATTGTATCTGAATCTCATTCAGATCAATGTCCAACACTTGGACTAAGATCAAATTACTTCTCCACTGAGAGGAGTCACTAAAATCCAAACCTGTTTCATCACTCCATCGAAATAGAAGCATCATGGTTATACAATCATTTATGATCACGTCACTCTCAGGTATTTCTAATACATGTACATCCTGCATACTAGAAGATCTATGATGAACCCAAAGATCTAGATCAAATTTATACTGTCATCTTTAGGGTTTCATCATCAAGTTTCTCAATCTTGGTCATTGGGATTTGGTATCGGCCATATGCCTTCCAAAAGCATATATCATACATTCAAATTCTTGTCATGCTTCTAAAGCACGATGATCATGCATGGAATTTGATCGGTCCCAATACCTCATGAGTGAGCTCATGTCATTCGGTTCAGAAGTGAACCTGTATGATCCCTTTGAGAGATCGTCTTACTCACATGCCCTTGTATGCACACCAGCGTGTCGGTGAATAGACCTTGGTTAGGTCATCAACCTATTGGTATTCCAAATGTACATACTCAGACATATAGTAACACATCAGTCTCCGGTCAAAGGACGTGTGATTGTATCGCGATAGTATACGATATAGGACTTTGGTTATCTCGATCTAGTTAAGTCAACTCTTTGACCTAACTAATTTGACACCTCCTAATATCCATTCCCTTGCAGAGGACCTGCATCAAGAGGTCGGTCAGATTTCAGCCTATATGAGGAAGGATTGCCATCTCCTACTCATGCTGGAGATCGTCTCTTAACAATCATTTGACAGTGTTCGATGAGTCCTCAATCTAACTCTTTGGATATTCATCCAAACACCAGCTTGTATGATTCTATTACCGAATCAATAACTGTATGATTATTAAGATGTCCATGGTACATAACCCTAATTGTATAGAGGGATCTTATAGTGCATTCATTCATTTAATCTCAAGAAAGGGAGTGAAAAGAGAATCAATAACTTTTATTGATAAATCAAACATTACAATAATATTTATTTTAAGAATGGTTCGCCCTGGGCTCACATGGCTAACAATTAAAACCTACACTATATCCAATGCAAGCCGATGAAAGTGTTGTAGAACAAGAGTTGATATTTATTCTAAAGAACAAGAGCTGTCTATCTAGAAAATAAACCTAGAGGCCAAGCTTGGAGAGTCCTCGGTGCCCACCACAATGGGTCCTGCAAGTGTTGCGTGGAGCCTCTCATATCATGTGGTTTCAAATCCAAATAGCCAACAATTACATTTGACTAGATCTGAGCGCAAGATTATTTGTACAAGCAATTCAATTAGGGCTTTGGACCTTATTATATAAAGCAAGCAAATCCTAAACTAGGGCTCAATCACACAAATAAAATAAAAAGAATGTTGAAAAACTCCAAATGCATGAGAACAATGAAAATGAAAAGCAAGGAAAAAGTGAAAAACACGTTGAGGCCCCTAGGTGGACAAACACCGAACACTAGACCTCGTGATGTGTGAATGTCCAAGCTATTACAATTTAATTTACAAAAATAAAAGATAAAACATTCTCTTACAAAATAAAACAAAAATGCTAAAAGTATGGCTGCTCTTGTTCCACTCTCCCTGTCTCTACACCTCTCTCCTGCTTGCTTCTAGTTGGCTCGGGTGTGTCGTCCTCCTAAGAAGTTGTTGTTGCAATCCAGTACCTCACGTGGAAAACCAACAAAGAAAGAGGTGTCAAAACAGTCAAATAAATAGCTAAAAATAAAAGGAAAAAAATAGGTCTAATGTACAAAATAAAGGCAACACTCAATTGGTCACCGACAATGACTCCATATGAAAAGAGGGATTTTTCCACCAGTCTACTAATCAGACACGATTAGAAATTGCTGTTGGACCAAGTTTTCCTTTGATCAGCAATCAACCCACAGAAAACTCAAGAGATCAATGTGTGTAAGTTAAAATTTATTATAACTCTATTATAAATGTGTATATGAGTAAGTATGGTAGAGTATCAAACACATTGAGCGATATGTGATAGCACTAATTAATATTTATAAATAAATAATGAATAAATAATAATGTGTATTTATACATATTCGGTTAATAAATCAAAGAATTAATTAAATTTTTAATGGATTTTAAATTTTAATTACTTTTTTCAATATATATTATTTTAAAATTTTGTATTTTTATTTCTTTTTTTGAATTTTTGATTTTTAATTGCTTTTTCTTTTGAATATATACAATAAAGGTATATATAAATTTATAACTCTATATATGTAATATCTATAATATAGAAAATATATAATACACAATATATTATAAATATACAAAAAACAAAAAATAAAAATAAGTATTGTCCTTTTTTAAGGTTTTTAAAAATAATTATAATGTATTTATAATAAATATATACTATATATATTTATATTCGTATATAATACAATATATGGTATTAAAATTAAAAATAGATATATAAATAATAAAAATTAAAGAACAAAATGCTTTTTTATTTTTTTATATTTTTTTTAATTCTTTTTATTTTCAAGGATTTTTTTCTAACTTTAGTTTTTTTAAAGTCAAAAAAAGTAAAAACAATTATAATTAAATAGGATGTATTGTTTTGAGATTTAAAAATAAAAATCAATGTAAAAAATATAAAAACTAATTTTAATATGCAATAATATATATAAATAAAAATATCAAATTAAAACTAATATTTTTGATTTGTTTGAAGATTTTTTTCTAAGTATTTTGAAGCTTTTTAATTTGTTATGATTTTCTTTTCTATTTTTTGGGATTTTTGGTCTGAAGGTAAAAAATACAATAATGGGTTATTACTATTTTTTAGAATTATTAAATATGATTTTATAAATTTTTTGTATTTTTTAAGAAATTGAGGAAATTCCATGCTATTTTTATCTTTAATATATAGGGAAAATGTGTGAAATGCAAAACTAGTTATATGGCTTGAAAAAGCATGCAAGCAGGCACATAATCATATTTTTCCATAATCTTTAGAGCACGGATGATATTTATAAATATTTGCAAACATGCATACAAATATTTAAAGTAGCAGGGGTATTTTTGCAATTACAAATAAATGTGAGGATGTTTATGCAAAAAACCACAAATTTTGAACTAAAGTCCAAAATTTATAAAATGAAAATCTAACTACAACAACTCAAAAAGGTATAACTGCAAAATGCTTAGCTCACGTGGGTGGGTCATGTAAGAAGAGTTGGTAAGGGCCTAAATGTATTATGTCGATAGCTTAGGGTCGAAATGTAATAAGTACACAAAATATAAAGCATCTTTAGTTAATTATAGGACTAAAATAAAAAAACATAAACTAAGGGGCATGGATGCAATAACCTCACAAAAAGGGCACGGATTGAGTGACTTAGATGTATCCACTTGGCGTGTGTCATCTCATCATCGTGCGATTACGCTTCATACAACTGAGGTGAAAGTAGATCTCCTAAGGTGATCTGATGGTGGAGGCTCTAATAGATCGAACGGTTGTTGTACACTGGGTAGCTGGCCTCGATCAAATGAGTAAGGAGTCACCTGGAATAATATATGATGAATTGGGTACTACGTCACCTCGATCGGCTTGATTTACCTCCTCTAGCCTCCAAATCTACTATTGAGATGCTCTACTTGTTACTAGCAATGTTCCACAACAGATGAAGGCTTCGAACAAAAATCTGGGGCTCCACAATGGAGCCTTGTAGCGTCGAGGCTATCTTTAGGTGTTCCTCGAGTTCAAAATCCTCTCATATGGGTCTTCTAAGCACTGGTTCTTGTACAGATAGAAAGAAGATCTCTTGGCGGGGATGCTTGGTCTTTTATTTGGTGGAGTTGTAGTGGAATGGAGCATGGTGGAGATGTTCGCTGAGGCGACGGTGGAAGGACCTCAACATCTAGATCTAGGTTGCATCTGGTTGGCATGTAAGTGAAGGTCGATAGAGAAATGCAGGGGGAAGGTGATGAGGAGACAGTGAGGGTCGTAAAATGGGGTATACAGTGAAGAACAATGGTCATACCTCGAGAGCTCTAGCAAGATCTAAATCCTAATTCTAGGCTAATACTACTGGTCAAAACCTAAAATAAATGTAGAAACAAAATATGCTAATTAAAGCTATATAAAATGATAGAAACAAAGTACCTCGAGCCATCAGAAACCGCAAGATGGACCTCACAACAAAGCACTGTCGGAGATGGTTGGAACCGGCTCCTGCTCCTCCTTCCTCATTGCGAAGCGCGACGTCGAGCTCCTGTCACAAGCGTCAACTCCTCCAAGCGCTCCGAGGTGCTTAAGGTGGAAATAAAGTGGAACCAAACTTCAAAAATGGTGGATATCAGGCTATATACAGATGCAAGTTGACCGAGGGATTTCACGCGGACCAAGGATTATATGAGGAAGAGAAAGGGTCTATGTATTATGTCATTTTACCAAGAATACATTTCGTGATTGAGTCGATTATCATCATTGATTGCATCATGGTAGAAAAAATCGATGGGGAAGGGGGTCGACTATATCTGAGAAGGCTACAACAAGAGTCAGAAGAGTTGACCCTAGTCAACAGAAGAACGCCTCTTATTAGTCCAATTAGACCACTAGAAGATAAAATAGACTAGAAAATGAAAAATAATAAAAAATAAAATAATAAATGAATTAATTAACTAAATAATAGTTATAACATGAATTATTTTACTATTGTTTATAGTATTTTAATATTATTTTTTATTTTTTATGAGTTAATTTACTGTGAGTTATTTATTACAAGTATAAATATAGGTAATTTTACCAATATAATATGCTTTTTACTCGTATTTTGTATTTTAAATTTTATTATTTTATATACTTATTTTATATATTTAGAAATTATTTACATACACCTAAATATATTTTTATTGTATTAATCGGATGTTATGTATACACTTAAATAAATATGTGTATTTACTATATAGGTAGGCATATAGGTAATTCATCTATGCATTTTATACACTTATTTATTTTATTCTTTTTTATTTCTTTTATTTTAATTATGTACATGTAATATAAATAATATTGACAAAATTATACAAATATAAAAGCATAAGAAATGTGAAGAATAAATAAAATGAGTAATTTATTCTGGTATATTGTAATATAGGGGTCCAAAACTTGACTTTTGCATCTTAACTCCAAGATAAATGAAACCACCTTCATTTAATATATAATAAAAAGTTGAATACAATTAAAGGTGACTTAGATGAATTTTGAGTTCATACAGAGAAGATATGGGTTTGAGAAGTTTGGTTTTTGGATTCTTATTTTGAGTGTAGAAAGTACAATATGTATTATTTTATTATGAAATAAATTTTGAATTTTATTATAGATTTTTATCTGCAACTTTATTGTATAAAGTTTATTTATTTAATTTATAAAAATAATAATATAAAATGGGTCTCAAAACTATATTATTTGGCAAAATAAATTTGGAATTTTATTGTATTTTTGTCCCTTATCTCCCACTACTTTATTCCTTATCGATGTAGTAATCATGATGCCTAGGTCTCGAGGTTTAGGGTCATTCAGTACCTTTCATATTTCATTTCTTTTTCTTTTATTTTGTTTACTCTTTTATTTTGGCTTTAAATACGGAATTTTATACATTATTTATGGAATAGATAATGATTGTTATTCAGTATAAATTAATGTTATATGCATGCATTTAGTTAGGGATTTAAGGCTAGAATAGAAGAATATTGGTTATGAAATAGAGATTCAGCACATTCCAATCCTCAATGGGTTCCTCTGACATTAAGTGCATTAAGGTCTATTCAAAGATTCGATCTTCAAATGTATTTTGACTTGTTCAATTGTCTTGATTATTCTGAAAATTGCGAATGCTATGTACAATGCAAGAAAGTATTTCTTTGTGAAGCAAATTTTTTATTTTAAACTTTTTTATGGACTTTTGAAAAGTGTTGCAAATTTTTACGCAAGCTTTTGAAAAGTTTTTGCATTTTTATGGGTTTTAATTTTGTAGATATTTAGTAATTTCTCAAAAATACAAGAGTTAGTGAAAGAATTATTTGCAGATATTTACACGGGAGTGCTTCTATTATTTACAAGAATTAGTTAAAGGATTTTACACTAGGGATTTACATAAATTAAGTTTGTGGTTATTATTTATAGGTTAATACAAAGTTTATAAAGATTTCTATTTGTTGTCAATATGTAAGAGGTTCTCAAATAAATTTGGAAAATTTTTGACAAAAAATTTTGAAAACTTTTTTTAAAATAATTTCACAACAAGTTTTTGCAAAGATTTACAAAATTTGAAAACTATTTGCAAAGATTTTTCAAAAAGTTTGTACGGATTTTTTAAAGTCTTATTACAACCATTTTCTAAACCATTTAAAAATAGATTTTCAAACATTGTATTCAAACAAAAGAAATATTTTCTTACAAACAAATCATTTTTAAAAAGGTTTGAAAACATTTTACAAAATATTTTTCAAATGGTTTTTCAAAGAATTTTTCAACCATTTTCTAAACAATTTGCAAAACATTTTTAACTACTTTATTAATCGTAATTATTAAGAATTTTGATATGTATTTTAACTTTTATTAATTAGGCATATTATTAAAAATATGTAAGTATGAGTTATGGTAAAGTATATACAACATATATAGGACCCCCCTATACTAAGATTGAGCTACATCCTCAAAGATCGGAGAGAAAAGGAAGACATAACTCGTACTAAGTATAGGAAAGCCTATACTACAAAAACTGAATAAAGAATAGGAAGTCTACCATACCCCTATACTTAGGATCAATTAATTCTAAGAATAGTAGATTGTATTCATACCAAGGGAGGGTCAGGGGTGGGAAAGAATAAAATCATCGACTCGACCTCTCTCCCACAATACATAGGGCAAATATCCCTAAGTATAGACAGAATTCCAAGAGTTGAGGAGATAGGTGAGAGACTAAAGAATGAGCACCTGAATACACTCATCCCTCCTATAATTAGGATGAAGTATATCCTAAGTATAGCAATTATGAATGGGATGAGTGAGCTTTCTTGATAGAATGAAAAATGAAAATAAGAAAAGAAGAAAAGGGATAATCGATAAAAAAAGATTTTGTATGCCTCTTCAGATTTTGTTGATGTTGCGGCTTTAAGTTCATCATGGTAGACCACCTGTATAGAATCAACAATGGAAAGGAATGTATCATGCTTGAGATAAGGCTTCACTAGTTGCCCATTTATCATGAATGGATGTGCGTCAACTGACAAAACTAATATGACGACACTTCCATTGTCATGCACATGCTTCACTATAAAAGTCCATGTCCACTTGCTCTTCAGCTTCCCTAGAAATAATTTCAACTTTGCATTGAGCAACCAAACGTTCTGACCCGATTCAAAAGTCTTTCAGCGGATATGCATGTCGTGCCACTTCTTGACTTTTCCTTGTACATCAGATTGTTGTCATATGCATAATCGCAGAATTCAAGTAGTCTACTCAGATCCAGCTTTATGTTATTTCCAACCTTCTTGCAATCCAAATTACACACATTAATTTCCCACACAGATTTATGAATCAATTCCAAAGGCAAATGGCATGGCTTTTCATATACGAGGTGGTTTGGAGACATTCCCAAAGGTGACTTTTATATAGTCCAATAGACCTAGAGATTCGAGTCAAGCAATTGAGACCAGTTTTTTCTATCCGGACATACAAGCTTCTGAAGAATTGTCTTAATCTCCCTATTCAAACATTTTATCAGGATATTGGACTGTGGGTTGTATGGAGAAGTGACACAATGTTCAATGTAGTATTCTTGAGTCTGCTTCATCACTTCTGTGTTAATGAAATGGCCACCCCCATATGATATCAAAATTTTGGGAATCCTAAACCTTGCAATGATGTGTTCTTTAAGAAATCGGCAAATTGTGTGACTATCGGCAGCTCGGGTTGAGATAGCCTCCACACAATGACTTACATAATCGATAACGAGCATAATGTACTCAAATACTTGACTGTTTGAAAATGGGATTATGATGCCAATGCCCCGCCGATCAAATATGTCTGAAATCTGAATATACTTTTGGGGAATTGTATCTCTCATTCCAATAGTTATTATCATCTTCTGACAGTCAGTACATCATTTCACAAAATCTTCTACATCTTTGAAGAAATTTGGCCACCAAAGGCCGAATTGGAGAACTTTCATTGTGGTTCATTTCCCATAGTGGTGTCCTCCTGATTCTCACGCATGACAATGTTTGAGGACACTGTGGAATTCCTCCTGAGGCATACACCTCCTTCACATACAATCTGCCACCTCAAGAAAGAGATATGGATCCTCTCACTGATAAAAATTAATATCTAAAAGAATGGTCAACTTTCAATTTTGTCCAATCTTGTGTAGTTGTCTTGAAAACAAGTTAGTTCACAATATTGGTGAACCATGGGAGTGAGGTGACTAATATATTAGCTTCGTCTAGAAAGGTCTTTATAATTGGCAACATGCACTGCTCAAGAGTGTCCAACTCTGGTAATATTGAGAGATAATCTACCACCACGTTTTTAATTCCAAGCCTGTCTAGGATCTCAAGGTCAAACTCATGTAATAAAAGGATCCATCTGATGAGTCTTGGTTTGGCATCCTTCTTTCTTTGCAAATTTGATAGCAAAATGGTCAGTGTAAACTTTGACTTTAGATCCAAGCTAATGGGATATGAAATTCTCTAGGGTGAAGATGACTGTTAGCAACTCTTATTCAGTGATGATGTAGTTCTTTTGAGCTTCATCTAATGTAATGTTAGCATAGTAAATAACAAATGGTAGATTGTCTCTTCTCTATCCTAGGACCGCTTGATGAATCTGCATTTCATCGACTTTATTAATTTATTTTAGCTTAAAATCCCTTAGAAAAAACTTGTATATATTACTGACTCCATATTCTTACTAACCTGTATATGTGTGTATATATTGTGCATTTATTACTATATTAACCTAAATAAATATAGAAATAAATATACTAATTTAAGCCTCTCTAAATCTATCCTAAAAAGGCTAAATTATCAAGTGAAAGTTTGAAACAAAAAAGTTCATTGTTAAAAGGAAAGGATAAAATTTATTTTATTTATAAAGAGTAATAAAAATAATGGGAGAGATAAATAAACTCGAATACAATTTTATATCAAATTATTTTAATACTTCGGAAGTGACTGGATAAACCATATAAAAGAAAGTAAAATTGATAGAGATAAAAAATTAAGGAAAATAAAAGATTGTATATATGCAATAAATACAGACCTGAACCTCGAGAGAAGGTCAAGACTTGACCTGGTCGACCAGGAATAAAGTAGGGGGAGATAGGCTCTTTAATCAGAAAATACCAAAAAATTTGTAAATATTTTTCATTTATTCTATGAATATTTGTATAAAACTGACACTATTTTATTTGTCCATAAATTGACCTCAAATTAAATAATGCTCTTAACAGAAATTGTAAATAAAAATGTTTCCTAAAAAATACTTGTAAAATAAAATCATGTACAAAATAAATGTAACCACACTCAGAAAAAACATAAAGTGATAATTGAAAGACCAATTTCGGCTCCATATGAACTCAAATTAAATTAAACTCACTTCCATCGTACTCTAAATTAAATTATCTTTAAAATGGTAGTGATTTCATAATTTCTGGAGTTACGGGTTTGAAAGACCATTTTTGGGGTGGTTTTTGCAAATTTACCGTTTATTTATTGTATATATTTATCTATATTTATATTCATACATAATGAATATGTAAATAATTGTAGATATAATTTAATAATTATTTAAAATAAAAATAAAAAAATTTAAACATAAAATAACATAATTTCCATATTTAATTGTGTATATAATTGACCATATGTATATACTAAATTTCCTTAAATTGCCACTACAAAAAAGCTAAAGAACTAACATTTATTATTTCATTTAAAAAATAACAACAATAATTTATTTATTTATTTAATTACATATGTAAGTAATATATCATATGTATTTAATTTAATTAAATCTTTAATTAACCCACCATTAAGATGGCTCATTAAGTTATTGGTATTTGTTATTATTTTAAATAACATCCTTCTTTTTTCTCTCCATTCAAAATTTTGAAATTCAAATTTTTTATTATTGTTTATTTAGCTCATCTTCCATCATTTCCACTTGATCAATCCTTTGGTGAGAGGAGCCAAATCTACACGAGCCGTCCTGTTGTAGAAAGGTGCCCAACTTCTGAGTCGTCCGGTGAGAACGAGTTGGTCCTTGTTGAGTCCGTCACTGCTTTCATCTGATCCCACAGTGAGGTCCACTTTATTTCTCATTTTAATCTTTCATCTAGATAATTTTAGGTTTAATTTTAGTTTTTATTTCATAGTAACTTTTTGAATCTGTAATCATAGTTAATAGTTGCTAATCATTGTTCATTAGGATTGGATCTGTCCCCATTCTAATTTCTCATTCACATCTCGACCTACAGACGTTCAAGTTCTATCTCTCAAAATCTCTCACCTCCGACCACATACAGTTATTAAAGACATGGTTCCAATCCATCATTGAACAATGGAACCATCCATTCACCTAACCATTATTTGAATTGATCGAGCCGTCGTGCTCGAGTCGGCGTTGTCTTTTTATTTTATTGCAGGTACATGAATCTCATAAAAAAGATCAATTGTTATTTAAAAAATAAAAAAACTTCTTTTATTTTACAAAAATATTTTTTTGGGTGGCAATTTGCCACTGCCTGGAGCAGCCCGCTCCACCGTCAAAGTCCCTCACCGCTTGCAGCATTCACGATCTCTACACCTCCACTGACCGCCGCTCTTCATGCAACAACCATCGACCGCCCAACCAGTTGTCGCTGCCCAGCTCCCACGCGAAGGACCTCATCCGCAACCGACCTTCTGCTCCCCCTCTGCCATTGGGCTCAACCCCATCCACCATCTCGTCATCGCACTACCATGAGAACAGGGGGTGTGTGTCACCCCCTTCGTCGCGATCACTTCCGTACGAGGAGCTCCACCTAGAACAGCCTCTTGTCGGACATGTGAGCCCACAGAGAGCCATTATGCAATAACTGTTATTGCGAATTTCATTCCCTGATCTTAAATGAACAATAACTAATTTTCATAATAGATCCCTTAGTACAATTAGGGTTATGTACCATGGCCATCTATATGATCATACAGTTGTTGTTTCAATTATTGAATCATAGAGGTGTTGTTGGGATGAATATCTAAAGAATTAGATTGAGGACTCATCAAGTACCGTCAAATGATTGTAAAGAGAGGATCTCTAGCCAGAGTAGGAGATGGCAATCCTTTCTCACTTGGCTAATATATGATTGAACTCTTGTTCCAAGTCCTCTGCATGGGAATAGAGATTGAGAGGTGTCAGATTAGTTAGGATAAAAGAGTTGACTTAACGAGATCGAGATAACCATCCTCTGACCAGAGACAGATTAGTTGTCACGATATAGGCATCCATCCTCTGACCAGAGACAGATCTATTACTATATGTCTGAGTCTGTACATTTGGCAGACCAATAGGTTGATGTCCTAACCAAGGTCTATACACCGGTGCATTGGTGTGCGTGCAAGGGCATATGAGTAATACGATCTCTCAAAGGGATCATACAGGTTCATTACTGAACTGGAAGACAAGAGCTCACTCATGACATATTGGGAAGAATCAAATTCTGTTCATGGTCATCTTGCTTTAGAAGCTTGACTAAATCTATAGGTTTTATATATACTTTTGGATAGTATATGATCAGCACCTGGATATTATATATGCTTTTGGAAATTATTTGATCCATACCAACTCCCAAAAGTCAAATGAGAAACTCAATCATAAAACCATGAAGGAGATAATCCAAAAAGAGATCTAAAACTTCTGGTTTATTCTGGGTCTTCCAGTATGTATGATGTACAGGTATTAGGAATGCTTGAGGGTTATGTGATCATAAACGATTGTATATACTTGACGCTCCCATTTTGAGGGAGTGAAGAAACATGTCTGGATTTTAGTGACTCCTCTCATAGAGAAGTAATCTTATCTTAGTCCAAACATTGGAGATTGATCTGAATGTGATTCAGATGTAATGAGAAGATTAGATTTGCGGCCTTGATTTAATCAAGCATCTATGGGAGGTCTGCAATATCTGGAATTGAGATGTGATCTCAATATCCAAGTCACTATACGTGGAACAATACAATCGCCATGTCCTTATCTCCAACTATCCGCGGAGAGAGCACATTATCCTTAAAAGAGTTCATGGATAAGTTCATTCTTGATATACGTATCCGAGCATTGAGAAAAATGGATAATTAAATGTGATTTAATTATCAAAGATGTGAATAACGTGAATGTGATTCATATTATTTGGGCACATGATAATTGAGATCCAAGATGATTAAATATGATTTAATTATCATGGATAAGAATAATGTGGATAGCACTATCCATATTATTCAGGTATATTATAAATGCAATTTTATAATATATTAAAGAGAGCATTTTATGATTTATATTTGTTGATTAATTGTTAATGTGAATTAGATTCACATTGAAGGATTATTTGAAAATATAATTACATTTTGTTTTGGATTGTGAATGAGATTCACATAATTTCAATTGCTTGACTAAAATTTTTCACGAAATAAATGTGGATTACTTTTGTGGAAAATATTTACAACAAGAGTTGTTGTAAATTAAGGAGATATCATGAGATAATGAGATCTCATGATATTTAGAGGAGATTGACCCATTACACTCAAAAGTAGTGGATGATCACTATACTCCATGTGGAGAAGAGTAGTCGTCCCCCCTTTTTTAGGGAAAGAGGTTAAGTCTCCTCAATATCTCTTCTCTAGATAAAGTGATTTAAATTGGGATTATTTATGTTGTTTTTTCAATATAAATTAATTCAAATTAAATCGATTATTGTTGTGTTTTTTACAACAACATCTTATCCATAAAAGGAAACACAAATCAATGTCAACCATTCATTGTGTGTTGTCCATGGATTGAGATCCATGGAAGCCCATAACCGTATATAAGAAGAGGCGTTCCTTGCTCTTCGAGTGACACGTTTACGAAACAATATATGCTCTCTTCCTCTCTCTCCCTACACGCCAAATGCTCTCTCCCTCTCTCTCTTATGGCCGTCTACCATGGAGCCATAGAGAGAGTCATGATCGATGCAGCATCGTCGTTATTTTGCCAGAGTATTTGCTTGTGGATCTCTGTCTCCTTTGGTGTGCCTCTCTCATGAAGAAGATGTCGGATCTCGTGTGACGAGATCAAGATATTCATCACTTGAATCATCAACATGGATTGCGAGGATCACGCGTCTCATCAACGTTCTCGCAAGTGTCTCCTATGTCGGATCGGGCTTGAGACAAGAGGTCTCTTCGTTTAGAGACTCGATCGCAACCTCGCTTCAAGAGATAACCTTAATACCTATTTTGGTTTAGATGAAATGATCTGAGAAATGATCTTGGATCATGTGGTTTCATCACATTAATTGTTTTAAATTCTGTTGCATCGATCTACTAGTACGACTAGTCGCTCCTGATCGCATACGATGCGACCCTCACGCTTCCGTGATGCGCTTAAGGATCTTCCCATATCCTTCAAGTGTTATCAGAGCCAGGTTGGAGATTTTGGATACGATCCATTAACCTAAGAAGATTTGTGATCGTTAGGGTTCGTGAAATGTTTTATGGCATTTCAATTTTCACATCATGTTTTGTGATTAATTTCAGCCATGTTTAAAATATTTAAATACGAAACAATCACTTGTAAAATGTTCCCTATTAATTAAGGAAACTGTGGGATTTGATTTGCGTGATTTGGAATCCGATAACTCAAGATATGATCATTTTAATAAACATATATCCATTGTTTTGGCGATGTCAAATCATGACATAATTAAAGAGTTATTTGTTGTTCTGAAACACCTAGAAATGTGTGATTATCACTTGAATTCTGTTATAAATCAAATTAGCAAACTTTACAAACTTACTTTGCTTAATTTAGATTAAAATGATTGAGATATGTTAATTTTAGTAAGTAGGGGTCACACATGGAAATTGCATACTTTATCTTGAACAATATGATTTTCATTTAATTTTTATAGAAATTAATGGTTAATTTCTTGAGATAATTATTGAATATTTATGAAATATTAAATGATGATAATTATTTCATTAAATGGCATTGCCATAACCAATAATTGATTAGATATGATCTATATCACAAATTGGTTGCTTCATACATTTTCCAACAAACAAGTTGCTTGAATAGGATTGGGGATTTGTTTAGCAACCTTCCTTATAATGTTAGTCAAAATGGTTTTGATTATTATTATTATTATATGGTATAACTTCGGTTGAAAAACCGATTATAATCTCAAGTACAAAGTGATCGACTTGGCATTATTTTTTCCCAAAGCGGATATGGTGTCTAGTCGGGGAGCGTTGGGGTAGCTGGTTGCACCGTGTATGGTCTGTCCTACTCCCATTGGTACTGGCCATGAATGTGGGTAGGGAAGGATAATGCTTGAGAAATCATGATGTATTTTTCTAATTATTAAAATTCGAAATAATACATATTTGAGATAATACCATATTTCAAGTAACAATAAAGAATGTTTGTTGGATATTGATTGGATAATTAAGATCAGATTAATTGGAAGTCGATTAAAATTAAAACACTATGTTATAAATAGAGTTGTTATTTACCTTAGAAGAATTAATTATGTGAATATGATTCACATTAATTAATTAGAATTTGAACATGATATAGAGTATCACATAAGTGACATCCATGGTCTCCCGTCAAGGCAAAGGGTTCCGTCGCTAGAGATTGTATGTAGGAGATGTCTATCCGAAGTGATAGCTCCTGCATACAAGCCATTTCAATCAATCTCTTTGCTTCTTGAAAGAGTAAGGACGTATGTGTTGTGACCTAAATATGGAGTCCTCATATTACTGGGGCCATATTGGATTGCACATGTCGAGTTGTATTCATGTTGACGGTTGGTTCAATTAATGACAGATCAACATCGCCTTAAGGGTTGTGGGCTCGGGAGTTAAATACCGAATTGGGAAATGCAAGTTGGACTTTCAAGGCGGAATGTGTTCCCTCTTCTTTTTATCCGAGTTGCAAGTTCTCATATTATTGGGATGTGACAAAGATAAGAAAGGAGATCCCAGATCTTGGTTGAGATATAATGGTAAGTATATCTCTTACATTAAAAGTGATTAAGGGAAAGAACTTTTAGTATTGACTAGGCAAGACAACTTTGATATAAAATTCATAAATCAAAGTAAAATAGGTATGTATATTTATATATATTTATGCAAATTTCTTATTTCAGATAATCCTTCATTAACCCACTCAGTACTATACTCAATAATAACCAGTAAAGTATCATGGATTGGATCCATGAGCAAGATATTATAAGTTCGACACATAATGTATGTGGTTACAATGTGCAAGTTTCCTCGTAATAATGAGGAATGACTATTAAATAGACAATAGGTCTACAATCCTAGGGTTTGTATGTCTCTAATCTTGATCTTTCATCGAATATACTTTAGAAGTTACATGTCGATGATGATTGGAATTGTCAAATAATCCTTATAAAAATCTAAGAAGATGTTTTGGAATTCATATGTGCTCTTGGCATTTAATCATGAATGGCATGGTTCACTACATCATGCAGAATGGTAGCTCTATAGGAGATGATGTATTCAAAATGCTAGAATACCTACCTGAACCTAAGTCTTTAGGAGTTAAGATGTATGTAAATATGATGAGTGTCATCATTATAATATCTATACTCAAGACATTCATGAAGCTTTATAATATTCATCTTATATGAATTCAATGAAACATATATAAATGTTGAAATACTCTTATATTGAAATCTTTTGAATTCCACATAAGAGATACTTTGTCTTAAGCAATTGTTGTTTATAGATGAAGAGAGCGTAGTGGAAGCATGGATCAGACTCAAGTAAGAAGGAAAGTCAAAGAGGTTACTGTACTTCTGCGATTTCCATATGACATCCAAATAGTTAGATAAATGCCAATACTATAATAAGCCGATGTACAGATAATGTGACTATCTAGACTATCTAGGATCCTTAGAGAAGGATTCAGATAGTGCATCAAAATAATCTACATATAATCATTGATATTGACTTGCTTATTGGATAAGATCAAAGTCTAATAATTGTATCTCATTCTTCTAATAACACTTGCAATTGGTTGTATATGTTTTAGAAGACTAGAAAAGTTGATCTTAATGTTTGAAAGTCATCCACATGGGTATTGATGCAATTTTTGCAACAATCTCTGTTGGATAGATAAATTTCATATTTTCAGTGGGAGAGCACCTAGTCTTAGAGAATGTCTCTACTACCTTGATATTAGAAAACACTCATAGTTTATTTGCAAATGTTGGAAATAGACATGAATTCTGGAATAGACCGATCATAGAGAGTTATGATGGATATATTTTAGATAATATTTTGATATCTGGAGGACTCTACTAAATTAGAAATTAATGAATGGTTTATTATCATTTCTAATACTGGAAATTAAACCTTAAAAGATCAATAGGAGGATGAAGATCATTTGACAATGATTTGGCATCAAGTCTTGGACATTAGTCTGCTGATAAGATCAATTGACAAGTAAGAGATGAAAATTTAGAATATTTGAAATTTCAAATATTACATACTTGTGAATATTGGATTCAAAGTAAAAATTGCCTAATGCACCCTTCTCTAGGAATGGTGTAAGATGTCAAAGTAATCAAGATCTCATACATGTTGATGTATGTGGATCATCTGTGTCATAATTAACATAGATGATATTTGATATCATTCGATGATGATTTGTGATATGAGATTTCTTCCCTTCACCTTAGAAAGCTTTGAAATGTTCAAAGATTTTACAATTTTAGTTTAGAACCAAGGTTTGAAGGAAGATCAAATGAATTTGATCTAACCTTGGTAGCAAGTACCTATTAGATGAATTTTGGAGATATGAATATCATTCCTATCTCGCTCCTCCTAATATACCTAAACTCAAGAGAGTTGTAGGGAGATATAATTTGATCATGTTTGACATGATTTGATCAATGATGAATATTAGCATAATTACCTCTTAATTTCCAATGTATATATCTAGTAGTGACTACAATATATATCCTTAAAAAGGTTCCATGCTAGTAAGCTGGAATCTAGCACCTGAGAGTGCCACTTCATTAGGAAAGTAATGGATGGTATTGGATACCTACTTTATGACCTTGAGATTCTTTAAAGATCTCATCGCTAAGGATATGATTCTTAGAGGATGACTCTCTAGAGAATTAAGATGAAAATGAAGTGAAGGGACTCATTTAGTCTTGAGAAAATAATGAGGCTCCTGAAGTTGGAAACTAAAAGGACAACTAAATATGAAACACTAATACCTCTTCAAATGAGTTTGAGGATGGATTCCATGTATCAAAGAAATCTGACAATTCTCAAACTTCATGTGATGAAGCTTTTGAAGATCATGTCATGGAAAGATGGATGTTAGTAATCAAGTCTATAGTAGACTTCATATACAAGTGTTGTATATGGTCCCCCTAGGATCCACCTATATGGGTAAGACCCGTTAAGGTGTAAATGGATCTTCAAGAGAAAGAGGGAATCTGATTTAGGGACCTTCAAAGCATGGCTCGTAGCTATGAGCTACAAACTGAATAGAAGACATCGCTTGTGATGAGACTTGCTCTCCAGTGACCATGCTTAAACTCATTAGATTATTGCTAACTATAGCTACACAACTTGACTTTGACATCTTCAAGATGGAAGTCAAGATTGCATTCCTCCACGAATATCTCTCTGAGCCAGGGCTTCATGGTTTTGGAAAGCAAGGTGTGCAAGCTAAAGAAACTCCATCTACGGACTCAAAATAAGCTTCTTATAGTTGGAACATAAGATTTGATGAAATTATAAATGTTATAATTTCAGATAGAATCTTGATGTACCATGTGAAGCTTAGTGTGAGTGTCATTGTGTTCATCGTGTGTTTTATAGACTGGCTATTCCATATCTTGAGATAAGATCTCAAGGATACCTCTTAGATCTTAGTTCTGAATATGGTCAGAAGCAAAGTGAAGAGGGTATTGGGACCATCACATTAGTAGTACACCTTGAACACGTTCCATTTTCGGGAAAATTCCAAGAAAGGCTTCCTTCACTTAAGATACGATACTGGCCTATCTAAAGGGAGACCACCTCAAAGAGTTGTGGAAGTGAATGATAGAACTACATTTCATTGTGCATCAGTTATGGGAAGTCGAGTATATGCTAGATGTGTACTAAAGTTAGATATCTACCATGCAGTGGGAGTAGTAAATATTACTAATCCTACTAAGGAGATAAAACACTTGATTGTAGTAATAACAATACCTTCAAAGATAAAAAGAATTTTGAGATAGTGATCTCAAAGTCTTATCTTCAAGAACTTAAGACTTTATAGATAGTGATCTAAAAGGTCTTAATTGTGGATACCTTAGGAGATAGAGATCTCCCAGAATAAGGGTATTCTGATAAGGATTATGGACATACTGCTTATAATAATTATTGAAATGTGGTGTCAAAGGACGTTACCAGGGGATATGCAAGTGCCGTAAAAGGACTTGGCATAGTCTCCCGAGAACAAAGTGACTGATCAGCTTACCTAGTTATTTTTCTAAATACCTAAGATTGTCCCATGAGTGCAGGTTTAAAGATTATCCCATTAATGGCCCTTTGGGCTAGTAGGAGATTGTTGGACATACGAGCCCATGACGAGCCATTATGCAATAACTGTTATTGCGAATATCATTCCCTGATCTAAAATGAAAAATAACTAATTTTCATAATAGGTCCATTAGTATAATTAGGGTTATGTATCATGGCCATCTTGATGATCATACAGTTGTTGATTCAATTATTGAATCATAGAGGCTGGTACTTGGATGAATATCTAAAGAGTTAAATTGCGGACTCATCAAGTATCGTCAAATGATTGTTAACAGAGGATCTCCAGCCTGAGTAGGAGATGGCAATCCTTTCTCACATTGCTGATATCTGACCGACCTCTTGATGCAGGTCCTCAACATGGGAATAGAGATTCAGAGGTGTCAGATTTGTTAGATAAAAAGAGTTGACTTAGCGAGATCGAGATAACCAAAGACCTACGTCATATGCTGTCACGAAATAGGCATGCATCCTCTGACCAGAGACAGATGTGTTACTATATGTCTGAGTATGTACATTTGGTAGACCAATAGGTTGATGACCTAACCAAGGTATGTACACTGGTGTGGTGGTGTTCATGCAAGGGCATATGAGTAATACGATCTCTCAAAGGGATCATACAGGTTCATTACTGAACCGGAAGATATGAGCTCACTCGTGAGATATTGGGAAGGATCAAATTCCATGCACAGTCGTCTCACTTTGGAAGCTTGACTGAATTTGTAGGTTTGATATATACTTTTGGATAGTATATAATCAACACCTGGGTATGATATATGCTTTTGGAAAGTATATGATCCATACCAACTCCCAATAGTCAAATGAGAAACTTAATCATGAAACCCTGAAGGAGACAATCCAATAAGAGATCAAAAACTTCGGGTTTATTGTGGGTCTTCCAGTATGTAGGATGTACATATATTAGGAATGCCTGAGCGTAATGTGATCATAAACGATTATATAACCATGATGCTTCCATTTCGAGGGATTGATGAAACAGGTCTGGATTTTAGTGTCTCCTCTCATAGACAAGTAATCTTATCTTAGTCCAAATGTTGGACATTAATATGAATGTATTCAGATGTAATGAGAAGATTACATTTGCGTTCTTGATTTAATCAAGCATCTATGGGAGGTCCGCAAGATCTGGATTTGAGATGCGATCTCAATATCCAAGTCACTATACATGGAACAATACAATCGCCATATCCTTATCTCCAAGTATCCGCAGATAAAATGCATTATCCTTGAAAGAGTTCATGGATAATTTCATTGTTGATATACGTATCCAAGCATTGAGAAAAATGGATAATTAAATGTGATTTAATTATCATGAATAATATGAATTTGATTCATATTATAAGGAGAGTTATCTAAGATAATTAAATGTGATCTAATTGTCAAAGATGTGAATAACGTGAATGTGATTCAGTTATTTAGGCACATGAGAATTGAGATCCAAGATGACTAAATATGATTTAATTATCATGGATAAGAATAACCTGGATAGCACTATACATATTATTCAGGTATATTATAAATGTGATTTATAATATACTAAAGAGAGAATATTATGATTTATATTTATTGATTAATTGTTAATGTGAATTGGATTCACACTGAATGATTAATTGAAAATATAATTACATTTTGTTTTGGGTTGTGTATGAGATTCACATAATTTCAATGGCTTGATTGAATTATTTCACAAAATAATTGTGAATTATTTTGTGGAAAATATTTACAACAAGAGTTATTGTAAATTAAGGAGATATCATGAGATAATGAGATATCATGATAATTAGAGGATATTGACCCATTCTAACTCAAAAGGAGTGGACGGCCATTACTGTCCATGTGGAGAAGAGTAGCCATCCCCCCTTTTTAGGGAAAGAGGTAAAGTCTCCTCATTATCTCTTCCCTAGTCAAAGTGATTTATATTGGGACTAATTATGTTGATTTATCAACATAAATTAATTCAAATTAAATTGATTGTTGTTGTGTTTTTTACAACAACATTTTAGCCATTGAAAGAAATACAAATCAATCTCAACCATTGATTGTGTGTTGTCCACACCTTGCTCTTCGAGTGACAAAATTACGACAAAAACATATTCTCTCTTCCTCTCTCTCTCTCTACACGCCAAATGCTCTCTCCCTGTCTCTCTTATGGCCATCCACCATGGAGCAATAGAGAGAGTCGCCATCACTACGGCATCATCGTTATGTAGCCAGAGTATATGCTCGTGAATCTCTGACTCCGTCGATGCACCTCGCTCATGAAGATGACGTCGGATCTCGTGTGATGAGATTAGGAGATTAACCGCTTGGATCATCAACATGGATTGCAAGGAGCATACGTATCATCAACATGCTCGCAAGCATCTCCACTTTCTGATCAGACTTGAGACAGGAGGTCTCTTCATTTAGAGACTCAATCGCAACCACGCTTCAAGAGGTAACCTTAATACCTATTGTGGTTTAGATGAAATGATCCGAGAAATGTTCTTGGATCATGTGGTTTCATCACATTAATTTTTTTAAATTCCTCTGCATCGAGCTACTAGTACGACTAGTCGCTCCCGATCGCATACGATGTGATCCTCACGCTTCCGTGATACACTTAAGGATCTTCCCATATCCTTCACCTCTTCCACCGAGCACCGCAGCCGAGACCCTCCACCTACATTCCTGTTGCAGCCCTCCAGCCCTATCCATCATCGTCGAGCCCCTTCCTCTTGGAGCTCGGGTTGTCCCCTCACCTCCTGAAGTTCATCGCGACCTCAGCTCGAAGAAGCATCACCGCCATCTTCGTCGCTTGGAGAAGGAGAGGAGCTTCAACGCCAATCACTTCCGCTGCTCGAGGGAGTACGCTACCATGCTGACTCACGCGAGGAACCACCATCACCGCCATTCTCGAATCTCAACCATCGAGCTCCGTCGCCATCTCAATGTCGACCATCGAACCACCCTCGATCTCTGCAAGAAGCATAGTTGCCGCCCTCTTTGTTCCCTTTTAGCATGGACCGCAAGCAAGAAATAGGAGCCCCGATTTCAAACCCTATTATTTTGGGTAAATTTCTTTTCCATAAAATCCGATGTTATTGTATTTCCAAACTGGTCCAAGATGCTTAATATCACATGATCTACACATGTGCAACCTGTAAAATTATAAAAACTTCCTTGTTATATTTCCGTGTTATAATTTACATGGAAATCTTTCAGAAATTGCAATCCAATCCTTCATTTCCTGAAAACCTTTTCTTCTCTACCTTGCATAAAATAAATAATTCCATTGCTCCAAAAATTACCTAAAAATTAGGTTAACTTCTTGTTGTGTAGTTCTTCATAGAGTGATTTTGTTTTGCAAAATAGTTTGATTTTCTATTTTTAATAATCCAGAATCCATCAAAATTTGTTTTGTTTACCTTAGAAATTTAAAAAAAAAATCGAAAATAGCCTTAAAAATTCTAAAAAATATTATAGATGTGTTTTGACTTTAACTCATGTATAACCATTATTTGAAAATATTTTATATAAACCAAAAAAAATTACATATTACAAAAAAACTCAAAATAATCAAATAAATTCAAGGAAAAATCATAAAAATATATTTTCGATCTCTGTTTGAATCTGAATAAAAACTATTTTTGTGAAAATTAGTTTCCTGGATTTTTGTAATTATATTATATTTTAAAAAAGCCAAAATAATATTTTTATTTTCTTTTTGCTTTATTCCCTATTTTTATTCATTTAGACAATATTAAAATTTTGTAAAATCTCTAAAAAATCACTAAAAACATTATAAAAAGTATAAAATATAAAAAATTTATTTTGACCTTTTTTTATCATCTTTACTATATTTTAAAAACTAAAAATACCCTCTTTATTTTTGTATGTAAATTTTCTTTGGAAATTATATTTTTGAAAAATAAAAAATTACAAAAAAAACAACAAAAATTAAAATGCAGAAAATAAAAAATTATAAAATATGAAAAAAAAATAAAAAGATGAAAAGATGAAAATCCCATCAACATCAAGATAGTTTGCATTTGAGTTCCCTCTTTCTATTAATTGATTTTCAACTTTTAGAATAACCGTCGGGATTTGTTGCCTCCTTGAGTTCGATCCTGCTGCTATACAAGTAAAATAAATAGAAAAATTCTCTTGCTACATTCTTTTGTAATTATTTCAGCTTGAGAATAAAGTAATTTTTTATTGAGGGATTATTTGGGTTGCGACAACACATTTATTCAGTAATTCTAAAACCCAAAAATCTCAACCAACAAAATGGCGTTGTTGTAGGGGAGGCACGGTAAGGGCAGTTAGGTTTCTATTTTGACCTATTATTCTTGGTTACAAATTTGTTATCTATATTTTTCGATTTTCTTTCATTGATCATATTCACTGTGTCTAATTCACTTTTTCTTGCTCATATTTTTTATATACTTCTGTCTCTTACAATTTCTTTCTTTCCACTTTGTTGTGAGGGCCTGCAAAGCGAAGGAGGCGATCCTAGGAGAGCCGAAGCACCCGAGCGAAGCGGAGGCTGGATGTTCTTCACCAACCGGTAGGAGTGAGAACCAAGGAGGGTAGGAGCTTGTGGAAGAGCAGACATTTCTAATATAGATTTTATTCCTCTGAAAAAATTTATGTATTTAATTTGTAAATAATTTCAGCACTTACCCTTTTTCTGTTTTCTTAGAGACACTTGGACACTATAATTCAGGGTGTGTTTTACCAAGTGTCGGTGCACTTGGGGACCTTACAATTGTTTTCTCATTGTTTTTTATCACTTTTATTTTTATTCATTTCTTACATATTTTTATTTTCCGACTTTATTTTATTTTAACTTATGTGAGTGAAGACCATGGCCTTAGGTTTTATTTGGTTGAGCCAAGTAATTATTAGGTCCAAAGCCCTAAAGAATATATGTTCCTATAGATTGTTTGGACATAGGCAAATAATTATTCAGTTCTTCACGAATAGAAGTTACTACTTGGGACGGTTCTCGCTTACACTTGCATATAGTTTAGTTTTATCTTTATGCACAAATCATATTGCATGTAGAGTGCCGGTGTCAGGTACGCACCTCTATCTCTAGCATTTGCATCTCATTTTTTTCTTGTACATCAAATTTTTCATTTTCCTCCCTTTGTTTTGTGGATATAAAAACAAAGGAAACCGAAAAATATTTTAGAAGTGTTTTTATTCAAAAATATCAAAAAAACATAAAATAAAAAATTGGGATTGCTAATATCACTTGGACCCTTAAAATAAACATAATTGATCACATCATTGTCTTGGGAGAGTAATCCCATCATTGTATTCCCATTTTATTTGCCACATAGATAATAAGGATTAGTGCCCCAATCCCAAGCCTTCCTACGTGTTTGTACAACATTGTATTTGATCACCTAACCCTAAAATTGACAAGATAATTAACCGAACCTTCACGGTCTTCATAATACATTGAGTTGGTGAATTGGGGGTTTGCATTGTGTTTTTTTTGTACTTGTCGTTGAGTTTGTTTCTTTCATTTTCTTAAGATCCTTAGCAATCACTTAAAAAATCATCATCACTCATGTTTTCCCACCCTCCCACCCTATTCTTATTTAGTTCCTCATCATGGTGGGAACCACAAGATCTCTTCCTTCAGAGTGCATCAGTCCTTTGGATGTGTCTCAGATCTCTTTACTTTCGCAAAACAATCATCTCTTTGATCTGGACCTTGATTTATATGAGCTTACACATCTTGATCCATTGGACAATTTTTCTTTTACTTCGAGAGAGAACCCATTGTTTAAGTATGATCATTCATTTTCTTCCTCGAATCATCCTGATTTCTCACATTTCCCGAGGGTTATCTGCGGGAGGTGTGTTCTCTATACTTGGTTTCACTCTCTGGTTGTGCATCTGATATGTCGGATCAAAAGATCGAGTCTTCTGATTATACTAAGTTTTCTGATTCTTCTGATTCTTCTGATCTTTCTATTCGATATTTCTTCTCTCCTTGACAACCCTCGCAAGGATGAGATGACCATTGAGTTATTCGATGTTATACCTGATCTATCTTCATTACATGACTCAATATCTACTTTCTTATTGAGTCTCATGATCTTGACATTCCATACATTTTCGAGATGGTGATTGACGTTGAGGATTTCAGGATAGATCCTTCTCCACATTCCATTTTTTCGGCTCCAACTATTCACTCCACTCTGACCCTGAGCCGAAGATTTCTTTTGTGCTACTGGTGCTCGATTTTATCTACACATCTATTTACCCGATAGTAGCCACCCGCATGATTGCTTATCTGGGTATCACTGTTCACACTATTGACCATGTTGTTGTTCTCACACCGAGACAATAGAGATAGTACAATATTCGCATTACAAATGTCATCCCGAACCATGATACTTCGTTGTCCTAGCCTTTGCGCCTAGCGAGGGGCGTAAACTCTAGCGCTTGTTGAGAGTCACCTCAATAATGTCTACCTTGTATATATGAGTTTCGTCTTGATTTGATCCTTCCTTCTTCCGTGTTATCATACACCTCTTGTCTTTATATGTGTGTTATACTTAGGATGTACTCTATCCAAAGTATAGGGGGGTTTATGATTTGTGTTGTTCATATCCGTCATGTTCATCACTCTTGTTGTTGCTTATACTTTGGTATACTCTACCCTAAGTATAGGGGGAGTGATGTTGTTCATATCATCTCTTTTGTGTATTTCATTCTTCTAATCTCTCATTGATCCTCCAACTTTTTGATATTCTATACTTAGGGCTATTCTACCCTAAGTAAAGGGGGGTAGGACGAGCCTGTGTATCTGTCAATTATTTTCCTCAATTTTTCCTTTTAGAACAGTCTTATATACTTCGGATTAATTATTCCTAAGTATAGGGGGATCACCGAATTTTATTCATTCTCTGAGTCATTATTGTATAGTGTTCTTTTCACTTTTCTATACTTAGCACGAGTTATGTCTTCCTTTGCATCTCCTTGACCACTATGAGGACATAGTTCGGGCTAAGTATAGGGGGTATAGTATATATTGTATATATACTTTAGACATAACTTGTAAATTTTAAAATGCGACTATTTTTTGTATATTACTGGGATATGTAAATAAATGTTTATAATGCCATGTGTGTAGAATAACTTTGGTCACCTTTCTTCTAAAAAGAAAGAAAAAAAGAAAAAAAATGAAGAAAATTTTAAAAAAAATTGAAAAAAAAAGAAAAGAAAAAAAATAAAGATAAAAAATAAAAATATTGTATAAACAGTTTATATACTTGTACATATATTACTAACCCATTTTCTCTTAAAAAACCTCTAAAAATTACTTTCTATATATTTTTGTCATTCGCATGTACTTTTTCAAGATAATATTAACATTTAAACTAAGTTTGGAATAAAATTGATGATTGGAGCTTAGTTAGACCTTTATCCGCTTAATTTCAGAGGAACTTTATAAGAAATGGAATTAAGACTTTTCATGTCCCAACGACTTAATTCTTTGAGTCCATAAGACTATGTTCACATGTCATCTTGATTAGTTTAAGTAAAATATTTAACAACATACACATGATTCTTCTGGACCATGGCTTATCTTGTACAAGCACTCTACACGTAGTTCTTCATGGAGCAGGTAGTGAGGCGACAGAACCTTTTAGCTTGGGGTAGCACACGGGTATGTAACAACTAGTGGGAATGGGAATATTCATCTTCCTCTAGGTAGAGTAACACATCTAAACCTGGTCTAGTAGCATTGAGGTCTAAAGACAGGTTGTTGTGAGGTTGCAATAATGCTTCAAAAGGGGGGCAATCTACTAGCTCAGGAGGATAAACTCCTTATGTACATGTTGCACCTTGTATATATTTTCAAAAAAAGCAAAAGAAAAAAATGCAGAATCTCCAAAAGTGGACATGACTGATCGAAAAGTAAAATGCCTGCCGTAGTGTATATACAAGTATAGAAAAAAGAGAATAATAAGAGTTTCGAAGTCAAATTTTTGTAAGATTGCAACTAGGTGACTTGACTACAATGGTGAAGCATCCAAGGATAGGTAGATACACTAGTTACCGTCCATTCTTTTCTGCATCTCCTCGTATTGAGCTGGTTGTACTTGAACATCAAAGGGAATATCCTCGCTCCTCGAGGAAAGAGTTGCTAGACCAGGGGACAAGAGTTACCATGTTGAGAGAGGGTTTTTTTGCTACTTTTGAGATGGGAAGTTATATTTCACTTACATTGTACAAGTAAAGATTCGTAGTCATAAGAATTTGTGTATGTAGACTTGTTCTGACCTGACTGTTGAGGAGACAAGTATAGGAGTCTTGTGGAACTTAAAGGTTGTTAGGTTTTAAATCCATTTCCCATTAAGGTTCCACCACACTAATAATCCAAAGGTCTTACAGAGCTCCATACTACAACTTTACGAAGATAAGTTTAATAATCAATATTATCCTAATTTCTTTATTTTTCCTTTGTTTTTCTTTTATTCACCTATTCTTTCAAATAAGTGTTTGTTAAGGGACTAGAAAAGGTAACACATAGGGGGATAATGAATACACATTTCATCATCTTTATTAATTTATTTTAGCTCGAATACCTTATAAAACACATGTATATATTACTAAATCCATATTCTTACTAGCATACATCTGTGTATAATATTGTATATTTATTAATATTTTAACCAAAAATAAATAAATAAATAAATAAAGGAAAAACAAAGAAAGGAAAAGATAGTATATATGCAACAGATGCAAGTTGACTCGAACCCGAGAGAAGGTCAAGACTTGACTAGATAGACCATGAATAAAATAGGGGGATATAGGGTCTTTAATCAGAAATCCAAAAAAATATTTTGTAAATAATTTTCATTTATTCTATGTTTATTTCTATAAAATATACACTATTTTATTTGTCCATAAATTGACATCAAATTAAATAATTTTCTTAACGAAAATTTGTAAATAAAAATATTTCCTAAATAATAAAAATACTTATAAAATAAAATCATGGACAGAATGAAAGTAACTAAATTCGGAAAAAGTCATAAAGCGATAATTGAAAGACCAATTATGGCTCCATATGAACTCAAATTGAATCAAACTCACGTCCATCATACTCTAAATTAAATTATCTTTAAAATGACAGTAGGTTTAATAATTTATGGAGTAACGGTTTGAAAGACAGTTTTCTGGGATTGTTTTTACAATTTTAACATTTATTTATTGTATACATTTATCCATATTTACTTTTATAAGTAATGAATTTGTAAGTAATTGTATATAATTTTTAATAATTATTTAAAATAAAATAAAAATAACAATATAATTTTAAACATAAAATAACTTAATTTCTTTGATTAACTGTGTATATAATGTACCATATGTATATATTATATGTATATAATTAATTTCCATAAATAACCACTACAAAAAATAAATAATTAACATTAATTACTTAATTTAATAAAGCGATGAAAATAATTTTTATTTAATTAATTATGTAAATAATATATCATATGTATATAATTTAATTAATTCCTTGATTAACACACCATTAAGGTGGCTCATTATGTTATTGGTATTTATTATTATTTTAATTAATGTAATTTAGAAAAATATTTTATTATTAATTTATTTCATTAATTCCACCATTAACATCCTTCCCTTTTTTGTCCATTAATTTTTTTTAAATTCAATTATTATTATTATTATTATTTATTTGGCTCCTTTTCCCTCATTTCCACTTAATCATTCCTTTTGTCAGAGGAGCCTAATCTCCATGAGCCGCCATGTTGTAGAAAGGTGCCCAGCCTCCTGTCCGGTGATATTGAGTCGGTCCTCGTCGAGGCCATCACAATCGATCCCACAGTGAGATCCACTTTATTTATCATTTTAATCTTTCATCTAGATAATTTTAGGTTTAATTTTAGTTTTCATTTCGTATTCATTTTTTAACCTTTAATCATAATTAATAGTTGCTAATCATTGTTCATCACGATTTGATCCACCCCGATTTCGATTTCACATCAACATCTCGACCTAGACACGTTCATGTTCTATCTCAAAATCACTCACCTCTGACCACGTACGGTGAACATAGGCACGATTCCAATCCCTCACCGAACAAGGGAACCATCCATTCGCCTATCTGTTGTTTGATTTGACCTTGCCATCATGCTTGATTCGACGTTGTCTTTTGATTTTATTGCAGGTACATGAATCTAAAAAAAAGATCATCTGTTGTTTAAAAAAAGAAAACAAAAACTTCTTCTATTTTACAAAAGAATTTTTTTTTGATAGTAGGTCCACCATTGGAGTCCATCGTCGCTCGTGTCATCTGTGATCTTCAAACCTCCGTCGACCGCTCCTCTTCAGGAAGCATCCACTGACCACCCAACCAACAGTCGCTGCCCAGCTCCCGTGCGAAGGACTTCATCCGCAACCGACCTCCTGCTCCACCTCTGCCATCTGGAGCTCAGCCCAATCCACCATCTCATCATCGCGCTGCCTTGAGAATAGGGGGTGTGTATCGCCCCTGTCGTCACGACCACCCCCGCACGAGGAGCTCCTCCTGGAGCAACCTCTTCTGCCGAGCATCACAACCAAGCCCCTCCACCTACGGTCCCACCATAGCCCTCTTGTCCCATCCATCATCGTTGAGCCCCTTCCACCTAGAGCTCGTGTGGTCTTGTCCCCTCCTAGAGTTCACCGCGACCTCAGCTCGAAGAAGCATCACTTCCATCTCCATCGCTCGGAGATGGAGAGGAGCTTCACCACTACTCACTTCCACTAGTTGAAGGAGTACACCACCACGCCAACCCACGCGAGGAACCACCATCATCGCCATCCTCGAAGATCAACCATCGAGCTCCACCATCGCCTCAATGCTGACCATCGGACCGCCATTGATCCCCTCATGGAGCACAACCGTCTAACACTTTGTTCCCTTTTGGCATGGAATATAAGCAAGAAATAGGATCCCCAATTCCAAATCCTATTATTTTGGGTAAATTGCTTTTCCACCCTCTGACATTATTATATTTCCAAACAGGTCCAAGTTGCTTAATAACATGTGATCTACACATGTGCAACCTCTGAAAATTACAAAAACTCCCTCACTATATTTCAGTTTTACAATTTGCATGGAAATCTTTCAAAAATTATAATTCAAACCTTCATTTCCAGAATAACTTTTCTTGTCTATCTTGCATAAAATAAATAATTCCATTGCTCCAAAAATTCCCTAAAAATTAGATTAACTTCTTGTTGCGTCGTTCTTTATAGAGTAATTTTTATTTTGCAAAATAGTTTGATTTTTTATTTTTAATAATTTGAAATCCATCTAAATTTTTTCTGTTTACCTTAGAAAATTTATAAAAATTCGAAAATAGCTTTAAAAATTCCAAAAAAATATTGTAGATTTGTTTTGACTTTAACTCATGTATAAAAAATGTTTGAAATTATTTTATATAAACCAAAAAAATTACATATTATAGAAAAACTTAAAAAATCTTATAATGTCAAGGGAAAATAAGAAAAATATATTTTGATCTATGTTTGAAGCTGAATAAAAACTCTTTTTGTGAAATTTGGTTTCCTTGATTTTTGCAATTATTTTGTATTTTAAAAACCCAAAAATAACAGTTTGATTTTATTTTTACATTATTTCATGTTTTATTCATTTTTAAAATTTTAAATATTTGAAAACTTTATCGAAAATCACTAAAAACATTATAAAAACTATAAAATACAAAAACCTTTTATTTAGACCTTTTTTATAATTTTTTCTATATTTTTAAAAAAAATACCCTTCTTTAATTTTGTATATAAACTTTCTTTGGAAAATATGTTTTTAAAAATTAAAAATTTGCAAATCTAAAAATCAATAAAAATTAAAATTTAGAAAGTACAAATAAAAAATAAAAAAATAAAAAAATATAATAAAAAAATAAAAAGATGAAACTCCCACAAAAACCAAGATAGTTTGCATTTGAGTTCCCTCTTTCTACTAATTGATTTTTCGATTATTAGAATAACCCTCAGGATTTGTAGCCTCCCTGAGTTCAATCCTATTGCTATACAGGTAAAATAAATAGCAAAATTCTCTTGCTACATTTTTGTAATTATTTTGGTGTGAGAATAAAGCAATTATTTTGTTGAGGGATTATTTAAGTTGCAGCGACACATTTATTCAATAATTCTTATACTCGAAAATCTCAAGCAACACCGGTCCAATGGCATAGTTAGAAGCATTTGTCATTATCTCAAATGGTAGAAACCAATATGGTAGATGAAGGAAAGGGGCATGGGAGATTAATTCTTTCAACTAATTGATGTATAAAGGACTCTGGGATCGACAATGAAGTATGCCTCCTTACCCAAAAGCTCAGTCAACAGTCGTTCAATCTTGCTGAAATTTTTAATGAATCTTTAATAGAAACCGACATGCCCAAGGAATGACCAGACTAGCTTAAAATTTGTAGGTGTATCAAGTTTGGAAATGGAATCCACCTTAACAGGATCTACCTCCATGCCACATTTTGATATGACTTGGCTTAACACAATCCTTTCAGTTACCAAGAAATGGCTCTTCTCCCATGAGAGCACCATGTTAACTTCACGGTATTTTTTCAGCACTCAATCTAAATAAGTAAGGCAATGACCAAAGTTTTCACCATAGACAGAGAAATTGTCCATAAAAACCTCGAGAAAAATACCAACAATATCTGCAAAAATGGTCAACATACAACGATGGAATGTCATCAGAGAATTGCACAAATCGAATGGCATTATGCGGAAAGCATACATCGGAATGGACAGGTGAAGGTGGTCTTCTCTTAGACTTCAGAAGTAATTGCAACTTGGTTGCAACTAGAGTATCTGTCTAAGAAATAAAAATACTCCTTCGTGGCCAGTCTTTCAACTATCTAGTGTATAAAGGGGAGCATAAAATGGTCCTTCTTTATCACTAAATTCAAGTGTTTGTAATCCATACAAACATGCCAAGATGTTGGAACTATAGTAGGGAACTCCTCTCCTTTCTCATTCTTCACACTGGCGATGCTTGATTTTTGTGTCACTACATGAAGGGGACTCACCCATTTTGTGTCAGGGATGGGATATATGAATCCAACATCACACCATTTTTTAAGCTCCTTCATCAAAACCTCCCGGAGATTTGGATTCAATATTCATTGAAATTCTCGAGATGGCTTGTTGTCTTTTTCAAGATATATGTGACGTGATCACAATGATGGATTGGTCCCATGGAGATCTGAAATTTTCCATCCTATGGCCTTGCAGTTTCTTTCTCGAACCTTGAGCATACGACATTCTTGTTCCTCAGTTAGTTGTCAATTAATGATTATTGGGAACATATTCTGTGCACCCGCAACAAAGGCATACTTCATGTTTGCTAGAAGTGGTTTGAAATCAAGTAGTGTCTGAATAATGTTAGTGGTAACTTTAGCTATTGTGAAGGGCATTGGTGTCAGATCTTTTAAGTGAAAAGTGTCCACCATGGGCAATTCAAGCTTTGAGTGTAGTGTTGCACAGAAACATTCAATGATAGAATTTTCTTCATGGAAATCTTCGATAATCTCCTCCTACTCTACTAAATACAGGTGCCAACAATCATTTCTTCTTGCATATCAAAAAATCTCATCCACCAAGATAGAGGGAAATTCTACCGTGTTATCCATTCCTTCCTCTGTAGAGAGGAATTCGTGGGTCTCGATATCATCCATGAAAAGTTTGGTATATCTACTTTCTACAAGAAAGTCACAATCCTATGTTCTATATTTTGTAGACTTGCTCTCGTCTGATGCAGAACCTGACGGTTTTGGCACTTGGATCGTCTCACTAAGCACCTTGTCGCTTCTAGAACGAAAGGAGAACGGCCTGGTGCCATAATCCACCACTACTTGGGTTGTTCGCAGGAACGACCGTCCAAGTATAATTGGGGTATGAAGCAGAGGAGATGAGGTGTCCATGTCAAGCACAATGAAATCCACATGGAATTGCATCCCTTGAATCATGATAATGTCATCCTCCAGAATGCCTTAGGGCCATGTGATGGATATCTGCGAACTACATTATCATTCTTGTGGACTTGAGCGATCCCAACCCAAGTTCTTTAAGCAGTGAAGTTGGCATAATGTTGATTGATGATTCCTATCAAAAAGTGTTCGGTCAAACTCTTGGTCGAACAACTGATATCTGACAAGAGGGGCTCCCATGTCTTTTTTTCTTATGAGATTACTAATTGCATTCACAGTAGCTAGGGTCAGAATATGCTTCACTTCTCTATATGGTTGTACACGAATGTCTTTTTGAAGTACATGGCTCTTTCAGTCTTTTCTTAAAGTTAGGCATGTACTTCATGGCCTTTAGCAAAGTCATCTCAAGAACAATGATTCTGCAAAAATTCAACAATATAGCGATCTGACCAGGCAGTTTCTAAATTTATATTTTTTGGATTTTTTCAAAGCATCTAGAAATGGAATATTTATAGAACCAAAAGTAGAAATAGTGTTCTTAATTACATCAAAATCAATTCCCACATCTGGTTGTACAAATGGATGACGAAAAGCAACATGGTCATCTAAAAGAGGTGGACATCCAAAAGTTGTAGGTAGGGCTCCATCAGCTGGCATTGAGTTGGATGCTAGTGCGGTCTCCTCTGTTGCTAGTGCGGTTGTGCTTCGGCTGCTAATGCTTTCTCTTTGTTGTTTTTGAATTTGTTGATTTTTTGGCTTTTTAGCTCTAGTGCCTCTCCTTTGTCTTCTTCTTCCTCACCCAGCCTGGCTGTTAGATTGGTTGATGTAGAAGAAGATTATGATTCGCCAGGTGAAGCTTTATTCTTCACCTTTATTATGGAAGTTGTCTGCAAGGTCCTACCACTACTAAGAGTGATATAATTAGATAAAAAAACTCATAAACATATTTGACTCGAAGGAACATCACAGACTACTTGTTATCTCTTTATGAAGTTATTGAGGTTGGACTTGTACTATTTTAGAAATTTGTGCTTTGGCACCGGTGAGGTCATCTAGGTTTTGACTCATTACTGCAAGGTTCTTTAGTAACTGAGCCAAGAAGTTTAGGGAAAAAACTACTGGAGTAGCCTCAGATGGTTCAATGTGTTGTCCATGCTGAGATTGAGAAAGGTGTAGAGGTTGTTGGTAGGAATACTGATTATGGTAGAGGAGAAGGATGGTACTGCTAATGTTGAGGAGGTTGGTGCTGACATGGAACAACTGAGTACTGCTAATATGGTTGGTTCTAACGGTATTGTCGTTGTTGGTATGAGTTATATCTATAATTCCTATGGTATTGTGGAGACTACTGATGCCGCAGACGCTGTTGGTTTTAGACAAATCTCCCTCCTTGATGTTTAGGAAATGGACAACTTCCTAAGGACTGGCCCTGCTAATGTCCGCCAGGACGGGCCAGTTGTGCATCGCTGCTCCATACACCATTCACCTCCGGAATGAGAGGTGCAGATGAAGAACATGGATCTGGTAAGATATAGGGCTCGGGTTAATATACAACCAACTGTTGCTGTGGCTATTGAGGCGATGTGGGCTCTGGTGCCTGCACGTAGTACACGTGATGGACAACTGGCTATGACAGACTCTATTGAGGGGGTTGAGGCAATGATGACTCCTTCGTCTTGTCAGGAGTCATGGCCGATGCAGAAACTGACTGGCATGAATTGATTATACCCATCAGGAGCTTTTACTGCTTCGTGATCTGATCCAATTTGTACAGGTGTTTGTCCTCTGTTTGATCACATATAATTTCTCCAGGTCCAGTGATCGCTTCTCAATGATTTACACTTTGGACAGGTGGCTCCCTATTATGCTCAAGTTGAAGCTCTCATCCATGTCTATATCATGCAATGTTGCCATATGAACTTGCTTCTGATGGATTTTTGGTTGACACTGGTACACATGATATGACGACAAGGTGGCCTCTCTTTCTGCCATTTCTTTGTAAATCTGCCAGACAACGTCCTTTTTCTTTATTAAAGTGCGGCCATCCATAAGCGGCATCAATGAGTCTCTAGATCTCAAGAATGAGCCCCCCAAAGAAGTGTTGGACCAAACTGGGCCGAGGAATATCTTGGTGGGTACACTTCCCCTATAAATCTGTGAAACACTCCCAAGCCTCGTGAATAGACTCGTTGGTGGCTTGGGAGAAATTGGTAATCTTGGCTCGCATATGGTTGAGCCGACCGAGAGGGTAGAATTTCTGCAACAAGGCTGACTTAAGATCCTCCCATGTCATGATGACTTTCCCAAGACGATTGATCTAGTATAGCACATTTTCCTGAAGGTTGAATGGAAAGGTTGTCATTTTGACTACACCTAAAAATATGTTAGGGTAGCGAGTTGTTCCACAGATATGAGCAAACTGTTGTAGATGGATATAAGGTTCTTCATTTGTATTCCCGTGGAAGGAGGGAAGAAGCACCAAGAGGTGAGGCTATAGCTCGAAATGTGCATGGAACTGTGGGATTTGGATCCACTCGGTCATATGTCCAATGCCAAGGTTGTATGTCTCTTAAGAGTCATTTTGGGCTTCTCTTCTCATGGCTCATTCGTTGGGCCTCGACCGCCTCCATCTTCTCTTTCTTCCTCTTCTCCTCCTCCTTATCCTCCTAGAATGTCTCTCTTCTCCTCGGATCATTGAATGTATCTTAGAAGGTGACCTGTGCCAATGCCTGGTCGGTGAGCTATTGTTGTATTGCCTTAATATAGGCATGGAGCTGGGCATTCACTGCATTCTATCTGGATGCGGGCCTTGTTCTGGCTGTGATGGGTTCTGTGGTCCCTTCCCTTTTCCTGTTGGAGCCATTTATGTATCTGATTCTGAATCTGAAAGAATTTATAGCTCCAGATTGGGCTCTTGATCTGCATATGGAATTATGCCCCGATCAGTTTGAATAGAAGCACCGATGTAAAAAAAAGTTCTATGTTAAGGTCAACACGGAATTCATTGAGGATGGAGAAGTATATGGTGTGAAATCAATTTCCATCCAAAATGGGTAAATTTCAAGATAAGAGTAATCCTAGGTTATTGAAGGAGAGGAGTCTAGAGAGTGGTTCCCAAAGATCAAAACTTGAACTCCAGAATTGCCCTGACTTATTGGAGGAGGAGGATGTACAGAATCGATGTGGGTGTCGGTGGAGTCCTGACCAAACCATCCATGAGTCGCCATCTTGAGCGTGAATAGGAAGGTCGAGAATGGATGAATGATATGGCGATGAATGAGAAATAAAAGGAGTTCAGAATACTAGAATAACTCAAAACAAGCGAGGTTCAAATGAGTAATAAAACCTATGAAAGTTAAAAAGGCACAAATGTGCACGACTGATCTTTGAACATAACTAAAATCAAACAAAGACCAAACACGTTAGGGTTCACCAACTCAACATAGATGAAGCTGTAAGAATGTAGCTTTTTTATCTTTTCAATTTTATTTTATTTTATATGCAAATCTTTTAACAAATCCTTAGGAGTGTGATCCCTCTAGGAGTGTATGTACTGTCAGGAAAGATTCCCATACTTGTTCCACATCCTTTCTAACCTATGATCTACGTACTTTGAGGTCCTTAATCTCATTCCTGGGGGATTACTCAGCCAAAGAAGTAGAGTGAGGAAGTCGATAGGCAAAAACAATACTTCCCTCATAAGAGAGGTACTCGGCAGCTAGGCGATGAGATAGATACCCCCATGAGGGCGTGGCCTAAGAACAATACTTCTGACTAACTCAGATGCTCCAGACAAGGCATGAACATCGTCGTCAACAAGGCCCCAATCGCCTAATATTAGAAGTGCTAATATTTTGTCATATCAGGTGATATTCAAGGCTGCCACAGATAGGGTTTTGGGCTCTAATCCTTAGAGGTCGTGCCTCACTCTGTCTAGAATGTACCTGAAAACAATGAGGGCTTTATGAACCCAAAATGATGTCCATTACAAATTTTAGTTAAGGTCTTTTAGTAATCCACTAGTTTTAATTTTTTAATTTTCATTTTTTTGAGTATTTTCAAAGAAAAGCGCGTAATGATTTTTTTGTACTTTCTTTAATCCTATGTGTGCAAAAATAGAGGGAGTAGCGTAAAAGCCATGCAAGTGGGTACTAGAGTGGAAATGCCACTCTCGTATCAAAAGATGCATGCACAGTAAGGAGACTTACAGTGCTTCCCAACTCTCTCCATGTTGGATGCAAAATAAGAATTTTAAATATCTACACTACATGAGCAGTATGAAATTGATGAAAGCGCCCAAAACAGGAATTGCTATTAGCAAGAAGAACCAAATGTGAACTACTCAAAATTTATCCTAAGTGTCCGATCTTGGAGACTCCTCTGTGCCCACCACAATTGATCATGTAAGTGCTTTATGGAGTCTCTCATTTCACACGATTCCAAATTCAAGTAATTAGTAATTGATTTTTGACCAAGTCTAAGAAGAGTAATCTATAGGTGCATGGCTTCTCATTAGGCTTTGGACCTAGATACCGAGTCAAGCAATCCTAGACCTAGGGTCTCAATCACATAAAACAAAGAAAAAGAAAGGCAGAAAACCCAAAATGCAAGAAATAAAATAAAACAAAGGCAAAGAAAACATCAGAAAATTGATGAAGCCCCCAGGTGAACAGACACCCAGACACTGGACCTCATGAAGTGTGAAGAGTCCAAAATATCCAAAATTATTACAATTTAATTTTCAAAAATAAAAATAAAATCTCTCTTCACTAAATAAAATAAAAAGCTTTGCAATCTGCTCCTCTCTCTCGTTCTCTCTCTCTCTAATTGGCCTACAAGTAGAAGAGGCCAATCTCCCCACAGCTCGGGTGCATCCACCTCCTAAGAATTGGCATTGCCATGCTGTCCCTTGCAAGAAGATCATCATCGCAACATGGGTTAGAAATAGATACAATAATTATCAAATAAATAGCAAAAAAAAGTTAGGAAAAATAAACAAGCAGAGTAATGTACAAAAGTGCAAGACTCCGCTGCTCCCCGGCAATGATGCCATTTGAAATACCAGAGATAACCTAGAAGAGTGGTCGTACAGTCTACACAAGGTAGTGTCACATTCGTTGAAGCGACCTACGTAAAGTTCTATGATAAATTCAGCAATCAACCCACAATCAAATATTAGAGCAATCAAGTAAAGTAATGTGGATCAAAATGTATTATAAACCCTACAATAAAATGTGTATGTGGATAAGCAACCTAGGGTTTCGAACTCAAGGAATAAGTCAGCATAGCAGGTTATTATTTATAAATAAATAATAATGTATATGTGTACAATTTTTACTCAATACCTTACTTAATGTTTTTTGAGTTTTTAATTAATTATTTTTTTATTTGATTTATATAATTATTTATTTTTTTATTTTATGATTTTTATTTTGTTTATATTATTTTTGAGTCTTAATTTCTTTTTATTTTTAATGTATAATAAAGGTATATGTAAGAGTATATATATATAATATGTATAACACAAACAATATATAATATATATAAATATAATATATAAAAATAAGAAAATACCAAAAAGAATAGTCCTTTTTATTTTTAAAAAAGATATAAAAATATTATAAAGTATTTATTAAAATTATTAATAATAATATAAACTACATATATCTATTTATAGATATATAATACAATATAGGGCAATATAATAATAAACATAGCTATAAATAGTTAAAAATTACAAAATAAAATATTTTGTATTTTTACAATTTTCTTCTATTTGTGTGATTTATTGGGTATTTTTCCCCATTTTGAAGTATTTTTAAAGTCCAAAATATACAAAGTCAGGGATTTTTTAATTGGCCGAATTGTTTTGAGATTTAAAATTATTAAATGCATTCAAATTTTCTCAAAAATAAATTTAATATATAATAATATGTATAAGTAAAAATATAGTATATAATACGAATGTTTAGAGGTTTTTGAAAATATTTTGCATTTTTTGGGGTTAGCAAGTATTTGCTAAGTTTTGGAGCTTCTACTGATATTTTTATGTTTTTTGGTATATAGTGACGTAATACTGTAAAAAATAGGTATTTTTTTGGAAGTTTTAGTGATGGTTTAATGAAATTTTTTCAAATCAAACAGGAAATAAACTTGCTCATTTTATTTTTAATAAATAGGAAACTGGTGAAAATGAAAAATAAAATATATGGCATGAATGAGTAATTAATAAGGTACTAAAACTATATTTTCAAGATTTTTGGAGAACGACAAGTATTTATAGAAAACAGAACAAAATTGAAAATTAATTAAGCTAGTAGGGCATTTATGCAATTAAAAATAAAGGTAGGGAGGTATAGGAAAAAATACCACAAACTTTTTACTGAAATTTAAATTTTTAATATTAAACTACAAATACAAATACCGCAAGAGTATACAAGCAAATTACCCGTCTCTCATGGGGGGCCACGTGAGCTAAGTTGGTAGTGGACTTACTTGCAATTCCAAAGTGTAACAGGGGCTTGATAGCAGTTTTACCACAAAGTTTTGTACTTAAATAACTATCTACAAGACTTTGTATAAAATACAAACAAGGCAGAGGGGGTTTTGTGCATTTACCACTTTACACTCGGTGGATCTGGCCATTGCACACTTGCCACGCAAAGGATCTAACGCTGGAGGACATGCTTCGTTTCGATTTAAATGGACGTCCCAGATTAGATCTAGGATGTATTCTTCATCTAAGGGTCGAGGAGTGGCCTGGGAGAACAATTGATGAACTCGGTTGAGATGAACTTCGATCGCACGTTCCCGGTGACTTTGGCAATGGTTCTTCAAAGCAACGGTGGAAGTGGACTCCTGATGGGCCTCCACATGTGATGGTGGGTTCCGACTAAGGAAAAAGGGCATCAAGGCAGATATGGACGACCTTCATATTCCAATTGACCTGGAGAAGCTCCAAGTCTGATTTGCGACTCCAAAAGGCTCGTCAATCCTTACATCATTCACAAAAGAAAATCTTGGGCATGAGGGCAATGACCTCAGCCTTTGGACGAAGTTGAAAGCTAACGTGGGGAGGAATACGATTAAGCTCTGATGATATGCAGGTAGAGTAGCTTGATTTGCCAAATGCATGGTGGATTTGGGTTGGCATGACGAGGATCTATGGAGAAGGCATCGGGGAACGAAGGGAGGTGGTTATCGAAGCGGAGCATAGTGGGGACCAAAGTACTTTGGCCTAGAGCTTGAGCTCCATGTAAAATTAGGCATCTTAAAATTACACCTAACTATTTTATTAAAGTCAAAATTAAATACGTAAATTAAAACCTAGACATAAATTTACCTATAAAAGCAAAAGAGTGGGCCTCAAGTTCGTCGGAGGCCAAGGAGGCAGATTTGGTCGGCGATGGTTCTGGCGGTGCGTGGATCACCTCGCCCAGTGATAAATCCTAGATTTATCTACTTATTTTATATTATTATCTCTCTAACTTGAGCTATTCACAAAGATTCATTGATTATTAACATTAATTATGTTTTTACCTTTTGTAAAAAACTAATCCTAATCACATTATATTATATAATATATTATTGTGCTATTATTTTATGTATCGCTTTATAATTAAAAAATCAAATATAAATTAGTATAAAAAATAACATAAAATAAAAAAACCCAAAAAATAAGCAAAAGAAAATGAAAGAAAAATGTTTTTATGGTTTTAATTACTTGTTTAATTTTTATGTCGGTATAGACAACCTCAAATCTCTTTATCTTAAAAAATGAAAGTTGTAGATATCATTGAGATCTACAACTTTATGTTTACCACTTTTCCTAATTCTCCCTCTAACTAATTCTTTTTTATTTATCTTTGATTTATTTATATCCCTTAATTCTGATTTGGCAACAGGACTTCATAGATGTCTACCATGTGGCCCATTCGTGTTGTGTCATCCGCTCTTTTCCTGGCTGTTGGATGATCTTGATTCGACTTAATCTCAACCTTCCCCTACCACTCTATCCATAGACCACGATCGGATCATATCAGATTGCATCAGAATCGTATATTCGTACCCAGCTGTGGATCGTTAGATGCACAAATCCAACCGTCGACAAATTTACTTCAACCTCCAGCCAGTTGCGTCCCTTCACCCAAAATCATCAACCTCCCGATATCTCCTTATTTTTCCAACTTCTCCAACCAACTTCTCCAAAAAACGTTATTGCCCAATTCTTCTTCTATCATCAGTAACCCACACCAACTGCTCAAACTGCCCAAATCCTTTACTTAATCACAAAAATTTATGGACGAAACCTCCATATCCATCAAGCAAATCGATGCATTTGCCTCTTTTAAATACTCATTATCCACCGCATACGATCATTTTCAACCATTACACAGGAAAGGTCCAATGTCTCTCCTCCTCTCCGTGACAAGGAGATGGAGGATCGACGATTCAAAGATGCCCTCTGCTCCGATGAGATCCATTGCGGATATGCCATGAGCATCGATTTGGTGGCTATTCGAGCCTACCGTCATAGCACGATGGATGAAGCAAAGACTTCGAGGTCGACGATGACCTCATTCCAAGTCATATCCTTCATTTGAGCATAGTTCTTCATTCTCCAGAGAAGCGTGTTTTTACTTCTCGTTTAATTTTCTCATTTTTATCTTACACAGCATAACCACCCTCGTCTTCACCTGAGATTCCCTCAAGTTTCTTCATAGAATAGAGACCTTCGCTGACACTCCCAAGCATCTCCCTCCTCCGTCAGAATCCATATCCACTCCAATCATTCTCCTCCATCCAAGGAGGAGGAGAACCCATTTTGAGCGACCACATGTTACCTCTTCACCACTTCCGTTTACTCCATACACATATGAGGTTCAGCTATACTTTAAACCTCGCAGGTACATCTTCTCTTCCATGGTCGAAGGTCTCAGAGTGGCCCTATTCTAGATCATCGATGTCGAATATGATGGCTTGATCTATCCTCCCAAACACTTCAGGAACTCCTATTATCTTTAAGGATCTTTTCCATCTACTAAAGAATCTTCCCCAACCTTCAAAGGTGAAGTCGGAGCATGGTGAAGCAATCTTGGGTCCACCGAAGAGAAGCCTTCTCCGTCGCACAAAAGGGAACAAACGATGGAGCTGTAAAGTAGCAGTAACTGTCTAATATGCCCGATCGGACGGTCCAAATCTTATCTCAGCTTTGTTGCCAGACCAAGAGGCTCGGTGGAAATGCACCTGCTTTGAGGCACGGAGGTCATCCATATGGCTTCCTAACATACAACCGACCAGCCTTCACCCGAGGCTAGTCGCGCAAGTTCTTCAAGAGAGACTTAGGTTTTTTACGATCAATCCCTATCGGATTTCAAGATTTGCAAAAAAAAATCCCCATGTAGGGAAGCGGCTTTTCTATATTTACAGTTTAGTCCTTATAGGGATTTAAGTGTAAGAATTTATTTATGTTTTTATTGCAGTTTTGCCCATGGTTTCATTCGTGAATAACTTGGGCATGGGATATCCGATTGAGATGATTTTAATTTCATTATTGTTTCATTATCTTTAATATGACTTCATTTATTCTCTTATTTGACACTTAGCGTTTGATTAATTCATTTGAGATAAATGAGGTACTTAAATCTATATCAAATAAAACTTGGTGTCTAAAGAAATGATCATTTGGATTTAGATTTCTGCATAATCTTCTATGTTGAGTTAGTCGATCATTTTAGGGCATATTAATGTCTGTAGTTGCAAGTGCTAGTGGTATATCATTCTATCCATCATGTCATGCATTTTAATGTTGTAAAATTACATCTTATGTCATTTATGCATGCATGATGATGTGCATCGATTGTTGTGTGCATTATTTTGACTTAGATGATTTATTAGTTACTTAACATAGATATATAAAGCCAGACTAATTGTATTATGGCTCGTATCCTTGAGTTCGACCCTGGACTTCCTAGGTACATAAATTTAAGCTGAGAACCTCGTCACTGAGATTTTTCTCGATTTCGTGTTGTTCGCTAAGTACATGTGCTACAACAACCCAGATTTATTATATGCATTTAGCGAGTTATCAGATGGCATTATTGCCAGGGTCGTGACTTCATTAATAACATTATTTTGGCATTTATATTTTTAGTTAAGTTGATTAATATTTTATTTAGGTCATTATGTGATGTGTTGTTTATGCATTATTTATCTATTTGATAATCTTTGATATATATTTCTTTGTCTCTTTTGGCAGGGCCTGTTCATTGAGGACACTCATGGAGAAACGAAGGTTTGAAGCTCGAAGTAGTGTTCAGGCTAAGATGAGTCGCAGAAGATGCCCTCAATTATTTTTGAAGATTATTTTGTGGTTTAATTGATGTAAATATATGTAATAAATTTTGGACTTGGACCTTATTTATGTGTGTTGATCATGTTTCAATTGTACATGGGTGGGACTCAACTTGAGTGCCCGGTATTAGGGTTTAGGCATGCGGCTCCTGGAGCTCATTTAGATTTGATCTTTTTATGCTTGATCCGTAAAATAGGTTACACTAATTTCATCCGATGAGATTCACTATCTCTAAAGATTCACGAGATGCACTTACTAGCTCAAATTAATTTGATTCTTTTCCGTTAATAGAACTTATGATTAGGTGTGATTTCTCATCAACTTGCATTCATTTTTATATATTCTTAATATCTAATCTCGCAAGTGCATGAAGAGAGTTGGAGTCACTATAAGTATTTCTCTTGAGCATGACATCATGATTTTGCATCTACAAGACTTTTCCCAGTTCCTTCTTCCATGTTTTATCACTATAAGTAGATGATGATTTATGTGTTCAAAGATTTAATAAAAGTGATGACCTAATTTCTAAAACCAGGACTTTTAATGCAAGTTGACCTAATTAAAATTGATCTAAAAATTGACCTTGTATTGGGAGAGAAAACCCCTCAAGATTTGTAGGATTACTTTACATGTTGAGAGATGAGGACACATCCATAGGATAGTGCCGAAATCCTACTTAAACAAACTCGTAATGTATTCGAATTTTGGATTATCACCAAAAAAAGAGACAAGATAATTAGACCATACTTATGGTCTTCATTGTATGTATTGGTGAAATAATTGGGTTTGTTTGAACTTGTTTGACTATGCTCAAACCTCTCGAGGCCTTAGGCACCATTTCTCATCCCCTCATATTCATTCATCGTGAGATTCATCTAACCCTGATCACTCCCTCCCTAGGTTTTTATTCTTTATATTTAGACTTATTTTCTGCCTAAGTATAGGGCCGATCTAACTTCATTCTGATTGTTTACCTCGAGGCGCATATTTTTATCTAATTCCTTGACTTAAGTTATTTCTCAGCTTAAGTATAGAGGACCTGAGTCCCAAAATTCTTCTGACTATTCTTTTCACTCAATCATCCTTATTGTGGTCCTTGTTCATATCTGTACGGATCTTTATATTTAGCGTGAGCTATGGCTTCATATCACTTTGTGCTATGAGGACATAACAAAAGCTAAGTATAGGGGGGTCTATCGTATATATTACATATATACTTTAACCATAGCGCGTATTTTTAAAACTTTTTTCAACTCCATGCGCTACGGGGTATCGTATTACATTTTTGGAACTGATTTTTGTAAAAATGTTGTGAAAATGTTGTCTGAAAACTTTATATGTATTTGACATGGTTTTCAAATGTTTTACATGGTTTGTGAAAATACGTATTGACATGTTTTGAAAAATCATTTGTAAAATATTTTGAAAAACTATATTTATGTGACAGTTTTGAAAAATGTTTTACTAAGTGTTTTACTTGTTTCAAGCTCTTTGTAAAATGTTTAGAAAATTTCTATACATACGTGACAATGTTTGTAAAAAGTTTTCAAAAAACTTTTCAAAGCTAAGTGAGTAATTGAGTAGAATTGAGCACTTAACTCTCTAACTTAATTCAATAAGTTAAAAAAATGGAAAAAAATTAAAATCACAAAAAAAATATTAGCTTATTAATTGATGTTCGCCCCTAGCATTTTCACTATGTAAACAAAGCTTGAAATGATCTTTAACACTTGTATTAAGAAGATCGGAGATTTAAAGTTAACTTTTCTTAATCTTTAGGGTCTTGGACAATTCACATTTCCCTAGTTAAATGATATGTATGCTATATTGCATACTTAATCTCCCTTAAGGATTTGACTATCACTCAAATGCATGATTGCAAAAATGATTGAGATGAGTCGGTTGGGGACCAGGATTCGATGATTGAGTTCGGACTTGCTTTCTATGATGCTCGAGGATGGGATAATATTAATGACGACTTCATGAAACTTGAATGTTAGCAACTTAGCCAGTGTGGAACATATTCTCATGCTATCTCTTAATTTTGACATAAAGTGCCAGGGTGTCATGAAATGAAAATTAATAAGTTGAGTGTGTCAATCCTTGGTAAAAGTAGTGGAGATAGCCTAAAAGAAGGGAAGTTCCCTCATAAAAAATTAAAAATAATGAAAAGCTCATTACATTACATAGCTACATCATATTAACTTAAATTCAAGGTGAGCGCTCCCAACATTTAAGTATCCACTTGGAACAAATCATTAGGCTTTTAGGAGTCGGGCTAGTACATCAAAAAGGGCTCTGCATCGTTAGCGCTAAGTATGGGTGCATGTATTTTAGATACTTTAAAAAGATGCACCCTGGTATATTCCCAGGAAAACAAGTATATACAGCTCAATCTCTTTTGATGGTTACATTGATTAACACTTAAAATATACAAATGTGTTGAGTATTGGCACTGGAGAGAAATCTTGTTCCATTGAGAGGAAGAAAAAAAGAACGACACAATCCTATTTTCCTCCATTATCTGGACTTTTTTACCCTACTCTTGTTGATACAGTCAACACTAAGTCATACTTCTATATATATGTATACATTGAGAGTCTAACAATTGGAGAAGTTGAATACCTTTTGATTAATACTAGGATCAACTTAGAGTCTTTGGATTTATGAAACCAAGGGTTCTAGATCAATCAAGCCATGTATATTCACATGCAAATGTCAGAGATCTCACTAATTAGTCTAACTCTCAGATTTATTCTTTAATTATTAGCTCTAGGACAAGCTTAGTTTAAGTATAGGGGGTGATAAATCCCAGATTTATCTATATTATTTTATATTATTATCTCTCTAACTTGAGCTATTCACAAAGATTCATTGATTATTAACATTAATTATGTTTTTATGTGTTGTAAATAATTATATTATTAAAAAATCAAAGAAAAATTAGAAAAATATTGTAAATAAATAAATTAACATAAAAACCTAAAAAAAGCAAAAGAAAAAGGAAAGATTTTTTTTTGTTTTAATTAATTGTTTAATTTTTATGTATGTATAGATGACCACAGATCTCTTTAACTTCTACATGAAAGTTGTAGATCTCATCATGATCTACAACTTTTATGTTTACCGCTTTTCCTAATTCTCCCTCTAACTAATTCTTTTTTATTTATCTTTGATATATTTATTTTTCCTTAATTCCTATTGGGCCACGTGGCTTCATAAATGCCTACCTTGTAGCCCGTTCCTGTTGTGTCATCGACCCTTTTCCTGATTGTTAGATGATCTTGATCCATCTAAATCCTAGCCTTCCCTTAGTGCTCTATCCCTAGCCACATGATCAAATCAAATTAGATTGCATCAGAACCATATATTCATGACTATCGGTCGATCGTTAGATTCACAGATCGGACGGTTGACAGATTTCCTTCAACCTCCAACCGGTTGCGTCCCTTCATCCAAACTCATCAACCTCCCAATATCTCCTTAATTCTCCAACTTCTCCAACTAATCTCTCCACAAACCACTATCATGAAATTCTTCCCCTATCATGTAACCCACTCCAACTACTCAAACTACCCTAATCCCTAACCTAATCACTATTATTGGTGGTTGAAACCTCCATGAACATCAATCAAACCGCCACATGCTCTTCCTTCAAAAACTCCTTATCCACAGCATACAGTGGTTGTACACAATTACACGGGCAAGTCCTGGTGTCTCTTCTCCTCTCCATGACAGGGAGATGGATGATCGATGATGCAAAGATGACCTATGCTCCAGTGAAATCCATTTCGAATACGTCATGCTACGGCACCGATTTGGTGGCATTTCGAGCATGCCGCCATTGCAGGAAAGATGAATCGATGACCGTGAGTTCAACGACAACCTCAGCCCAAGCCACGTCCTTCACTTGAGCGTAGTTCTTCATTCTTCAGGGAAGCATGTTTTACTTCTCATTAGATTTTTCTCATTTTTGTCTTACACAGCACAGCCACCCTTTTCTTCAACTGAGATGCCCTCAAGTTTCCTCATAGGATAGAGACCTACGTTGACACTCCCAAGCATATCCCTCCTTGGTCAGAATCCCTATCCACTCCAATCATTCTCCTCTGTCCAAGGCAGAGGAGAACCCATTTAGGGAAATCGCCTTCTACGACTTCACCACCTTCCGTCCACTTCACTCCACACACATATGAGCTTCGGCTATTCATCTAACCTCGCAAGTACATTTTCTCTTCAATTGTCGGATGCCTTAGAGTGGCCCTATTATAGAGCCTCGACGCCGAATATGATGGCTTGATCTATCATCCCTAACACTTTTGAACCTCCTACTATCTTTAAGGATCTTTGCCATCTACTAAAGAATATTCCCCAGCCTTTAAAGAGAAGTCAAAGCAGGGCAGAGCAATCATGGTTCCACCAGAGAGCAGCCTTCTTCGTCACGTAAAAGGGAAAAAATGACGGAGCACTAAAGTAGCAGTCACCGTCTGATCTGATCGATCGCACGGTCTAGATCTTGTCTTAGCTTTAGCGCCAAACCATGAGGCTCGGTGGAAACACGCCTGCTCTGAGGTATGACGGTCGCCCACGTGGCCTCCTAACCAACAACTGACTAGCCTTTGCCCCGATCCTGGCCGCACATTTTCTTAACATGCGACTTGGGTTTTTTACAATCAATCCCCACCAAATTTCAAGTTTTGCAAAATTACTCTTGTGCTACGGGTATTTAATAAATCCAGGAGCGGATTTTCTATATTTATAGTTTTATCCTTATAGGGACTTAAGTATAAGAATTTATATATTTTTATAATAGTTTTGCCCCTTATTCCATTCATGAATTACTTGAGCATTGATTATTCGATTGAGTTGATTTCAATTTAATTATGGTCATTCTGTTGAAATCAGAGAAACGGAAGCGGAATCGATAAATCAAGAAATATAAACATGAACACCAGAGATTTAATGTGGAACCCTACTCCCTAAGGAGGGGGATGAAACCACGAGAGAATCCCTCAACGAGGCGGATATTCTATTGGAATTTCTCATTGAGTACAGGAGGTGTGGGGATCCTTATATAGGTGCTCAAGGGAGAATATTCTATAGAATATTCTCTATAGAATATTCTCTTAACAAATAGCCACACAGAATATTGTCTAACACTTCCCCTCAAGCTGGAGCTGAGAAAGCTGCAGCTTGCAACAAAAAGAAAGTATACAACACATCTTCACACGATACATCACAAGAACACATGTTCGTTGCTGGAAGAGGACCACACACGAGGACGGGTCTGCGGCTTTTAGGTCATCGGAACGTATCTCTGTCATGCCTGTAGAACCGTTGTGATATCAGGTCACAGGAACATATCTCTATCGTGCCTGGAGAAGAATCGCTGCAGAAGAAGACCAGCGCGGGAAACTGATCGGGTCGTAAAAGAAGTATACGCCCTGATGAAGAATTTGATGCTCGGTGAAGATAGATGATCAAAGAAATCTGGAGTGTCGGTCTGTCACTAGTGGACGTGCAGATGCCCAGAAGAATATAGCTCTGATTGAAATCAGAGAAGCGGAAGCGGAATCGATAAATCAAGAAATATAAACATGAACACCAGATATTTAACGTGGAACCCTACTCCCTAAGGAGCGGGATGAAACCACGGGAGAAGCCCTCAATGGGGCAAATATTCTATTGGAATTTATCATTGAGTACAGGAGGTGTGGGGATCCTTATATAGGTGCTCAAGGGTGAATATTATATAGAATATTCTCTATAGAATATTCTCTTAACAAATAGCCACATAGAATATTCTCTAACACTCCCTCAAGCTGGAGAAGAGAAAGCTGCAGATTGTAACAAAAAGAATGTATACAACACATCTTCGCAGGATACATCACAAGAACACATGCCCGTTGCTGGTAGAGGACCACGCACGAGGACAGGTCTGTGTCTTTCAGGTCATCGGAACGTATCTCTTCATGCATGTAGAATTGTTGTGATATCATATCACCAGAACATATCTCTGTCGTGCCTGGAATAGAATCACTATAGAAGAAGACCGGTGCGGGAAACTGATCGGGTCGTAAAAGAAGAAGTATACGCCCTAATGAAGAATTTGATGCTTGGTGAAGATGGATGATCAAAGAAATTTGGAGTGCCGGTCCGTCAGTCGTGGACGTGCAGATGCCCAGAAGAATATAGCTCTGACTCCCCCTTTCTCCCATACTTGAAAGAATAGGAGCATTGATAGAATAGGAGCATATAGCATCAAGTTGGGAGAAACAAATGAATAACATGCATTTTCTTTTTCTTTTCTTTTTTTTGCTTCATCAATTTTTTTGCACAATTCACATTTTTTTTAAAAAAAATTGCGTACATCTCATTTTTTCCTTTTGTACGTGCCTCTTTTTTTAGATGCCTTTTTTTAAACTCACGGCCCAACTTGAGCTAAATAGACAGATTCTTCTTTTTTTGTTTTAAATGTGACCCACTTCGTGGCTACTGTACGCACCACTAGGGTTCCCATGGGAACCCATCTCTTCGATGTTATTTCCCTTGCCGCTGCCAAGGTCTGGGAAGCCGTAGACAAATCCCGCCACAAAAATCTTGGAGGTCGATGAAAGGAAGGACACACCTGGAAGTTATGCCGCCACTAGAAGATGTCGCCGGTCTGGAGGCCTTGCCGCCTCTAGGAGATGCTGCCGAACTGGAGGAAGCATCGGGGAGGAAAGCCACGCGGCCGCTTGAGGATGATCGCATGGAGACGCTCCTCTCGGAGCTTCTTCGAACGCCGACTGGAGCTCCGCCACCACTTATGTGTGTGGATCGCGAGGCCCAGTCCCCACGCGTAAGATGTCAGGGGTTGCCTGGGCGATTATTTTGCCAGAAGGGAGTTTGCCGCCGCTGGATGGGGTGGAACCCATCTGCTGGTAAAGCTATGCGGTGGGGAATTTGCCTGCGTGAGGAAGAGAGGTCGAGCGATGGAGGAGCTCTCATGAGGAGTTTCAGCGGTGGAGAGGATGCGCATGAACATATGGTGCCTCCACCTACTTGCTGGAGAATCCAGATCTGTTCAAGCGTTTGGAGAAGAAGTGCCACCTACTTCTTCTTCATTCATTTTTTTATTGATCACACGCTGCCTGGAGATTAGCAGTATTGTCTGGATTTTGTACGGTCAAGGAGTTATGCCGCCATTGCCTGGACTTAGAGCATCGACCTCTAGAGGATGGCTACTGTCATTGTTTTGGTGCTGTCACCATTAGGGTTTCCAAAAACCCTTAAACTTTGAACCACTCGAGAACATTCTCAAAAATATAAGGCAGATACATACTCTTCAGAACTTCAATCACAAATATGAAGAACAGACAACAAAAAAAATCGAATCTCGAGTTAATAAATAAAAATATAGAACTCCTTGAGAAACGACCCACTCTGATACCATGTTAAAATTAGAGAAGCGGAAGCGGAATCGATAAATCAAGAAACATAAACATGAACACCAGAGATTTAACGTGGAACCCTACTCCCTATGGAGCGAGATGAAACCACGGGAAAAGCCCTCAATGGGGCGGATATTCTATTGGAATTTCTCATTGAGTACAGGAGGTGTGGGGATCCTTATATAGGTGCTCAAGGGAGAATATTCTATAAAATATTCTCCATAGAATATTCTCTTAACAAATAGCCACACATAATATTCTCTAACAATTTCATTATCTTTACTATGGCTCCATTTATTCTCTGATTTGACGCTTAAGGTTTGATTAATTCACTTGAGATAATTGCGATGCTTAAATCTATATCAACTGAAACTTGGTGTCTAAAGAAGTGATCAATGGAATTAGGATTTCTATTGTATTTCTATCTTAAGTTAATCGATCATTTTAGGGCATATTATGTGTATAGTTGCATGTGCTAGTGATATATCATTCTATTCATCAAGTCATGCATTTTAATGTTATAAATTATATCTTATGACATTTATGCATGCATGGTGATGTGCATCGATTGTTGTGTGCATTGTTTTGACTTAGATGATTTATTAATTACTTAACATAGATATTTAAAGCCTGATTAATTGTTTTATGGCTCTTGTCCTTGAGTTCGACCCTGGACTTCCTAGGGACATAAAATTAAGTCGAGAACCTCGTAACTGAGATTTTCTTGGTTCTGAGCAGTTCTCTAAGTGCTCACGCTACAACGAGACTGATTTATTATATGCATTTTGTGAATTATCACCCATCTGCTCCACCACATTGCAGGGTTGTTCTCCATCTTGTTGTAACCAAGGAGGGGATGTGTGAAAGACCTAAGGGGCTATGATCGGCTAGGAAGGAATCAAACTCAAAAAGTGGAGAATGGGATAGTTTTATAGGATGGAAAATGGCTGATTTTTAGGCACGATGGTGTCCCGGGGGGGCTGGTTAGCAGGTCAAGGTCAGCATAGAGGACGGTCATGGGGGTTGCACATCGGTGAAGTGCTTGAGCCAGCAACATGCATGGGTGAAGCATGGAAATGGGTTTAAGTCGGGGTGCCCATGAGGTTTTTGACAATTCGGTTGGTGGTCAGTATAGTTGACCTGAGGTCAATGTCTGAAGAGCCCTGGGTTGTCCACGTGGACCAACCAAGAAAAGTGGGATAAAATTCTTTTAAATTCACTTAAAATTCTAAATTATTTAATTAATTTTAGGTTATAAAATAGAAAATGTTTATAATTTTTGTAGTATATTATACATATTTTTATTCATTTTTTCGAGATGATTTATTATAAGTTATTTTTTACATGTTTACGTATAGGTAAAAATACACGTATATTGTTTCTTTTAGTTTTTATTTTTATTATATAATTTATTATGATATACATGTATTTTATATATTTTTTATTTATTTAATTACATATTTATTTATTTTTATTGTATTTTAATGAGTGTAGTTATGTACTTAGATAATTATGTACATATTCTTTAAAGGTATATATAGGTATATTTCATCTATGTATTGAATCGATCGATTTATTTAATTTTATTTTAATGGTTTTATTTTATTTTAATTATGGACATGCGTTTAAATAATATTTTAAAATTTATAAAAATATGCATAATTGAAAAATATAAGAAGAAATAAATTGTATAAAATATATAGTATACTGCACAATGGAGGCCCAAAACCTAACTTTTGCATCTTAAATCGAAATTCAATGAATTCACCTTTATTAAATAGCTTACTAAATTTCATATACAATTAGTTGTGAGTTTGGTAATTTTGATACAGTATGGAGGAGATATAGGTCTGCACCCACTTAAATGGTCTCGTGGTAGTGTAGTTTGCTTATCACCCAAAAGACTAGGTTTCAAATCCCCCCTTGTGGGGGTTGCGTTAGGCAGTCGACAACAAGCGTAAAAATAGTTGAATCTTTCTACATGGATTTGAGCAAGAACCCATGTACCCAACCATACTTATAGTGGGAGAAGGCTTTGCCATTTTTTTATGGAGGAGATGTAGGTCAGTAAAGTTTTCTTTACAACTTTTATTTTTTGTGTCTGGGAACACTATGCATTATTTTTCTGTGAAATCAATTTTGTATTATTCTTTGTATTTTTATCTACAATATTTATGTTGAGTGTTCTATTATTTGAGGTGTAAAAATAATAAAATAAAATAGGTCCTAAAATTTTATATTTAGATAAAATAAATTAGGATTTTAATTGTATTTTTTATATTGTTTCTCTGTCGTATCTCCCTCTTCTTTATTCATCATTAACAAAGTCATCATGATGATTTGGTCTAGATATCTAGGTTCTCTTAGTGTCTCGAAACTTCATTTCTTTTTCTTTTCGTCCTTTATTATTTCATTTTTAAATTAAGTACATAATTCATGCAGTATTTTACACAGTATTTTATACTATATACATAGTGTTTATTTTAACAAATTAATGATATATACATGCATATAGATTGGGATTTAAGACCAAAATGAAAGAATAAAGGTGATGAAATGGAGATTCATTATATACCTACGACAATAGCTTGATGTACAAAGAGAAGGTCAAGTGTTGGCATGACAAGTACATCAGAAGAAAGACCTTTAAACCTAGACAAAAAAGTGTGGTTGTTCGACACGATATTGAAGATATTTCCATTAAATTTGAAGAGAGAATAGATAGGGCCATACAGAGTTAGAAATGTGCGCGACAACAGAAGTGCTCTAATATCCGAATTGTCATCTGACATGTAACCCTTCATAATAAATGGTTAGTTGTTGAAGACATCTTTAGAGCAATATACATTCCTAGTCGTTGTCGACTCTGTACAAGTAATTTTTTATGATGAATTTACTACTTCAATAGCTTCCATGGAGCTGGACAATGCTCCCCATAATATCTTTGATTAATTTTCTTCTTTTCTTATTTTCATTTCAAATTTTTAATTTGTTCATTCCTCCGTATGGCATTCATCCCATTTATCTATGTTATACATCAGATTTGCTTCATCCTAAGTATACAAGGGATGAGTACACTCATGTTATTTATTATTCTTTTTTCTCGTTTGTCTCTCAATTTTTGATAGTATGTCTATACTTAGGGATATTTCACCCTAAGTATGGGGGGACAAGCTAAATCTAATAATTCCCTACATTTGTTCCTCGATCATCCCTATTTTGTATATGGTCTGCTATATTTAATATTAGTTTATCTGAAGTTTAAGGGGTATGACCATCTTCTCATTGATTTAGATATTGTAGTATAGACTTTCATATGCTTAGCATATGTTATGCCTTCCTTTTTATCTCTGATCTATGAAGACATAGCTCAAGGTAAGTATAGGGAGGTCATATATACAATTTATATACTTTAACCATGACTCATAATTGCATATTTTTTAACAATATGGCTAATATATTGTACATGTTAGAACATACAATAAATTAATTATAAAGAATACAACCTCAATCATGTATAAAATTTTCTTAAATTATTTAATAAACCACTTTCAAAATATCTTGGAAAATAATTTGAAAAAATGGTTGTAAAATGACTTAAAAATTCTTTTAAAAATTGTTTGGAAAACTTTTGTGAAATATTTCACCATTGTAAAAATCTTTTATAAACTTTTGTAAAAATTTGTTTCATTAAGTTGAATAAAGTTTTTTAAAATTCAATTTGCAAATGATTTGGAAAATAGTTGTATAAACATTTTGAAAAATCTAACTATACTGTTTGAAAACTCTTGGCAAAATGATTTTCAAACTCTGTAAATGATTGCAAATTTGTTTGTAAAAATTATTTGCAAAATAAATTTTCAAAAGTTTTGTGAAAATGTTTTCCAATTATTTTGAGAACCTTATACATAATTATAACAAATAAAATTCTTTAAAAGCTATATATATATTTATTTATTTAAATGTGTGTACATACAACTAACTTCACTTGTATAAATTCCAGTGTAAATACTTCTATTAATTCTTGTAAATATTGTTGCACTCCCTTGTAAATAACCGCACATGCTTCTTTCACGATGTTTTAGCCTAAGTCCCTAAAATTTTCAATATTTTAAAAAACCATAAAAAATGCAAAATATTTTTAAAATTGCATAAAAATTTGCAAAACTTTTTCAAAATCCATAAACTGTTCAAAATAGAAAATTTCTTCACAAAAATATTTCTTTTGCATTGTACATAACATTTGCATTTTTCGAGATGATGAAGACAATTGAATAAGTATGAAATAAAGTCTGGAGGTTGAAGCTTGGTCTAGACCTTAATTCACTTAATTTCAGAAACCCATTAAGATATAGAATTGAGATACTTCATATCACCTTGACTTAATTCTTTAGGGTCTTTGAAATCCAAAAAGAAGTCTACCTAAAATTCCACATAAATATTGAGCATCCAGAAGAAAATTGCTTCTCAGTGGAGACTCGGTTACACTTGTCGAGATTCATAAGGGAATGAGGCTACACTGGTTCGTTCTCGCTTATTTTCCCATTCTTTTATCTTCTCTATTTCTCAGTTGTGAAATTAGAAGCATCTGACCTTAGATGTAAGTATCTATCTCCCATGAGGACGAGTTGCCAAAGGAGGAGACCCCTTGATAATTCAGTATTTTGTTTTGGAAGAGCTAAAAAATTCACACATGTGGTTATATCATTTCAATTTTGCGAGAGTATGCGACTGAGAGGATGGTTCTAACAACACTGTGGATTGAACTAAATAATAGGACTATGGAACCAAAGGGTTGTTGTGTCACACTTCCTAACCTTGACTCAGTTCTGAACAAACCAAGAATCCAAAGGTCTTAACCGAGCTCCAAACTTTGATTTTCTTATTACAAATATAAAAGTCAAAAAATTATTCCAAGTTATTTCTTTTCCTTTTATTTTTCCTACACTTATAGGCATAAGTGTTTGCTAAGGATTAGCAAAGCCAAGAATAGGGAGTGTGGAATCTCAATTTCATCTCCTTTATTCTTACATTGTATCCCTGAATCCCTTGCTAAACAAATGTATGTAACATTATTTGTACAAAATATAAATCAATAAATCACATATAATATTGTATAATAAACTGCATAATATATTATATTTAATGCCAAAGCAAAAGAAAAAATTAAGAAAATAAAAAGAATGAAGTGTCAAAGACATTGAGTGACCCTAGATCTTGAGACCCAGTCATGATGATAACTTGGTCTACAAGGAATAAAGTACGGGGAGATGGGCAACCAATTGTATAGAAAACACACTAAAGACCCTAATTTTATAGCCTATTAATTGACCCATTCTATTTTCCATTATTTATACCTCAAATCAATAAACTTTGAACAAGAATATTATACATAAAAATACAAAGCAAAATACAAAATTTACTTCACTAAAAAAATAATACACAGTGTACCTGAGATATAGAATAAAAAGGCACAAAGAAAACTTGATAGAGATGTATCTTCTCCATTGATGAATCTCCATTTCATCACCATTATGCTTTCATTTTGGCCTTTAAACCCTAGTTAACTACATGTAATTAGCATTAATTTGTACAAAATATCATTCATTTTTGATGTTGTGAATATTGTATAAAATGTTATATTTAAAGCCAAAATAAAAGAATAATAAAAAGAAAAGAGAAATAATGAAAACCAAAGGTATTGAAAGACCCTAAACCCCGAGATCAAGGCATCATGATGAATGGGTCAACAAGAAATAAGTAGTAGGAGATTAGGGCCAATAAATACAAAGAAACCCTAATATTTATTTATCACTTAATTCTTTTTGGGACCCATTTTACTTTCTTATTTTATACATTAAATTGATAAATTTGAATATGAAACATGTAGATAAAAATATGAAGAAAAATACAAAAATTATTCCATATAAAAATAATGCATAGCGTTCCCTGGATACTCAGAATAAAAAGACACAAAGAAAAATTTCCAGACATGTTTCTTTTCCATATGAACTCAAAATTCACCAAACTCACCTTTATTGTTCATATTATTAAATTATCTATTTAATGAAGGTAGTTTCATTCAAGTTGGAGTTAAGATGCAAAAGTATTGTTTTGGGCCCTCTTTGTGCAAGATAATTGAATAAAATAGTCAATTTATTTATTCTTTATATTTTCACTCCCTTATTTTTTATAATTATGTAAATATTATTTATAATACATATATATAGCTAAAATAAAATAAAATAATTAAAAATACATTGAAGTAAATAAGTATACTATATTACATAGAAGAGTTATACATGAATATACGTGTATAATAAACATACATATCTATTTAAGTATATAAATAACTTTAAAAAAGTATAATAAAAATATGTGTGTGTGTGTATTTACATAAAAAAGTTATAAATACATAAATTTATAAAATAATAAAATCTAGAATATAAAATTAAGAGAAAATATACTATATATAGGTAAATACACCTATATTATTACATGTAAAAAGTAGCATGTATTAAATTTACTTGAAAAAAATTAAAAATCACCATAAAGTAATGCATAAAATAGTTTATATTTTCATGTTTTGAGACAAAATAATAAAATCTTTTATTATTTTCGATTTATTTCTGCAATTCTTTTCTATTTTGTCATGTAGGGGCCTACATGGTACAATCAGATTGTTGCCTTGGTTGACCCGTCGGTCAACTGGCCCTCTGTGTCCCTCGGTTTGTTAGAGTCACTGACCACCTTGATTACTCAATTTTTCTACGTCAATGATTGCATTTTCAAGGCACTATTCCTTCTTCATTTTTGTTCCTCGATCTCTGGTCTTTCACACTAGCATGATTCCTCAATCGATAGATTCATGCATCTATTCGTGGCCCTGGTCAAACACCCCCTGTACAAATAACCCCAGCCAGCTCAATTTTAATTTTCATCCCATTTTCTCACTAGAAATCCTCAGAATCCAGTGACCTTGATTTCTCGTGCTTTGTTTGACCTTGATTTCTCGTGCTTTGTTTCGTTGGTGACATCAGCGAGCTTGCCGACCATATTGGCATGAAGAAAGAGTTTCAGAATCCAGTGATCCAAGCTCACCGGCCAACCTTATCTGAGCTCTACCTTATCTCCCTCTCCTTTGAGGTAGAGCCATAGTTTCTTATTTCTTTTCATTCTTAGCAGTAATCTTAGCGTAGTGTAGCCCTTAGATTCTGTTAATTTAGTGTTTTATTTTGTGATTTTTCAAATCAAAGTTTGTTGGACATGCACCTCTCACCTCCATTTTCGTCCTTATCGCTTCCATTACACCCCAAGCACCTCTGTTCCCCTCGAATCTCTCATAATCGAGAGATCAGCTCTCTACCTTTGCTACTCACTAGAGACCACCACCCCGACTTCATTGCTCCCCATTTCACCCTGAATAACACCCCGGGACCTTCCCATTTTGTGTGCTTGAGATTACCTTGCAGATTATGGAGGTTAAAGACCTCTTTGGAGGTAAATTTTGTCAAATTACAGGTTCTCGGGATGCATGAGCTACTTTGAGATCTTAGAATCCAATCTGCGGTACTTGGACCTTTTTGAATCCGTCGTCAGTTGCGGACCGTCGAGAGGATCGATTGGAGCATCATATCAACACCGAAGACTCTCGCAGGAAGGACGAAATGTCGATTGAAGCTCACATCTAGAGTTGTTCTTCCATGTTCTTCAGGAAGAGCAGCATGCATCCAATCTTCTGTCTACCCTAGTTTGAAGCTCTTCAGTCGGATCAAGTCGCGCCACACCGTCAGTTCCTAGAGGAGATCTAATATCGGTCGTCCATCGACGAAGTGGTATCGAAAGTGGAGAGGGCAACGCGTGTCCAAGTAAAGAGATTTGAATTGTCTGCCCGTACACCTTTGGGGGTATTTTACATATTTTCAAACCCCAGTTTTGTGTTTTATTATTTAGTCGAGAAACATTCATCTATAGTTATTTTATTTTTATAAAATTTGCACTTCAATCCCCGTACTTGTTTTATTTGCATATTTGTCCATCACCATGTTACCTCATGTATGCATAGACGTAAACATATTGCAGGACACCCTAGCCAATTTTTGTTACTATTTAGTCTAGAAAATTTTAAATTAAGTGTAATATTTTGTGGCTAAATTGCATGTATGCCCTGTAGCTTCTTGGATATTACAAAATACCCCTGCCAGCACAGTATTGATTAAATATTCAGAATTTTTATATATATTTTCGTAGGGCAACTAAAACAATTTTATAATTTTTAGAACTTAAAAAATTATGCATTTATTCTTTTTTTGCATTTAAAAATACCAATAAAATTATAAAAATTATTTAAAAAATTCCAAAAAAGTACAATATCTTTATTATTATATTTTACAAATACAAACCAAAAACCACTAAAATTCTAAAAGAAGAAAACTAAAAAATGAAAAACCCTAAAAACTTGGTAAAAATTATTGAAAATTATTGAGAAATCCATTAATATAATTTTCTATTTCTATATCGTATTTATCTTATGTGTTATATATTAAAAATATTTTTGGAAAATTTAGAAGTTTTTACGTATTTTAAATTCCAAAATAATCCAGCCTAGTAGTAATACTCATTTTTTTGACATTTTTATTCATTAAAAAATGAAAAAAATTGAAAATTTTCTAAGAAAAATCTCAAAAATAGATAAAATGTAAAAAAATATAAAGACATTTTATTTCACCCATTTTCAGTATTTATATCTATATTTGTGTATATATATATATATATCCTAGCTTATATTTTATATATAGCTATATGTACTTGTATTATTAATATTATTATAAGTATTATGAAAAATACCCAGAAATATTTAAAAAAACTTTAAAAAATAAAAAGGACAGTCCTTAGATTATTTTCCAGATTTGGTGTATCTTTATTATATATATTATCTACATTATTTATATTATCTTATATTCATATATACACATATTCCAAATATTAAAAAGAAAACAAAACAAAATATATCATAATATATATATTATAAAATTAAAATAAAAAATATAAATTAAAAATAAAAAAATTGTTAGAAACCCATAAAAAATCAAAAATCCTCTTAAAACACAAACGTTTATTGATATTATTGTTAATTTTTGTGGCTATCCCCGTTGCTCCTTAGTGGTTCAACTCTTACACTTGTGTATTATACATATAATTTTGTAAGGTATAATAAATTTTAGCTCACTATTTTTCTTTGCTTGAGCCTACTTGTGGGTTAATTGTTGATGCACATAGTTGTTGACATCTGAGTGTTGAGAGAGCAGTCGACAAACCATATGTCAGGCTCGACTTGTCGAGCACCGCATACACTCCAAGACCATACACTAGGATCCATTCGTGACTATCGTGTTCATCAAAAAGGCAACACATAGGATAGATTTTCTGTGATTTTTATTACTTTTTTTCTAGTTTATTTTTTTATTGAGATAATTTTTTATTTGTGCTAATCCATATCAATGTTACTTTTCTTTTAAGAGACCATGTGGTGAAGGCAACTTTTTAGGAAGTTGAATCACTCAATCTACAAGGAGATTGGTTATTCTTCTTGTTGGCCAATTGAAGAGAGTAAGAGAGAAATAGAGCATATATTTAGCATAGCACCTTTTCTTTATTTTTGTGAGAGAGAGAGAGACATTATTGAAGAGATTTTTACGAGGGTCTAAAATATCCTCACTAACAAAAGTAAAGATAGAATGTCGTTGAAGCGGCTGCTCAATAAACCTCATTCAGACACAATTAACCCGCAAGATAAATCAAGCAATAAAAAGAAAAATGTGTGGAGTTAAAATTTATTATAACTCTACAAATGTGTGCATACGTGTAACTATGTGTAGAGTGTCAAACATAGGGAGCAAACAAGATAGATTAGGCAATAAAAGAACGAAATTTGTGTTCCTCTTGTCTTTGTATTTTTGTGTGGGTTTTTGATTTTATGTTTTTTATGAGATTTTAATTTATATATTTTTTTAACTACTAATTATAATTTTTATTTTCTTTTTATATTTTTTTATTTTTAATTTCTTTTTCTTTTTAAATATACAATATAAGCTTATATAAGTCTATATATTCAATATAAAGTAATGTAATTATAAATACTAATAAAAATATATAGAATAGAGAAAATAAGATGTTTTTGGATTTGAAATTAGTTTATACTATTTATGTGATTTTTTAGTTAATTTTTATAAAATTTTTGGAAAATTTTCAAGTCAAAAATATCACAAAACATAGATTATATAAATAGGACTAATTACTTCGGACACTAAATATAGAAAATATAGTCTAAATTTTCCAAAATGTTTTATAATTACAATATATGATAAAAATAAGATTCAGTGATAGTAAAATGTATTTTAGGGATTTTTGGGAACTTTTTAGATTTTGTAAAGGATCGTGGAGCTTTTTAATTTTTATGTATATTCTTTTTATATTTTTTTGTCTTTTGGTCTAAAGTTTCAAAATACTAAATTAAACAAAAAAAATATTTTTTGTGATTGTTTCAAAATATTTTTATTTTTTTGGAATTTTATAAATAAAAATGGACAAAAATATGCTATTTTGATTTTTAATAAAAAAATTAAAAGTGCCTAAAATTAAAAATAAAAATATGATGTGAGTCCACAAGCAAGAAGGCACTTAACCCTTTTTTTAAGAATGTTTAGAGCACAGGTGATATTTTTCATAAATAAAAATAACACAAATAATTTAATGAACTGGTAGGGCCATAATTGCAAATAAAAATAAAGTCATGGTACTTCCTACAAATTAGCTAAAATATTATAATGACTAATGAAAGTTTATGGAATAAATAGAAATACAAAAACGTGCAAGGACCTTAGTGCAAAATGGGACGGCATGTGAGGTGATGTGGCCAGGACTAAAATGAAAATATAATAAAGTACAGGGGTTGACTTGAAAATTTACCGAAAAGTTTTAAACTGAATAAAAATATTACAAAAGTAAATATTAAGGTGACAGAAATTAGGGGAGACAGATGCTATTTACCCCTAAGTGCCAGATCCAACTAGTAATGTATTCCACTTGCAGCATGTCTGCATGAGAGGAGCCGATGACGCATCGCCTCGATGATAGAGATTAGATCTCTTAAGGGAGATCAACGGTCAGTGGTTGGCACATCTGATGGCGGCTGGACAGTTGGGCGAAGAAGGATGATCAGACGGCTATGGAATGGCTTGGAAGAATAGGGAAGAACTCTCGTTCATTTGAGCTTCAATCAGGTATAGCTCGATCCTTCAGCCCTCCTCCTTGCTGCAAGGTGGCTCAAAAGATTCCTGGCGGTGTCCTCTGTTGACGGGGGAGATCAAAAGGCTTCGTGGATCACCTAAGGGATTCCTAGAGGTCGGAGTAGCAAATAGACTCTAGGTTACCTCCGGTGAACCACGAATTCACTCTAGATGGTCTTTGGGCTTCGACAACCTGCACAGGAAAAAGACTAGGGATGAGGGCAAATTGCCTTGTCTCATCAGGGGGTGAAATGGTGTCGGAGTTGGGTGTAGCAGCGGCTGCTCCGACAAAGGGAGGAGATGGAGCGCCAGAATTCTGCTCCAAGAAGGAGTAGGTTGAACTGAATGTGGCAGGGCATAGGGGAAGAGTTGGGAAACAAAGTGAGGGTAGTTGGCAGGTTAGGAGCATGGTGGACTGTTTATCGGAGCGGGTATACGGCGAACTATAAATCAGATAGATACAAATACATGCGATGAACAATTAATCTAAATGCAGGAAATGAAAACTAAGCCTAAACTCTACCCAAAACACAAAGAAATTGGACCTCAAGCGGCATTGGGCTGCGAGATAGACCTCATGGTGGCGAAGGTCACCGGAGATGCTGGAATCACCTCCTACACCTCTTCCTCGATCTGATTCAAAGCTGGGAAAACCTCCTGTCAAAAGGCTTGAGCTTTTGGACACGAGAAAGGGGGAGAAGTCAGAGCAAGTGGGATTCAAAAATCAAGAATTGTTGAAGCTCGGCTTATGTACAGGGGTGACTTCATCGGGACAAGGCGATCGATTTATTGATTCAAACCTCGATGAGTCAAGGGCGCGTTAAAAGTAGTGGATCGAGGAGAAAAAGCGAAGAACGAATCTCTACAAATCTATGATTGTATAGATCAGATAAAAAATGAAAAAATGGGTCAACAACTAGGTCTGACATGGGCTACACCTAGGGAGAAGAGTTGACAAGGGTCAACTCTTGACTCCCCCTGGTTGGTCCAGGTGGACCAACCAGAAAAACGTTTAGTCAAAAATATTCAAAAATTCAATAATAAATAATAAATGATTTATGAAATTAAAGTCATAAAATGAAAAATGTTTATTATTTTATGTTGTATTTTAATATAAATTTTTATTTATTTTTTCAGGTTTATTTATTACAAGTTGGTTTTTAGGTTTTATTTATAGGTATATTTGTCTATATTTTTATATTTTATTTTTATTTTGTTTTATAATTTTAATTTAATAATTTATATATATAGCTTATATTTTTTATATTTTTACTATATTTTCTGATATAATATATACACTTAAATAAATAGAGGTATATAATATATAGGTATAAGTATAGGTATTTCATCTATGTATTTTTGTACATTATTTTATTTTATTATTTCCTTTATGGTTTTATTGTATTAGACATATGTACATACATTATAAATAATATCTGCAAAATTATAAAAATATAAAACTATAAAGATAATAAAGAATAAATAAAATGAATATTTTATTCACGTAAAGTATACAATAGGGGTCCAAAACCTAACTTTCTCACATTGACTCCAAAAAATATGAAACCACCTTCGTTAAAATAGCTTATTACAAGTTATATACAATTAAAAATGATTTTGATACATTTGGGTCTTTATTTAGAAGCTATGGGTCTGAGAAGTTTAGGTTTTGGCTCTTTATTTACAATATAAAATGTATATTGTATATTATATTTGTGTAAACACAATTTTGTATTTTTCTATATGTCATTATCTATAATTTCATGTACAAAGTTTCTTTATTTGAGGTATTAAAGAAGGAAATTAAAATAAGTCCCATAAATGCAATATTGATGAATAAAAGAATGGGGTTTTATTGTCTTTTTGGCCATTATCTTCCCTACATTATTCCTTGTCGACCCAGTCGTCGAGATGCTAAGGTCTTGAGGTTTAGGGTCATAAAATACCTTTGGCATTTTATTTTTTTCTTTTCTTTTCTTTATTATATAATTTCGACATTAAAAACTATATTTTATACACATAAATGGAACAAATAATGAATGTTAATTTGTACAAAATAATTTTATATGCATGCATTAGCTAGGTTTGTAAGGCCCAAATGATAGAATAAAGGTGATGATATGGAGATTCATCAACCCCTTATACTTGCCTTTGTTAGTCCCTAGCAAGGACTTATGCAATAAATGCAGAAAACGAACATAAAAATAAATAAAAGAAAAAGAAAGAAAGTGGACTGATTCTAATTTTCAAACTTGTCTTCACGAAATCAAAGTTTGGAGCTTAAGTCAGACCTTTGGATTTTAGGTGTGGTCGGAACCTTTTTGGGAAGCGTATTTGAAACACAACAGCTTTCGAGAAACCCAAGACTCTGCTAAGTCTCCTCAATAGCCAGGTCAGAATTGATCAACTCGTACGCAAACCCTTATGACTATGAATCTATATTGGACAATGTGTGAGATATGTAGCTCCTCTGTTGAAATGGTAAAAATCAGTCTTCTCCAACATGGGGACCCTAATTACCCAATCCAGCAACTCGTCCATCGAGAAGCGAGTTATTCCCTTCTAAGTTCAAGTGACAACCTGCTCAAGAACAGGAGGTGGAGAGAAGAATGGATGGTAGCCAGTGTAGCTACCTATCCTAGGATGCTTGACCAGTGTAGCCAAGTCATATGGCTGTAGCCTCACAAACATATGACATTGAAGATCAATCTTGCTTATTGACTATACAAAAATATACACTCTGCAAACATTTTATTTCAATCAAGCCTGCCCACTTTTTTGGAGTTTTAGTCTTTCCATTTTTTAATACTACATACAACAACAATTACATAATGACATTTTCTTCATGTGCCAGTAGATTATCCCTCTTTTGAAGCATTATTGCAACCCCACAACTTCTGTCTTTATACCTCGTCACCATTGAATCAGATTGGGGTACAATGGCCATAATAGTGTGACTTCTGATATTTCCATTGGCTTGTGTCTCATGCTGACAAATCCAGCCCTCTATCACTTCAACTAAGGTAAGTAGAGTGAAAGTGCAGGTGTACAAGCTAGGACATTACCAACAAGAGCCATGTGTCTCCTCTGAAGTACTCTACTAAGGTAGTTAAGACGACATTGAACTATGTCTCATGATCTCATAGAATTAAGTCAACTAGACAAGAAGAACCTCAATTCAAGTTCCTATATGGTTCTTGTGATTAAGTATATTTGAGGCCCAACCAAGCTCCATATTTTCGAATTTTATTTAGACTTGCTTAATTATCAAACTCTATCCGAAAAATGCAAATGCTATGCACAATGCAGATAATATTTTTGTGATGCATTTTTTATATTTTGAACTTTTTATGATTTTTTAAAAGATTTTGCAAATTTTTATGTGATTTTCAAGAGTATTTTGCTAATGTTTTTGGAATTTTTTATTTTCGAAAAGTTTTAGGTTTTTTTTCAAAAGAAAAGACTTTTGGAAGAAAAGATAGGTACAAATATTTACACAGGGATGCATCTTATATTTACAAAAGATTGGTTTTTAAGAATTTACATATTTATATAAGTTTTATATGAATGTTTGTTATCTAACCAATCCTAAAAAATAATTTGAAATTGATTTTGCAAACATTTTGCAAACTTTATTTTTGAAAACTAATTCGACACATAATTTTTACAAATATTATAAAAAAATTTGAAAATCATTTTGAAAAGATTTTTCAAACAATATATATATATTCAAGCTACTTTTTGCAACCATTTTTCAAAAATCATTTGCATATGGATTTTTTGAATGTTATTATTTCAAACAAAGAAAGGAAATTTTTACAATAAAAATATTTTTACAAAAGTTGAAAATATTTAACAAAACATTTTCCAAATAGTTTTCGAAAGATTTTTTAAAAAGTTTTTCAAACTATTTTTAAAACATTTTACAAAAAATACTTTTAATTTCTTTTATTCATAAGTATATACAATGAATTGGGTATTTGTACGTATTAATTTTTATTAATTAGTAATATTATTAAAAATACAAAAGTATGAGTTATGGCTAAATTATATACGAAGTATATACGACCCCCCTATACTAAGGTTGAACTATGTCCTCATATATCATAGAGAAAAAGAGAAGACATATCTCATACTGAGTAGAGAAAAACCTAAAGAATAATGAATAAGGAACGAAGGAAAGAAGGAAGAAATGAATGAATGAGAAGTTGACCATCCCACCTATACTTAGGATCAACTAATCCAAAGTATAGCATATTGTACACAAAGCTGGGAGGGTCGATGGTGGGAATGAATAGATCACACTCATATTGTCTCCCCCTATACTTACGGGTAAGATATCCCTAAGTATACACAAGAGAAGAAAATAGTGGTGGGGACAAAAGAATGAATCAACTTGAGGTGCACCCCTATATACATAGGACAAAGTTTGTCGTAAGTATAGCAGTGAAGAAGGGGAGACACCTTTGGGGAGAAAAAGAAAAATGAAAATGAAAAGAAGAAAAGAATAAAAAGATCACTCAACTCATCCATCTCCCCTATACTTAGGACAAAGTACGTCCTAAGTAAGGCAAAACACATGGAACGAGGAAGATGAGAAAAAATAGGAGATGGAAGGATATAAAATCAAAGAGGATATACAAAGGGGTTGATATATAAAGATCAAGAAGGTCAAAAGCAAACCTTATTGTGTGATTGCTGAGGAATGGATCTGATAAGGTGCAGGTCAATATTGGGGTCATCGGTAGACACAGACTGATCAAGATCGACATCGTGAAGATCCTCAGCAATATCAAAGCAGAAAGGCACAAACTGGTCAATGAAAGATGTGTGGTCAGGTATGGCCTTGGATGTCTCACTAGTTTCAAATTGAAATGGGACAAACTAATCTATGGAAGTAGTCAGGTCAAGTACATTCTGTGAGGTCTCAACTCAGTTGTCATCAAAAGGCTTGAATTCATTTATAAAAGCAATAAGATCAAATTCGACCTCTGCAGTCTCTCCTAAGTCTGCCCTCTGCTCTATGGTATCTATAGTGTAAATCCCGCATATATCATCAATATATCTCCACTAACCAGAAGTGGGAACTCCAAGGTCTACGCTTTCTGAGTTTTCCTCCTTAGAGAGGAATTCTCAGGTCTCAATACTATCCAACAAACAACAAAACACTCTGATATCATCATCAAGGTCATAGTCCTCAGGGTTGATTAACACGGTCACACTCTCATGGGATGCGGGTCTCTGGTTAACAGTGGGTGCAGTGATCAACATATCGCTCCCGACGTCAGAACGGAAGAGAATACCTCCATATCCATAATCAATAATGGCTCTCACTGAGGTAAGGAATGACCGTCTCAGTATGAATGGAGGATGCTCCACAGGGTTGGTGGTCTCCATGGGCAATACGACACAGTAAAGAGTGAATCTCATGACTTGAATCTGAATGATAACATTCTCTAGAATACCCTTCAGTGTCTTGACAGATCATCAGCAAATTGACAAATCATCTTGGTTTCCTTGAGACATCTTAAGTGAAGAGACTATACATGTGTTGAGTATTAGTTAAGGAGAGTGTTATCACATGAATTGTCAGAGGTCATGCAGCTCACAAGAGGTGTGACAGTGTTCCCTTTCTTGATGGGTGGCTGGTGAATGATGGCGTAGGCAGTGGCCATGGTCACAACATTCGCTCAGATATGCTCCTTTGCTTTCTCTTCTTGTGCTTAGGAGTAGATAACTAAGTCAAGGCCTAGCAAAGTGGGGCTTCAATGATCTCATGAATAGCTGCCACCACTTCAGGTTCATTCAGCATTTTTTTGAAATTTTGGATCTCCTCCATAAAAGGGAGGAGTTCAGAATCATCATCAACACAAGGATAACTAAGAGCAGTTTGTATAGTGTCATCCTTAGGCTCAAAGCTGGGAACTGGTGAGAGTGTGTGTGCGGTCAAAGGATCTGGGATGTTTGCCATCTCCTCATAAAGTGACTCAACTGTGTGTCTCTCGAAATCTTTTTGTATTTTTAAAATTTTCTCATTTTTTTGTATTTTGGGTTATTGCAAACTCTCATAAGAATCCTCGAATGAATCCATATCATTAAATGATGAAGCAACATTGTGATTATTAGTAATACTAGTAAGGTTGTCAATCCTCTACTTCATTTTCTCCATCATCTAGGTCAAGTGATCAAGGGCGGACTCCATGAAAGGTGACTCCAACACGTCAGTTTTGGGTGGGGACGTGGAGGAAAATGTGAGGGTGGTGATGGATAGATGTACGAGGCCTGAAATTGTGGCTGAGGAGGATATGTACAAAAAGAAAAGTCATGAGAAAAGTCCTCCGGATAAAATGGAGTTGGACATGCAGGAGGGTGCGAGGGATCTACAATGTCCGGATAAATATCGCTCCAGTCGGGCATCTACGAAATAGAAGAAAATGATCGAGAGAGCACGATGGTCTAGTCAGGGAATGCAAGAAAACGGCACAAAGGCGAAGATCAAGTTTGCACAAACACAAACAAGTATATACAAAATAAACCCCTCAATTCACATACTCAACATTGAGATGACCGTGAAAGTTAAGTCTTTTTATCTTTTCAAATTTTAGAGTTAGGTGATAAATACAAAGTTGCACAATCACGTAGGAAGGCATGGGATTGAGGCACAAGTCCTTAGTGTGTATGTATGAATAAAATTCACAAACATTGAGGGGGTTACTCTCCCCAAGACAAGATTATTTTTCTTTTGATTTTTAGGGTTGAGTAAACTTAGCAGTCCCAATTTTATTGGTTATCACTTTTTGTATTTGTAACGAGAATGCATGAACCTCACAAGGGATCAATTCTTTTTAGCTCTTAAATGATCAAAATCAGAGGGAGAGTCGGAAAAGCAATGCAAGAGAAATCAATGATGAATGCTAAGGAGAAATGCTCCCCTTGTCTCCAACTCTCTTTCATGAATGGATGCTAAGTAGAATTGAAACATATCTATATGAAAATGCAATCTGATGAAATCACCCTAAAATAATTTTTGCTATTAGCACAAAGCACCGGATGCTAACTACTCAGAAATAAGATAAAGGTCTGGTCTTCAGTGCCCACCACAATAGGTCATGCAAGAGCTTTATGCGTCCTCTATCAACACGCGCTCTCATATCCAAATAATCAACTATTTCGATTTGACTAAGTCCAAAAGTCAATCTATGGGCATAGGAAAATATATTAGGTCTTGAGACCTTCATCGATCAGCAAGCAAATCCTAATCTAGGGCTCAATCACACAATATAATGGAAAATAAATTGTGAGACAAAATAAAAAGAAAAGCAAGAAAAACACGACAAAAACTGATGAGGCCCACAAGGGAACAAACCCTCGCGTAGTAGACATCATGAAGTGTAGAGAATCCTGGTGTGTCCAAGTTATTACTTAATGTCTCTCTCTTTCACTTTAAATTACAATAAAATAAATAAAAGACTAGACATGGTGTGTTGTCCTAAAAATCCTCGAAGTCCTTTGTCACTTTCTCCTGTCAACTAGGGATGGAGAGCAACTCTGCTTCACGTGGGTACACAGGTGCTCCTAGAAGAGCCTCCCTCGATCCGCGGTCCTCGCAATAAAGACAAATAAGAGGGTAATTAGACAATTCACTAAATAATATCAAATAAAATGGAAAATAAATAAAGTGAAAAATAAAAACTAGAAGGCACAAACAGAGAAAGCCAATCTATGTGGTAATGCTCCCCGGCAACAACGTTATTTATTGAAGAGTTTTCGCGAGGGTCAAACATACCCTCACTAATAAAAGAGAAGATAGAATGTCGTTGAGGAACCGCTCACTAAACCTCGTTCAAATAACAATTAACTCATAATATAAATCAAGCAATAAAAAGGAAAATATGTGGAGTTAAAATTCATTATAACTCTACAAATGTATGTATAGGTGTATGTATATGTAGAGTGTCGAACACAGAGAGTAAACAAGATAAATCAGACAATAAATGCATCAAATTTGTGTTCCTCTTGTCTTTGTATTTTTATGCAGGTTTTTTATTTTTTTATGGATTTTTTTTGTTTTTTAAATATTTAATTTTACATTTATTCATTTTATATTTTCTGATTTTAATTTCTTTTTCTTTTTAAATGTATAATATAAGCTTATATAAGGTTATATATACAATACAAGGTAATGTAATTATAAATACTAATAAAAATAATTAAAATAGAAAATAAGATGTTTTTGGTTTTAAACAATTTTTACTATTTTTGTGATTTTTTAGTTGATTTTGATAATTTTCATACATTTTTAAAGTATAAATATCTCAACATACGGACTAATAGGTCACTTTTTTGGAAATTTAAAAATTAATGTCAAAAGTTTCCATTTTTTTAAATTAATAATATATCATAAAACAAAATTCAGATATGGAAAAAAGTATTTTTAGAATTTTTGGGAATTTTTTAGATTTTTATAAAGGATTTTGGAGCATTTCAAGTTTTATGTATTTCCTTTTTCAATTTTTAGTTGTTATGGTCTAAAGTCTCAAAATACTAAAAAAACAAAAAAAATAATTTTTGGGGATTTTTTAAAATGTTTTAATTTTTTGAAATTTTATAAAAAAAACATTGCCAAAAACATGCTCTTTATTATACCATATAGTAATAATCAAAACATTTTTTATTATAAGGAAATTTGCTAGACAAATTCCCAATACTATTCAAGCAAGGAGTTTGATGATTGTGTTTCCAATTATGATCTAGATCAATTCTAATCAATTTATTGGTTGAGGCCATGTAAATTAAGGAAATAATCATCATTAAATATTTCTCAAATACTTTTCTTAATTATTTCATGAAATTAACAATTAATTTCACTAATTGACAATCACATGGTTCTTGATTAGGAATGTAATTTCAGCAGTGACTCCTACTTACTAAAATTAACATATCTCAATCAATTTAAATCCAAATTAGACAAAATAAAATTTCAAAGATTTCTAATTTGATTTAGGACAGAACCTAAGTGATATTTCATGATTTTGAAGCGGATTGAAACAGTAATTAACTCATTAATCATGTTAAGATTTGCAGTTCCCGCAACAGTGAATACATGTTCATTAAAACAACCATATCTCGACCAAACAGAATCCAAATTACGTAAACTCAGATCCTATAGTTTCCTTATTTAATGGGGAACGAAATCTATGATTAATTCGTGTTTAAACATTTTAAACAGGGCCGAATTTATTCACTAAACATATGTGCGAAAATCAAATGTGACAAAAAACTTTCGCAACCTTAACGAACCCAAGTCGTCCTAGGTTTGCGGATCGTATTCAAAACCTTCAACCTAAGGCTCTGATACCACTTTAAGGATATGGGATAATCCTCAAGCGCATCACGGAAGCGTGAGCATCGTATCGAATACGACGAAGAACGACTAGTAGAACTAGTTGTTCTATGCAGCGGAATTTAAAAAATTTTCATGCGATGAAACCACATGATCCAAGAACGATTCTCGGATCGTTTCATCTAGAACCACAACAAGTGTAAAGGAATATTTCTTGAAGTGTGGTTGATTGAGTCTCTATGAAAAGAGACCTCATGTCTCAAGTCCGATCGTCAGAGAAGATGCTTGCGAGCGCGGGGATGAGTCGCGTGATCCTCGCAATCCAACGGGTTGATCCAAGCACGGTGAACTCCTGATCTCGTCGTACGAGATCGAACACCTTCTTCGCGAGCGTAGCACTCTAAAGAAGATGGAGAACCGAAGAACGTCGAAGTGACGCTGCGGTGGCGAAGCGACGACAGCTTCTCTCCTCTAAGGTTTGATGGACGGCCACCAAGAAGGAGAGAAGATAGTAGACGTGTAGAATGAGAGAGAGAGAGAGAAGAGAGATATGCTTCAAAAGCATAACCCTAGAGAGCATGTATGATTCTCTATTTATAGGGTTTTGGGATCCATGGATCTCAATTCATGGGACACATAAAATCAATGGATGAGATTGATTTATGTTTAATCCAATGGTCAAGATTGTTGTTGGTAAAAGCCAACAACTAATAATTTAATTTAGATCAAATATATTTGATAAATCAAATATAAATCAATCCTAAATTAAATTAAACAAATAAAGAGACAATCATCATGGAAATTACATCTCCTATTGGAACATGGTGGACGACCACCAATTCCAGATTGGACTTGGTAGCCGTCCACTTGTTTCCAAGTGGAGGCAATCTCATGAAATCTCATGAGATTGCATATCTCCATGAAAATCTCCATTATTTATTCCAACAACTTTTGTTGTGATTTATTCTTCAAAAAATAAATCATAATTAATTTTTGAGAATATTGCAATCTTGCCATTGGAAATTTGTGAATCACATTCACAACCCAAAACAAAATATAATTTACATTTTCAATTAATTACACAATGTGTATCCAATACACATCATTAATTAATTAACAAATATAAATTATAATTTGCTCTCTCGAATACATTATAAATCACATTTATAATATATTATGAATAATTGGATATTGCTATCCACATTATTCTTATCCACAATAATTACATCACATTTAATTATCATTCTCTTAATGCTCAGATTTAATTCAACTATGGAATTATTCTTGAACCCCTTCAAGAATAATGCGATTTCTCCGCAGATACTTGGAGATAAGGACAGGACGATTGTATTGTTCCACGTATAGTGACTTGAATATTGAGATCACATCTCAAATCCAGATCTCATGGAACTCTCATAGATGATCGATTAAATCAAGGTCGTATACATAATCTTCTCATTGTATCTGGATCTCACTCAGATCAATGTCCAATATATGGACTAAGATTAGATCACTTCTCTATTGAGAAGAGTCACTAAAATCCAAACCTGTTTCATCGCTCCCTCAGAATGGAAGCGTCATGGTTATACACTCGTTTATGATCACATCACCCTCAGGTATTCCCAACACATGTACATCCTACATACTGGAAGACCTATGATCATCCTGAAGATGTAGATCACTTTTACACTGTCATCTTCAGGGTTTGATCACTAAGTTTCTTAATCTTGGTCATTGGGAATTGGTATAGATCATATGCTTTCCCAAAGCATATATCTTACCTTCAAATTCATGTCATGCTTCCAAAGCACGACGACCATGCATGGAATTTGATCAATCCCAATACCTCATGAGTGAGCTCATGTCTCCCGGTTCACATGTGAACCTGTATGATCCCTTTGAGAGATCGTATTACTCATATGTCCTTACATGCACACCAACTCATCGGTGTATAAACCTTGATTAGGTCATCAACCTATTGCTCTGCCAAATGTACATACTCAGACATATAGTAACACATCTGTCTCTGGTCAGAGGATGCATGCCCATGCTGTGACAGTATTCAACATAGGGCTTTGGTTATCTCGATCTCGTTAAGTCAACTCATTGACTCAACTAATATGACACCTCTGAATCACTATTCCCATGAAGAGGACATGCATCAAGAGGTCGGTCAGATATCAACCAAAAGAGAAAGGATTGCCATCTTCTACTTAGGTTGGAGATCATCACTTAACAATCATTTGATGATGCTTGATGAGTCCTCTATCTAACTCCTTAGATATTCATCCAAGCATCAGCCTCTATGATTCAATCAATGAATCAACAGCTGTATGATTATCAAGTTGGCCATGGTACATAACCCTTATTGTATAAAGGGACCTTATAGTGCATTCATTCATTAAATCTCAGAAAGGGAGTGAAAAAAATCAATAACTTTTATTGATAAATCATTTATTACAATAACATTTATTGCAGGAATGGTTCGCCTCAGGCTCACATTGCTAACACTAGGAGTTTCCCAAGTGTTGAAAAAGGGAGCTGGAGCCTTCCTGAATCTACCAGTGTTTTGAAATGGATCTGGACCCCATCGATGTGGGTTTGGAGGGTAGAAGAAGAACAACCTATTGAGGAACCTCCAGTTTTGCAAAATTGACCTAAACCGTGCTCTTTGAGCGCATGACCTGCAATGTTAGGTACACAAAAGAGAATAGGAGATCATAGGCTTCGTTTGGTACATTGATGAGCAGAGGAGGTGTGCGGCGGAGGGTCTCCGATGAAAGGCAGCGGAAGAGACTATGATTACTCGATCTGGAGGTGATCGAGGTGAATGGAGATGCCTCAGGTGAAGAGAAGGTGAACGGGAAGGTGATGGGATGGTCAGATGGGGCGGAGCACGACCAGGTCATAGGGAAACGATGATCGGAGCAGGAGCTTCGACGAATTTTGATTTGCTATTTCACGAAATAAAAGATAAGAACATGTGAAACTAAATGCTAATATATGCTATGACTAATGCTAAGAATGAAAATGAACAAAAACCTAGGGCTCTGCCTGCAGGATGAGGGATCCAAGGAGGAGCTCCAGTGATGATGGCCGACGAGCTCGGATCACATGTTCAAAGCCTCTTACTCCATGCCAAGACTACCAGCGAACTCGTTGCTGTCACCAGCAAAGCAAGCACGTAAAATTTGGGGATTTTGAGGGTGACAACGGGATCAAAATTTGAATCGAACGTCTGGTGAGGTATATGTACATGGGCTGGTTGGATTGGGAAGATTGCTCGACACAATGATCCTCAGATCGAGGATGGATGCTGGCATGAAAGGGCGTTGATCGATAAGCAGAAGTCAAAGAGGAATCATTCTGGTGGATCCTCACTTCATCACCTTTATTCTTTCATTTTGGCCTTAAATCCATATCTAAATGCATGTATATATCATTAATCTGTCAAAATAAACACTCTCTAAATTGTACAAATGATGTATGAAATACGATATAATTATGATATTTAATTCCAAAATAAAAGAATAAAGGAAATAAAGTAGGGTGAGATATGGCAGAAGAATTGTACAAAAATATGCAGAAAACCATACACAAACCCCTAATTTAATTTGCACGATAAATTCTTCCGGGACCCATTTTATTCTATTATTTTTACACCTCAAATGATAAACCCTCAACATGAATATTATAGATAAAAATACAAAATTAATTTCATAGAAAAATAATGCACAGTGTGCCTAGGACACATAATATAAAAAGGTGCAAATAAAACTTTGAATTCCCGTATCTTCTCCATAATTGACCAAAATTAGCTTTAATTGTATATAACTTTTAATAAGCTACTTAATGAAAGTGGTTTCATTTAATTTGGAGTTACGATACAAAAGTTAGGTTTTGGGTCGTCATTGTGCCCCATATCTTTTAACACCTATATCTTTTATATTTTTCAATTTCTTTTATTTTTATAAAATTATAAATACTATTTGAAACACATCTCTATTATTAAAATAAAGTAGGATCATTAAAATAAAATTAAAATAAATCAATTACTTTTATACATAGATTCAAGCTAGCTATATATACCTATAAGAATAATGTATATAATTAATTGAATACATAAATAAAGTTAGAAAAATATAAGAAAAATACTTAAAACTGTAATTAAATAAATGAGAAATATATATAATACATGTATATATTAATAAAATATATAACTCAAATCAAAAATCAAATACCAAATATACATCTATATTTACTTATAATTATATAGGTAAAAGTAATTTATAATAAATCACCTCGAATAAATAAATAAAAATGTGTATAAAATATTAAATTTAACCTAAAATTAAATAATTCATTTAGCATTTATTATTGATTTTTCTAGCATTTTTTACCTTCAAATTTTCCAGTTAGTCTACGTGGACCAATCTGAAGCTCTCAATTGTTGACGGGTGGTCAACTGTACCGATCTCTAGCCACCTTGTCAAAAACCTCACAGGCCCCTCTTTTCTTCAATTTTTCATGCTTTGTCCCACACCTTATTCGCCTCGAGCTCCTCATTCATGTGCAACCCCCATGTCTATCCTCCTCACCGACCCATCCTTCATCACCAACCCCCCTCCTCGACACGCCATCGTGCCTCGAAGTCGTTGCTCCACCATCCTATAAAACTCCATCTTCTCCACCTTTTTGAAGTTTGACCCCTCCCTCGGAGATTTTATCCCCTCAGACTACCTCCAAAGCCTTACTGTTGGTGACAGGAGTAGTTGGTTGGCGGTCTGCAGCGAGGAGAAGCAACGTCGGAGCAGATCCAGTCATCGCCAGAGCCGCCTCCAATAAGTTCTGCTTCATCGGTCTTTGGGCTAAGTCGAGGTTGATTTTCTTTGCTTTCTAGGTAAATATCATGTCTCTTTTAATTTCATACCTTTAATTTAGCTGTAATCACAAAGCCCTAATCAGACCTAGAGCTTTATCTCCAGGCCGAATTACGTGTAAATCGACTGTACCTCCATCCCTTGATCATCCCATTACTTTTCCTTGTGCGTGCTTCATCATTTCCTCCATCCAGCCAACCCAGATCCATCGTGGATATGGGATCTGAGCTCCATCTGTCACCCCCTCGCCAGAGTTGCATCTCCATTCCGCCTCATAAGCATTCTAGCTTCAAGGAGTGGTCGAGGGAGTAGCCCTCGAACCTCTTATTTTAGTACAAGTCCCAGGTCCTGCTGACCCATATGTAGCCGTTGAAACACCTGTAAGTGCTCCAGGTCACGTGGACCTATCCGAAGCTCCAGATCAACATCCGAGCCACCTCCATCTCATTAAAGTGGACCAACATGTTCGGAAGGCCACCGACTTTGTGAAGCAGCCATCTAATCGAAGAATAGTCACCTGAGTCATCAGGAATCAAGAAACAAAGTTCACCGGAGGAGGAGTTTATCCGAGTTCTTCGTCCACCCTTGCCAACCATTTGATCAAGAACACGATGCATATCTAACCTGTGACGTTCGTTCTAATCGAAACGGGTCACCACCGGAGCCCTTGGATCCTCCACGTGGTATATAGATAACGACCCGATCAATGGGATTTTAAAGGGGTAATCTACACAAAAACCCTCTGCCTTTTGTATTTCACAATTAGTACTGCAAATATTTTATAGCATTCAAAAACTTATGGAAGAATTGCAAGGAAGCCCCTATTTTTATTCTGAATTGCAAGTAGGTTCAACGCTAGCTCAGCTTACGTGGCCCCCACATGAGACGAGAAAATTGTACTTGTAACCCCTTAGCTTTTGTAGTTGTAATTTAATATGTAAAATTTGAATTTCAACTGAAAAGTTGTGGTGTTTTTGAACATGTCCCCTCGCCTTTATTTTTTGTAAAAATACCCCTGCCAGGAGAATTGTTTTTTTATGAATGCTTTTCTATATTCAAAAAATACTTGTTATGCTCCAAAAATCATGAAAAAAAAGGATTATGTACTTGATTAATTGCTCTTTTACGCCATATAATTTATTTTGCATTTCACATGTCTTTTCTGTATATTAAAAATCAAAAGGGCACGTTGTATTTCCTGTTTTAACTAAAAAATATAAAAAAGTTATAAAACCTTAATTAAAATTTCCAAAAAAATTACCTAGTGTTTATTACCTTATTTTATATCTCCATACCAAAAATCACGAAAAATAACAAAAGAAAATCTTAAAAGCTACAAACCCTTGCTAACCCTAAAAAATTGCAAAATATGATTGAAAACCCTGAAAAATTAGTTTTCTGCTCTATATTTTTATATGGTGTCAATGGGGTTGCCCCCAACATGGCTGCCCCGTCCCATTTTTTATCAAAAATTTTTATTTTTTTTGAAAAATATCATCATGTATATTCATCCCTATATCCCTCCTATATGTTATTCGAATTTCGTCAGAAATAGAGACTCCGGCGGCCTCCATCTAGAAAGGATCGATTTAAAAAATCATGTGACCGTTAAAAAAATGACGTCTGGATGGAGGCCGTAGGAGTCTCTGTTTCTGATGAAATTCGAACGGCATAATATAGGGATGAATATACATAAGTGATATTTTTTCAAAAAAAATAAAAAAACTTGCAAAATTTTGAGAAATACATATACTATACATATTACATATATACATATTATTATATATTAAAATTAGTTTTGAGAAATTTTGGACCTATTTAGTATTTTTAATTCTCAAAACAATTTGACATATTTATTAAGTCCCTACTTTTGTATAATTTGGAATTTAAAAATACCTAAAAATTATGAAAAAGATAAAAAAATCTCAAAAATAGAATAAAATTATAAAAAACCTCGAAAATAATTTATTTAGCAATTTTTTTATTATTTATAGCTATATTTATAAATATATTACCCTATATTGTATTATATACTTATATATAGCTATGTAGTTTATATAATTATTAATTATTATAAAAACCTTATAAATATTTTTGCATCCTTGAAAAAATAAAAGGACCGTTCTTTCTTGTATTTTCTAATTCTTGTATATTTATCACATATATTATATTTTATATTACATATACTATACATATTACATATATACCCTCTTATATACACTTATTATATAATTAAAAAAATTAAAAACCAAAAAAATACAAAGCGAATAAAATTATAAAATTTAAAATAAAAATTATATCATAAAAATTAAATAAGTAAAATTCCACAAAAACATTTATTAAATAATTGAGTAAATATTGTGCATAGGTCTATTATTATTTATTTATCTATAAATAATAATCCATGCTACACTGACTTGTTCCCTGAGTTCGACACCCTACTCTGCTTGTCACTATACATATTTAATTGCAGGATTATAATAAATTTTGACCCATTTCCTATTTTGCATTGATGTATTATTCTATTTGTGGGTTGATTGTTGAATTTGACTGAGATCTTTGTGAGATGTCACAACAACGACTGATTGGTCCCACCTTGTATGGACAACAAAACCGCTCCTCATATTCTTTAGTTATTTCACATTTTCTGAGAGTGCAAGGTTTGACAGGAAAAAATTAGGAAGAGAGGTGATTAGCGAGATCCGACAGGCCGAGGGGAGCAGCGGACCAATTGACTGACAGGTCAACCAAGGTCGCGCTCCCATTGGGCCACGTTAGATGCTATGTGACAAAGTAGAAATAAAAGAATAACAAACTAATAATAAAAATAATAAATAATTTAACTAAATAAAACTCAAAACATAAAATTTATTTATTGTTTTATGTAGTATTTTAATATGCTTTTTATTTGTTTTTTGAGTTAATTTATTAGGTGTTAATTTCTTTATGTACAAATATAGGTATATTTACCAATTTAATGAGTATTTTAATTTTAATTTTATTTTCTATTTTATTATTTTAAATACAAAATGTATATATTTATAAGTTATTTAAAGACATATTTAGGTATTTTATTGTATTTTTATGAGTTTAAATATGTACATAAATAAATATATAAATTTATTATATCTATATATATAAGTATAATTCATTTGTGTATTATAATATACTTATTTATTTTAATGTAATCTTATTTATTTTATTTGATTTTAAGTATGTATATGTATTATAAATATTATTTACAAAATTATAAAAATATAAAAGAGTAAACATATAAAGAATAAATAAATTGATTATTTTATACAGGTAAATTGCACAATGAGGGTCTGAAACCTAACTTTGCATCTTAACTCTAAATTAATGAAATCGACTTCATTAAATAACAACTTAATTTTATAAACAATAAAGATAAGTTTGTTGAATTTTGATTTCATATGGAGAAGATACATATCTGTGAAGTTTTCTTTGTGGCTTTTTATTTTGAGTGTGTAGGGCACATTTTATATTATTTTGAAGTGAAATAAATTTTGTATTTTTCTTTGTATTTTTATCTACAAGTCTCATGTTTAAAGTTTATTAATTTGAGATATAAAAATAAGAAAATAAAATAGGTTCTAAAATCTATTTATTGAGAAATTAAAATTAGGGTTTTTGAGTTATTTTTGGCCTTTATTTCCCCCTACTTGACTCATTGTCGACCCAGTCATCATGATGCTCATGTCTCGAGCTTTAGGGTCATTCAATACCTATGGTATTTCATTCTTTTTCTTTTCTTTTCTTTATTCTTTAATTTAAGCATTAAATACAATATATTATATAATTTTAACGGTGTAAATAATGAATGTTATTTTGTACACATTAAGGCTATTCACATGCATTTAGCTAGGGTTTGAAGGCCAAAACGAAAGAATAAAGATGATGAAGTGGAGATTCATCATGCAATACCTACGAATGATAAGATTAAAGATGCCCTATGGGACATTGATGTGGATAAATCTCCAGGACCTAATGGTTTTGGATCACTTTTCTTTAAACGATGTTGGGATATTGCAGGAAGTGATGTGATAAAGGTAGTTAAATTTTTCTTCGAATGTGGGGGTATGCTTCGGGAAGTAAATCATACTTTTCTCACCTTAATTCCAAAAAGCACAAGAGTGGAGACAAATTGCAGATCTAAGACCAATTGCTGGTTGTAATGTAATATATAAGATCATTGCAAAAATCTTAGCAAAGCGGATTGCAGTGGTGATGCCTAAGATCTTTATACCAAATCAAGGAGCATTTTTAAGAGGTAGACAGATAGCTGATTGTAGTCTAATGGCCCACGAGCTTATGATCCAATTTAACTATAAAGGTATTGGACTAAGAATGTGCATAAAAGTGGACTTGTCAAAGGCATATGATAAAGTGGACCGTGAGTTTTTATTCCATTGATGGAGAAAATGTGATTCTCGTAACAATGGGTGCAATGGATACGGTGGTGTGTTGGATACTATGGAGTCTCACCTCTTATCAATGGAGTCCAGTGGGTATTATCTATACAAAAAGGGGAATTAGGAAGGGGGATCCTCTATCCCCATATTTATTTTGCATTGTCATGAATTCTCTCTCCATATTGATCGAATCACAAGTTGCACAGAAGAAGGTCCTTGTTCTCATGGTGGGTGGAATGACATTTACATCACATCTTATATATATGCAGATGATGTATCGTTTTTCACTAAAGAAAATGGAAGAGTTGCATGGGAGATTGCTCGTGTGCTACAGATTTTTGAGAAGATATCCAGACTTGAAGTTAACTACCAAAAGAGTGCAGTGTATATGTCGAGGCACACAAAAGAAAAACTTCCAATATTGCTGCATCTCCAGATAAAAGAAGGAAAGATGCCATTTACCAATCTTGACCTTCCATTATTAGCGGAAGATCGAAATATTCATATTTCCAATCACTTGTGGATAAAATGATAAAAAAGATTGGAGATTGGTCACAAAATGTATCATCTATTATGGGACGGTGTCAATTAATGGGGTGTGGAAGGATTGCTAAATTATTGGTTGGATGGCATCCCTATACCAGAGAAGGTACTTAAAAAGGTACACTCACTAAACATGGAGTTCATATGGGGTAGCAAGTGTCATCCTCTCTCATGGATTGAAGCTGCTCTGCCATGTCAAGAAGGGGGTATTGGATTGAGGAATTTACTTGATTTGCAAAGAACGTTCATTCTCAAGAGAGCAACACATCTGACATCTGTGGAACATGGTTCAATATGGAGCTTATGTGTTTCTACCTTCTGGGAGGTATGGATCCATTCTTCACTATGAGCCTCCCTTTAGATATTGGTTGTGCGTTTGGAGACAAGTTTACTTACATCATCATAGGTACTTGGATATTTAGCAAAGATGGATTTGCAAACAAATGATATCAGTGGGACATGGAAGCCATCCAGAAAGCTCGTGATTTATCTTGATGCTAAGTTACATGTCAAGAGGTCAAACTTGCCTAGAATTAGATACCATATGGTGTAGAAAACAAGTTCCAAAGTTGGGTCTCATCACCTTGCTAGCATAGAAAGGGGGGATGTTGACAAGAGGGAGACTTGTAAGTTGGGGGTCTTACAATTGAGGATAATTGCCTGTTTTGCAATTTTGAACATGAAGATATTCATCACATATTCTTTCAAGTGCCTATTTAGTTATAAGTGTAGACAAAGGTATAACAACGAATGGGACTTCCCAGATTACATGAGAAGATTATTCAAGATTTAATTTATGAGTAATATAGATTGAAGTTGGATACAACCTTTTTTGGTCGTGCAATTGCCGCGGCGGTTTAGCACATCTAGATGGAACAGAATCTAAGATATCATATTATTTACTCTTCAACCATAGAAATTGTGGTAGGAAGGATTTGTTTGATATCTAAAGAGTGTAAAGATAGAGTGTTGATATTGTATTAGGCTTTTGCCCAGTTTGATAAATTGAGTAAATTACCCGATTTATGAAAAATAATTTTCAGACATATTTAGCTTGGATTAATTAGTACGGAGAAAATTAAAGTGGTTCACTATATAGGGTTCTTTCCCATCCCCTCCATGCCGGGGACTCCGTCCAAGAAGCTTCGGCCTCAATCAACAACGCCCATCCGCCGGCCAAGTCAGTCGAATGCTAAAGCTGGAGGTGATTAAGCCAATCAGCAGGTCCTCCAACAAACTATATTTCATCCTCTCCTCGTCATCGTACTCATGCGGTGGTGTGAGGCGACGCATCGCCCAATCTCTCGGTCACATACGCCCACCCATCCCGAAGAAGGTGCCTTTTGTCGTCTCCGCTCATGGGAGCAGCTGGCTCGATCCTTATCACTGGATGTCCAACGTACATGATCCCAACCTCGCTCACCACCTGCGGCTCGAGAACCGCTACGCCTCCGCGTTCATGGCGGACACCAAGGGCCAGCAAAGGCAGCTTCTTGAGGAGATGAGGTCAAGGATTCCGCCCAAAATCTCCACGCCCCCCGAAAAATGGGGTCCGTGGTTGTACTTCCAGTATATTCCCGAGGCGAAGGAATATCCCGTCTTTTGCCGAAAATGGGCTGGCCATGGCAGTTTCTGGAGTTCTCTCCTTGATTTTTCTAACAAGCCCGGAAAGGATCAGGTATTGCTTGATTGGAACGAAGTTGCAGAACAGCACGGCTATACTCATATAGGCACATGCAAAGTTTCTCCAAATCATAGATTTCTTGCATATACCGTGGATACTACTGGTGATGAAAACTTCGTGCTTCAAGTTAAGGATCTTAAAACTGGATGTGCACTTCGTGGAATAAGAATTGATGGGGTCGTTAGTGTAGCATGGGCAAAGGACAGCAGTTGCTTGTTATATACTGTTTGTGATGAAACTCTTCGACCCTCCAGGGTTTATCTCAAGAAACTGTCATCAAACATGGAAGATCTTATGCTATATGAAGAACATGATACATCATGTTGTGTTGATATTGCAACCACAAAGGATGGGAAATTCATTACCATAAACTCAAACTCTAGATCTTCATCCGAGGTTTTTGTGATGGATGCAGAAAACCTTCAGAATGGGTTCTATCCAGTCTGGAAGCGTAGCTCTGGCATGCAGTGTTTCCTAGAACATAATGACGGTTACTTTTACATTCTTACAAATGCCAGTGAATATAGTGTAAAAGATGTTGGAGGGTTTTACTTAGCCAAGTCCAATGTTAAGAAATTTCAGCTTGATAAATGGGAGGATTTCATACTACCAGGTCTAAATGCTAGCTTCCAGGATATGGATATGTTTCATGGACATTTAGTTCTTTTCATTCTGAAGGAAGGTGCTCCCAAGCTATGCTCAATTGATATGCCACTTACCACCAAGGAAGCGGTAGCGATTGACGATCTTCATCCATGGTTTTTCCCCATGCCCACTAGCATATGCTGCATCTCTCCCGGTTCCAATCCTGATTTTACGACAACATCCTATCGTGTGGTGATCTCCTCCCCAGTGATGCCCGACATCATAGTTGACTACAACATGGCAGGGAAGACTTACAAAGTTGTGCATCAAGAAGACGTTCTACCTCTCTCAGAGGCTGCTACTTGTAATATTGATGCTTCTCTAAATTATCATGTGGAACATGATTCTGAAAACCTTGGAAACATGGAGATAGTAACAGAGATGCCCAACTTGTCAGGAAAATATTTTTGTGAAAGGAAAGAAGTCATATCACATGATGGGGTTTCGGTTCCTTTAACCATCTTATACTCAAATGTAAGATGTGCTACTAAACCGCATGCACTATTGCATGGCTATGGTGCTTATGGAGAAGTCTTAGATAAAAGCTGGTGTCCTCATCGCGTTTCTCTGCTAGATCGAGGTTGGACCCTAGCATTTGCTGATGTCAGGGGAGGTGGCGGAGGAGGCAACTCATGGCATCAGTCTGGCACTCGATTGAACAAACTAAACTCAATACATGATTTTGCTGCATGTGCAAAGTATCTGATGTCTGAAGGCTATGCTCATGAAAGTGGACTCTGCGCTATCGGTTCTAGTGCTGGTGGGCTTCTTGTTGCAGCAACTATAAACATGTACCCTGATTTAATTGGTGCTGCTATTCTCAAGGTTCCATTCCTTGATATTTGCAATACTCTCTTGGATTCGAGTTTGCCATTAACGATGCTGGATTATGAAGAGTTTGGTGATCCTAGGATTGAATCTGACTTCAAAATGCTACGAGCTTATTCACCGTATGATAACATCTCACAGATCTGCCCTCCTCCTATGTTGGTCAAAGCTGCATTTAATGACTCAAGGGTTGGGGTGTGGGAAGCTGCTAAATGGGTGGCACGGTTGCGTGATCGCTCTTGCTTTTCTTGCTCCCAGTTTGTCATTTTGAAGACTAATATGGATGCAGGGCACTTTGGTGAGGGAGGCCGTTATCAAGAATGTGAGGAGTTCGCTTATGAGTATGCTTTCTTAATAAAGGTGATGGGGAAACTCAATGACACGATATCTTAGCATTGATTATACCTCGACTGATCTTATGAGTTTTCTATGAATATTTTGGCGGTAGCATATGGAGTTGGAGGGGACTTCTTCTACCCAACACCTTATTTTTCTGTGTTGGGCAATTTTCCTCAGGTAAAAATTGGTTGGAGAATAGTATATAGCTTAATCAACTGGACAATCTTTGGACATGGTTGGCAGTTGCCACTATCATTTGTAAGTAATTATTTGACACTGATGAGTTTGGCCGTGTAAACTGAGAATGTGTCATTTCATGATTATGGAAATTACCTGATTATGGCTGTCTGACTAGACAGTAATTTCAGTGGGATAATCTTTTTCGTGAAGGTTTTGCAATATTATTATTTCACTGATGATTGCAGAAAATCTCAGACATCTCCAGATATTTAGTAAGCACATAGTGCCTCTTTGAAAAAACTTGTAGGGAACTGACAAATAAAGTCAACTTGTTAATTGTTTCCATCCACGACATAGATGTATACAATTGCACAGTTCCAATACATGTATACAATTGCACAGTTCCAAGACCTCTACAAGTCAATGTACATTACATTTTATCAAGAAGACTGAAAGTAAGAATTCAGCCATAACCTTTAGGGATTTTTACCCCATGAACTCTATAAACTTGTAAATTACCTTCTCGACCATTGAAATAATGTAATTCCTCCCTTGACCCCATAAACTTGCCCCGTTTTACCCCACAGACCCTGTCGTTACCTTTACTTTTACTTGAGTCAATAACATGGGTTAATCTAACCATGGATGTATTAGATGGTGGATCTTCCACCTCCTCATATCCTTCTCCCTCTTCATCTTCTTCTTCCTCAATTCCTCTTCTTCTTCCTCCTCTCTTTATTTTCTCTCTCTTCACCACATCTCCATCCGTCTGCCAAATCACCTTTTTTTTCGTATTTTCACAGATAAACCATGTCTTCCGATCACGAAAATGATTTTTTAATTTTTTTTCGAGATGAATTCTTGAACCGATTAATCAAGTATTTATTGCTGCTAAATAAATACATTGCAGAAGAGGAGGAGGAGGCAGTGGAGGGGAAGGGGGCAGGGGCTCCTGCTACAGGTGGAGGCGGGGGAGGAGGGGAGCGGGGGTGGAGGAGGAGGCGGTGGAGGGGGCGGGGCATATGAACACGGGGAGGAGGATGCGATGGAGGGGGCGACAGCGGAGCAACAAGGGGAGGAGGAGGAGGCAGTGGAGGGGGAGGGGGCGATGGCTCCTCCTGCGGGCAAAGGCAGGGGTGGAGGAACAAGGGGAGGAGGATGAGGCGGTGGAGGAGGCATGCAGAGGAACAAGGGTAGGAGGAGGAGGCGATGGAGGGGGCAGCGACAGAGCATCAAGGGGAGGAGACGGAGGCGGTGGAGGGCATGGGCTCCTACTGCGGGAAGAGATGGGGGAGGAGGGGAGCGGGTGTGGAGGAATAAGGGGAGGAGGAGTAGACGGTGGGGGTGGGAAACGAAGGGAGGAGGAGGAGGTGATGGAGGAGACGGCAACAGAGCAACAAGGGTAGGAGGAGGAGGAGGTGGTGGAGGGCGTAGGGGCAGGGGCTCCTGCTGCGGGCGGAGGCAGGAGAGGAGGGGAGCGAGGGTAGAGGAACAAGGGTAGGAGGAGGTGGTGGAGGGGTCGGGCAGAGGAATAAGTGGAGGAGGAGGCAATGGAGGGAGCGGCGACAGAGCAACAAGAGGAGGAGGAGGAGGTGGTGGAGGGTGTAGGGGCGGAGGAACAAGGGGAGGAGGAGGAGGCAGTGGAGGGTGCGTGGGCTCTTGCTTCGGGCAGAGGGTGGGGGGGGGGTGCCGTCGTCGAAGGTTGTACCTGCCTCGACGGCTGCGTGCTCACCTGAAGATGTGCGGCCTGGACATCGTTGCAACCGTCGATTTTAGAGGAGGTGGAGGGTCGGCCGGAGGAGGAGGAAGAGGCAGAGGTGATGGGTGGAGATGATTTTGGGTGGGGAAATGGAAATGAGGAGGAGGGTGGGGGGGGGAGGGGAGAAAGGGAGAAGGGTAGTTGTTGTAATTTTTACAAAATAAAAGAGTAATATATATAAGAAACTAACGGAATCCGATTAGTTTTAACAGTTCAATGGGTAAGAGTTAACCACATGGTTCATAGAGTAAGAGTTAGCAAGTTTACGTGGTCGAGGGAGGAATTACATTGTTTCAAAGGTTGAGAAGGTAATTTACAAAGTTTATAGGGTTCGTGGAGTAAAAATCCCTAAACTTTAAATTTGGTCAGTGGCAGTGTGGCAGCATGAAAAATCTTGACTACGAGGGTTCTAGGCTTACTCCTTGCTTGTGACACTTTTTTGGTTTTCCGAAATCCTTCAGGTGACATGGGCAAGGAGTTAGCTAGCTTAGGATTTTCACAAAGTAGCATTATACATCCATTTTTTAACTTTCTGTTAGTTATTGTTATTCAGCTCTTTTGTTAAATAGTTATGATGCTCAGAAGTTTTAGGGATTTAGATTTTATATAACTGACTTTTTTTAAGAAGGTAAATGAAATAAATAATTGATTGCTTGTCTTTTTTATTTCCCTACTAATTTATGTTGGCTATAATTTTATTAAATGTTGTTACTGCTAAGTATTGGAATTCTGAATATTGGATATGGAGCCTAAGATCTAGGGTCTAATCAGTGAAAATTGATGATGCGAATCATGCGATAGTTTCCGAACTTGTTGGGTTTGGTTGCTCTTTTTTGTTTGAAGAAAAATTTATCATAAGGCATTATGATAGTTTTATCTTAGGGTTTTTATCATTTATGCCCTTCTTCACTTCTACAATATCAATTATGTCCCTTCATTTATTGTAATATCTGTTGCGTGCCTGACTTCTTACAAAATTTACCGTTCTGCCATTAGTAATATCAGTTATGCCCCTACTTTACCTTAACAGAGGGGTAGAATTGTGAATTTGTTAAGAAGTCAGGGATACAACTGATATTACAAAAAAGGTAGGGGCATAACTAATACTGCAGAAGTTAAAAAGGGCACAAGTGATAAAAACCGTTCATCTTAAATAGTATATTGACTGCCGGTTGATTTTATGAATTGGATGTGAGGGGATCTGCCTTTAACATTTTGACTATGATTGAATCCACCTCTTACAGAGATAGAGAGGATCAAGATCACTGCATGTACACTACAACAAAATTAACCTGTCACAACAAATAATTTGAATTTTGCCGCCTTCTCACATTAAAGTTATATCAAAGAATATTATTCACAAAAAATATCTTTTGCTCTTGCACGTTGCAATGGATTTTTCTTCCTTCGTACTAATCCATGTAGTATGAATGCTTATTAGATGTATTTGAAGAATATCTGAAGGAGAGAGGAATTATCCTCACTCTTCTTGGCATGCATTGGTTCAGTAAAGTCACTGGAAGACATGATTGTACTGCAAGGGACTTGGTACAATCAATGATGATAAAAGCACCGCTTCAAGTCTTTTTCATGGAATATGCACTAGAGATAACTACTTATATCTTAAATATGATTCCATTAAGATATGTTCCAATAAGATGTATACTGGACCCAAGTAAAGCGTAACACTTGAAGATATAGGGTTGCTAATTTCATGCAAAGAGCATGGATGTAAATGCGTTGGAATACACACCAATGATGATCATTTTTTGTGTATATTAGAGTTGCTATCAGGTATAGAAGGAATGTAAAAATTCCACCCTGCATATAAGCATGATTTTGAAGGTGGTTCAACCACGAAAGAGCTGTGAATTCCAAGTCGTAGAGGGGTCTGATGATGATCTTGTTTTATATGATGAAGCAATTCAAATCACAATGTGGAAATGCCGCTACTAGAAATGAAATTTGAAATACTATGAGTGAGACTGGTGTATGATCTCCTAAAGATCCAACAAAGGGTGTAAACAAATAGACTATAAATGGTGAAGTTTTTGGACACACACCTATAGAGTGGATGCCCTTTTTCTTTCAAAAAATAATTTAGGTGTAAATGGCTTTTTAAAAGGAAGAGAGAACCTGAAGGAAAATACATAGACTTTCAAGTCAAGGCTCCTTTGAAGGGCTATACACAAAAATAGTGTTGATTGTGAAAAAAACCTTTGCTTCTATTGACCATTTTTAAATTTATTGGATATTGGTAGCTAAAAGTGCATACTGTAATTTAAACATCTCGTAGATGGATGTCAACATGTCTGTTATCAATTCTAGCCTTGGAGCAACCAAAGGGTTTTTATAATAGATGTTGAAGAATGGAACACATTTAAGCTAAAGAAGTCCATCTAAGCTTAAAACAAACCTCTCATGGATGGAACATCAAATTTGATGATGCTATTCATAGTTGTGATTAAATCCCGATGAAACTTGTCTTTATAAGAAGGCTAGTAAGAGTGCCATTGTATTCATGGTTTCTTATGTGAATGATATCCTTATTATTTAGAATGACGTGAGATTGATGTTTAGTGCCAATTTCTATTTATCTCATTATTTGGAGACGATTTATCTTTGAGAACCCTCCTTTATTGTTGGCCTATTGTAAAAAAAAGAGAATAAGGTTTTGGTATTGTATGGCTTCAAAAAAAAAAGGTTTTGGTATTGTCACAACAAGGATGCATCACAAGGATATTGGAAAATTCAAGATGGAGAATTTTAAAAGCAGTTTTTTCTATATAGTCATGGCATTTCTTTATAAAAGGGAATAACTCTTTAAATTGTTTTCAAAATGACAGTCATGTGCCTTAGATGTAGGAAGTTTGTATATTCATGTTGTACATAAAAACTGGCACATACCTTGCAATGGGATACAAGAGTCGTTTGTTAACGGGCGAGGCTGCTGGACGGGTTACTTTTGGAGGATAGGAAGGAGGAAGTTGAATAGAGGCAGAGATCTAGACAAAAATGGTTGCGAAAAGGCGATGTGAACACCAAGTTCTTCCACTCGACGACTTCCGGTAAAAGGAGGAATTTCATCCAGAGCCTTGCGGGGGGGGGGGGGGGGGGTGGAGGAGGGGGGGATGCTCAGCTAGGGCGTGCTCTCTTGATACATTTTTTGGATATGTCGAGAAGGAAGTGGGGTGGGGGTGGGGGTGGCGTGGAACATGGGTGTAGGTCTTGTCGGAGGCGCAGACAACCAGGTTTGAAGCCCCCTTTGCCGAGGAAGAAGTGAAGAGTGCGGTCTGGGGGCTGAACGCGGACGGGGCCCCGGGACCAGACGGGTTCCCAGTATTTTTGTACAGGGAATTTTGGGACTTGCTGAAGGAACAGGTTCTAAGTGTAATCAATGAGTTCAGGGATGGAAACAGGGGGTTTGAGAAGGTTAATAGGGCGTTGCTGTTTCTTCTTCCCAAGAAGGAGCATCCGATACGGGTGGAGGACTATAGGCCGATTGCGTTGTCTAATGCCATTTATCTGATCGTGGCCAAGGTTTTGGCGAATAGGCTGAGGTGGGTCTTTGACCCAATAACTCTTCAGAATCAGATTGCATTTATCCTTGGTCGGTGGTTGGCAGATGGTTTGGTTATGGCGTCTGAGATCTGCCTCCAATGGAGACACGAAAACAAGAAAGGCTTGATGTGGAAGATTAATTATGAGAAAGCCTATGACTACGTGGACTGGAGTTCCTTATAGGCATCCCTCTGGTGCCGTGGTTTCACTGATCTCTGGATAGCATGGATGAAAAGATGTGTCACGACCTCGTCTTACTCTATCTTGGTGAATGGTAGGCCTGAAGGAGGCTTATTCCAGCCTCAGAGGGGTTGATGCCGTACGAAGCCAAATAGGGCCTCATTTTTCTATTTTATCCGTTAATTAGAGTCTAATTTTATTTACGTTATCTGAGTCATTGCAATTTTTATTTAAATAAAAGAGATCGCATGTGATATCAAATTAGTTAGTCGGTTTCAATTTGAATTTTGAATTTAATTAGTTAGAGTCAAATTAGGATAAGGAAGATTTGAATTTTGATTCAAATCAATTAGAGTCAATTTGAATTTTATTTCTATCTTTATAACCCCACCCCTCCTATATAAAGGGGATTGTAGGCAATTGTTTTGGACATGTCAGATTATAATTAAAATTGAGATTTTTATCTCCCTCTCATCTCTCCCCTTCCGCACGCGATCTCCACGATTCTCTTCTCCAAAAATCCCTTGTTCTCCGACGAGTTTTCTTCTCTCAACCCTCCATTTTCTTCTCCACCAAAATTCCACAATCAAATTAATTTTTCCGCCGTCGCCAAATCTCCATCTGCATCAATTGGTATCAGAGTATGGCAACTAGATCATCCTCACGATCTAGCGATCCCTCCCGTCATACACGTGAATAGTCCAAAGGATCTCGCTCCAACGATCGTGTGTGGCGTGCCGAGGTTAGACAAGCACTATCTAATATGCTCCAAGTTTGTGCCGATATGCTAGCTTTAGTGTCACAGATGCAAAAGCCGCGAAATGTTGAAGCATTGACGCGCCAACTAGAAGAAATGCCGCCAAAAGGGGCGATAAAACTTCCATCCAAGTTCCTGATGAAGAAGGCCAAGAAAAGATCGTCGTCTTCAACAATATGCTTGTTGTCTAGGTCATTTCTGATCTGTAGTCAGAGGAGAAAGGGACTCCAGTGTCCTCCGCAACCCTCCCAAGGGTTCCTGACACCAACCCCATGCCTTCGGCCTCTCCCGTCACAACCCACGCGCCACCAGCAACTTTCCCTGCCCCACCCCTACCGCCAGCCCCTCAGACGCCACCACCCCCTCCCGCTGCCACCCCCATAGCCCCGTCACCCCCTCCGGCCATACCTGTACCTTCTTCTCCAGCCCCAGTCCCAACCCGGCAAACCTCGCTGCCCCAGATCCCCTTCCCACCACCATCCTCGCACCCCCAGAACCCTCTCTTGCACTACCTTCGATGCCCGCCTCAGACCCTGCGCCTCCTCCTGCCGCACCCGCACCCCCAGCTCCACTAACGCTGCCACCCCCATCCGCAGCCCTCGCACCCTCGACCCCCCTGCCCCACTCCCTCCCACGGCAACACTCTCTGCCCTACTACACTTGCCCACCTGCGCGGCACTCCCGCGCCGCCACCGCGGCCTCACCTCCGTGGCGACCTCCGCTTGCCCCAACCTCGATGTCGCACCAGCGCCACCAACCCGATGCCGCCTGCCCATCGCCACCAACTTTTGCTTCCGGTGGAGCGACCGTCGCTGCCGCCCCCGCTCGAGCTCAAGGCATTTCCGCCCCCACGCGCGCTCCTTGCGCGACCGCCGTCTTCAACACCACACACGGCGCCGTCGAAACCTTGGATGAGATGAAACCCTAGTAAGGGTTGGGATCCACTGTCGATGAAATTTTATATGAAGGTTAAAAATGAGGGGTATTTAAGAAGAGATAATTTGAATGAAGGGGTACGAAAATTGCAGAGACGCCCTCCAATTGAAAAAAATTACAAACTTAACGTTGAAAAGGATTTAATTGGGGGAATTTGAAGCTACAATTTCAAGATCGAGTTCTCCAACAACGCATCGAAGATCAAGCAATTCGTTGGGAGGCGAATTTTTTCAAGCGGAGGAGAACTGATGCAGCACGAAGTCAACATATAGGGCCTCATTTTTCTATTTTATCTGTTAATTAGAGTCTAATTTTATTTACGTTATCCGAGTCATTGCAATTTTTATTTAAATAAAAGAGATCACATGTGATCTCAAATTAGTTAGTAGGATTCAATTTGAATTTTGAATTTAATTAGTTAGAGTCAAACTAAAATAAGGAAGATTTGAATTTTGATTCAAATCAATTAGAGCCAATTTGAATTTTATTTCTATCTTTGTAAACCCACCCCTCCTATATAAAGGGGATGGTAGGCAATTGTTTTGGACATGTCAGATTATAATTAAAATTGGGATTTTTATCTCCCTCTCTCGTCTCTCTCCTTCCCCATGCGATCTCCACGATTTTCTTCTCCAAAAATCCCTTGTTCTCCGACGAGTTTTCTCCTTTCAACCCCTCCATTTTCTTCTCAACTAAAAATCCACAATCAAATTAATTTTTCCGCCGTCGCCAAATCTCCATTTGCATCAGGGGTGTGCGATAAGGATGCCCTTTAGCGCCGATGATGTTTGTTCTGGTCGCGGATGCTTTGGCAGTATTGTTCAAGAGAGCGGTCGACGAAGGGTGTTGCGAAGGCTTCTGCTTGGTACCATTTCTGTTCCACTATTGCAGTATGCGAATGACACAATGATTTTCCTGGGCGGTTGATGAATCTGTGATTCATTACTCTAAAAGTTAAAAATAGAGCCTTGTTCCCGAGTAAATAGAGGCATATTTCCCTTTATAATGCATAAATAGCATTCATGCATGCATACATAATACATGCATTTTAGCACTCCATTAGCATTTAAACAAGAAGCCAAAATCCCTTGTAAAATATCCACTTATCAAAATAACCTCTTCCTTATAATAGGTACTCCTTAGTTAATAATATAGGGAAGAAAGCCAGAAATCCCCCTTGTAAAATAGCCAATAAAGCCCTAGAACCCCTAGACCATAAAATGACCATAGATCCTTCATACCAACTCCAAAATAGGTCTACTCACTTTCAGATTAATGCACATTAAAAGACCTTTAAAATGAGACTAATTTCATCCAATTTGGAGCTCGTATGAAAAAGTTGGGTTTTTGGGCCTCTTTGTATACTGCATGTATGTATATTTGTATCTTTGTATTTTTTGTATCATATTTAACCTCATCTCCATCTTTAGTCAACATGAAACTTGTAGATCTCATCGAGATCTACAACTTTCATGTTTTGAGTTTTTCCGAATTCGGCCCCCTCTTCTCTCTACCCTTATTTCTTTGTCCAGCCAATCACAACAGGCTACGTGGCGCCATCTGGTCGCGCCCGCGGCCCGCTTCCCTTGCCCAAGCCGCCTCTGCTCTTAGCCGTTGGATGGTCTTCCAGATCCAAAGGCCACACCACCTCCACGTACGCATCTCATCTCAACCGCCAGATCAAGTCCCCCGCCTCATCTCAACCGCCCGTTTGCGCCTCTTCATCAGCGCGCCACGTGGCGCGTGTTGCGCCCTTGGATGACGCACTCCATCCCTCCATCTCAACCGCTCAGCCCGCCGTGCATCGCAGCCCTTCAATCTTCCTCAGATCTGATCTCCGCCGCTCGTCAGCGCCCTCTCCTCCGCACGACACTTGGCGCCATCACGTCCTTTGGATTAAGACACTCCTGATGCAATCCACACCGCTCGCGTACTTCGCCCCCATCGCGCCACGTGGAGGGCTCCTGATGCTAAGATCACGTGCCCATATCTCCATCCTACCGCTCCATTCCGCCTCGATCACCACCGTTGGATCACAAGATCCAGCGGTGGAGACTTCGTCTTCCACCTCCAGCGCCCCTCTCTCCCACGTTCTCCGCCTTGCGGGAGGGGCAGCCCCTTCCTATTTTCAGCCGCGCTCCCTCCACCGTCGACGACCACCATCACCTCCACGTCCTTTCCCACTCGTCCCTTATCCTCGCCAGCTACTCCATTACCCACGTCGACCTCCAGCAACGTCCCACGAACCCCTTAAACCTCGCTCCATCACCAGCCCGGCCGAGACCTCCAACCTATAAATACTTGCCCTCCGGTCGATTTCAGACGCATCCGCCACCCCTGAGAGATACCCCGAGCTCGGAGCGTTCGATTGGTGACAGTAATTGCACGATTCCTTGAGCGAAGACGGTCGTCTTCTCTGGCGAGATCCTCGGCCACCGCCGTGTCGCAGCCCTCCTCCGCCGAGCTGCTGCTTGAGCTCAGGGACTTACCGCCCCTTCGAGCGACGATCTGGACCTCGATCTCGAGCTCCAAACCCCAGGTAATTGCCTCCACCTTCGTTTAATCTTAGTTTTATTTTTTTGCTTCGATTTCTCCCTTTTTATTCTCCGTCCACGACCATCTTCTCGCATCGCTTTCACTCCGCCGAGCTCCGCGACGGAGCTCTCATCCTCGTGGTACCATTCACGCCCTCAGACGCTTCATTCCACCTTCCATCGAATCCTGCTCCGCCACTTGGCCGGAGCACCATCGCCAGGCCCCCTCCGATCCGCTTTAGGCCTCGCCGTCCTCCTCCACATCTCCACGATTGCACGCACGAGCTTCGGCTATCCTTTTAACACTTGCAGGTACTTCTTCTTCACTGATCGGAACTTCACCAGAGTCCCTTTGGAGCTTCGCCGCCACAGAGCTCCGACGGCCCTCTCCAGCTCCTGAGACCATCAGCACCTTCGCCGCATCGCCACGCTCCTTCTGGGACATCTCCGACACCTCGGAGAGCTTCACTGACACCTGTAGGGACGGGCGGAGCAAAGGCCTCTTCGCCGGAGCTCCGCCATCTCCTCCGCAGGCGACGGAGGGCCATCGAAGGAGAAGCCCCAGATACCGTTCGATCATCTGATCGAACGATCCTTAGCTCGCCACGTCATCGACATCTGGAGCAGCCAGGAGCCGTTGGATCTGTCGTGATCCAAAGATCAGCATTCAGCCACGTCTCCCCTTCCATCGCGATCCAGTGCCCGTTGGATCTATCCAGATCTGACGGCCTACCAGTGCGCCACGCGTCTCCTTCCAGCAGCCGTTGGATCACTCTTGATCCAACGGTCTTCAGCACACCACGTGGAGGAGTCCGAGCCTCTTCCCCGACCCTAGGCTCGGACCACCCGAGGCTAACCGAGCCTCACTCCAGACCTCCAGGAGCTTCCGAGCCGAGCCCCAAGCCTCCTAAGCCGCCCGAGCCTAGGCCAACCACGTGAGGAGCACGCGCGGCCTGGGTATTTTACATAGAGGCCCTCAGGACTTTTTGAAATTACAAAAAGGTCCCTGTGAAGCAGACCCCACGTGAGGAGCACGTGCCCAGTGGAGAATTTGCATATCATCCCCCAGCATTATAGGTAATTGCATTTAAGTCCCTATCAGCATATTTCTTTTATGTAACTTTATTTTCTTGTATTGCAAATATACCCCTGTCTTTGCACGCATCCCTAGGTCTCATTTTACATCATTTTTGAATTTCAAAAGTTGCATATTGTTGAGTAACTTGTCCTCTATCTATTGTGCCACTTGTCACATTTTTGTAATTATAGAGATTTTTAAATGAATTAATTGGTTGATTTGTGTGATATTTTGCCCAGTGACACCTTTTAATTTATAATTAATTTTCTGTGACTCCAAAAATTCCCAAAAATTCATAGTAGCTCTAGGATAGTGAACTCAACCTTGCATAAAAATTTCATGTCATTTGCACACATATCGAGGCCTGAATAAATTGTTTAGTGATTTTCTTATTTTAGTTTTAGTAAATTCATTTCACATTGAAATTAAGGTTTGTCAATTTTCTTAGATTCCTTATCATTAGAAGTATATGGATCATTTTTGTTCCTGAAAAAGATGTGATTTGTTATTTATTAAAAATAAATTAGTGAAAATCACCCTGCCTGCATCTTTAATTCACTGTAAATTCATTTAGTGTCTAAAAATTCCAAAAACATTAGGGTAGCTTAGTTTCATCATAATCCATCATCCGGCCAATTTTTGTGATTGTTGGACCTCATTTGATATCTTAAATTGATTTAACTTTAAATCGGCCTGATATTGCATGTGTCTGCATAGAAAATAAAAAAGGAACAAAAAAAATACTCCTCGAAAATCTAACACTTGGATATTTGCTCATAATTCTCCTAAGGAGACAGATGCCTCCCTGAGTTCGACCTTGGACACTACCAAGTAAAAAAAATCAACGCTTGAAATTGACTCAAATCTAATTTAAGTGGTTTTTGATTAGCCCTCTCGTATCCGACTGCAATGAACGGCATCTAATTAATTTGGACATTAACTTGACCGAGTTAACATAGGGTGCGGGGCGGTTATCAAAATAGCGCCGTTGCCGGGGAGGCACGGCTTAGGTTAATTTTTAGTCAAATTCCGAGTGTTTGATTTTCTTTCCCCGGGTAGTCTGACCCCCGGTTTTCTTGTAATTATTTTCTCTCTTTTATTTCTTTGCATTATTTTAATTTTGTGTCACTCTCTGAACTCAATTTGTTTTTGTGCGAGGAACGCGAGGAGTCGACGACGCTTCGACAATCGAGCATTTAAAATTGTTGAGTGAAAGAGAGGCTTTGTAAATTTTCATTTTAATTTTTTTATTTCTTTTTCGCATCATTTCCAGCGGTTCCCGTTCGGGTTCTCGCGCGTGTAAATATAGTAGAACTGTGTCCCCGTGTGCTGTGTGGATGAATGTAAATTAGCTTGCACTAGCGGCTCCCCGAGCCAATCTAGGAATTGCTTGTGCTCGTAATCATTAGGACCATACAAATCACTTAAAAGACGCACTTAGACCGCAGAACTTAGCCAAAATAACATGTTCTTCATGCTAATAGAACTGCTTGTCTAGGAGCGGCTTTCATCGCCTGCACTTGCATTTAGATAAAGTTTTAAATTCTGTTTTGCATCCTGCATAAAAAAAGCGAAGGGATCACTGTAAGTCTCCTGAATTCAGCATCGCATCATTGTTTTATCTTGCATCGGCTTTTTCTCGATTTCCCCCTCTGATTTTCACATTTAACTAAATGGAAATTGGGACTGTCCGATAGGCGTGCTGTGTGGTTGGACCTAATCAAGTGAGAACTTAATCTAAAATTGGGACTGCTAAACATTATTGACCAAAAAAAAGGAAATAAAATCTGAAAATTGTTTGCGGGAGATTAATCCCCGACCTTGTTTTCAGGCTGAGTGAGGGTACTTGAGTGTGTGTGAACACCTTAAGGCAGAACCCAAATCCCCGCCTTCCATATCACGTTCTGACTGATCCTAGCAAATATCACAAGTCGAATAATTTCAGATTCATTGACTAGTACCAAGTAGCCTCTGCCTGTCTCAGGTAGATAGGGGCGAAATTGCGGTACTTTGCGACAAGTTGCCAGTAACCCCCCGGGGTGAAGTTCTGGCCTTGTCAGCCTCTGCCTGCTTGCAGGTAGATAGGGGTGTGGTCATTGAATCCATCGACTTGGGATATGAGCGAAGAAAGGAAGGACCGACGGTATCTTAGGCGACAGGTTAAACAGGGAAGACGCATCCGGCTCTGAGCCGACTTCCCTATAGGCCGTGTAATCCTTGCTATTTTTGCTTGAAAATCACACTTAAAAACTACAAGACTAACTGGACTCGATTTCGAGTCCTTCACTGTGTTGAGTGTGAACCCAGGGTCTTGGATTGATTTGTTTGTTTCAGGTAGGAGTTAAATCCTATCTTCTTCTCGCCATATCAAAGATGAGCGATTGGGGAGATCTCGACTCTTTATTCATCGATCTTTCTATGAGTCCCCCACGTAACTCATCTTCATCGGCCCAAGCGCATCTTGGACCACCCAGGACTCATGACCCTCTTGAGTCTTGGTTCCCTCATACTCAGGGTGGTTACTCTCAAACCAACCTTTTCATCTCCTCTGAGCTTACCGAGGAAGACCATTGCCTCGGTAAGAACCCCTTCCTTGATTTGTCCTCTGACACCGATCTTAATTCATACCCAGGACTAGAGGACAAGATGCCGCCAAAACAGCCACCACCAGATGAGGACCAACTACGTCAAATTCTCAATCGCTTTACTGAAGCCGAACAAAGAAATGCAGATCTCACGGCTCGGATGGGACAGATAATAGTCGCAGGAGGAATCGACCGACCAATGGTCGATGCCTACAACCCGCGGAAAATGAGATTCACAATTGGTTAGCACCAACGGTTCCCGCCGAGGCATTTGAGCTGAAGCCCCACTTCCTCAGTCTGCTTCCGAAGTTCAATGGAAACACAAATGAAGAACTATAAACTTTCCTCCGTGACTTCGAGCTGGTTTGCAACAATCTTAGCCATCCCAATATTGGCCAAGATTACATTCGACTGAAGGCCACCCCTTTTGCCTTAGGTGATAAGGCAGCACATTGGCTGAAGAACCTAGGGGTGATATATACTACCTGGATGCAGTTCAAGGACTTGTTCCTGAAAAAGTTCTACCCTCTCAGTAGAACTAACCAAATGAGAACGAAGATCGCCAGCTTCTCCCAAGGATCGAGTGAACCTTTCCATGATGCCTGGGATAGGTTCAATGACTTAGTGCAGAAATGCCCCTGCCACGGCATTTCGAAGGCGATCTTAGTCCAGACCTTGTTCTGTGGTCTAACCCTGGAGATGCAGGGGTTAGTCAGTGCCGCCTGTGGAGGAAGCTATCTGAACAAAAACGAGCACGCCGTATGGAAGATCTTGGAGCAGATGGCGGAAACCGGCAGGTCGCAGGCCACCAGGGCCTATACGTTGTCTCCCTCAATTCTATCCAACGAGACAACCCGAAGGACTGTAACGGATCTGACCGAGGACCTCATCCCCAGCATGGGGATGATTACCGACAAGCTTACCATGGTCGAGCAGATCTACAAGAGGGTCACTGGCCTTGAGTCTCTCTCGTGTCTACCGAAGCAAGTGGAGGAACTCACTGAGAAGGTAGCCAAGATGAAGCTACCTGCCCCTTCTGCACCACCTGCACCTGTGCATCGAGTCCATCTTGTGCAGGAGCAGGCACCGGGGCCTCACAGTGGCTGGGTGGAGGATCAAACTTACACCCAGTAGGACCAGCATGCACCCCCACAAGCAGAGACCGGATACGAGGAGCCTCCGCAGGTGTTCGAGATCAACGGGCTGTGGTACAGCCGTGACCCCGTCAGTAGACAGTCGGGAATGGGGAATGGTCAGCCTCACCGACCTTCCCCAGCTTACCAAGCAACCAGCTCCGTCCCCGCACCGCGCTTTCAGTTCAGGCCAGAACAAGTGTACCAGCCTCAGCAGCACCAGCAGCAGCAGCGCACATATCAGCAGGGCCCAACACCGTCCTACCAGCAACAGTAGTATTGGCATGGCCAGCAGGGCCAATACAGAACCTCGTCCACACATCAGGCAACTCAGCCCACCGAATTGGAGTCTCTCACCTTGGCGATCCAGACCCTGTCTGATAGGGTCCAACAAATGCAGAATGATTACCTGGACATGAGAACTGATATCAATCGGGTCTCTCGTACCTAGGACCAACAGATGGCGCCAAAGACCCCAATTCCCGCACAGGTTCAGGCCAACCCGAACAGCTTACACCATGGCCAGAACCGACCTCGAGATCAGGTATATTATTCAGATAATTATTTATCTGAACATGAGATCCTTTCGTACGATAATGTAAATCATATGTCCCTCAGGAGCGGAAGGACCGTGACCATACCTGATCGGGCACAGGCACAGAAGGAAGGAGCCTCCAAGACTCTACCTGAGGAGAACTTGGAGGAAGAGGAGGAGCAACACCATCACCACCATCGCCAGCAGAAGAAGAGGACATCTGAGTCCTCGAAGCAGCAGTCCCGCATCCGCATGGAGTCCGACGAAACCGACGAATAGCCCGCACCTCCATCTGAGGAGGATCGTCCAGCAGTCGCGAAAGAAGCATCACCGGTATCGGCTCAGCATTTTCTTTTCAGTCAGAGTCAGAGTCCTAGTTTGTTTCAGAGTCAGCATCATGTAAAGAACTCAGTTCCCGAAGTTAATGAAAATCTTTCAGTTTCCGAACATGAGTTGGAGTCAATAATCCCTTTCCCCCGAGCTCTCAAGGGTGGAAAGAAGAAAACCAAAAAAATCCAAAAAGATGACCCTGAGATGGCAGAATTCTGCAATAAACACATCAAGGTCACAATCCCCTTTGACAAGTACGTGGAGATGACCCCTGCATTTCAAAAATACCTTAAGGTGAGATGCACACCTACTAGGGTTAGCAGGAAGACCAAAAGCCGTGTTGAGAAACACGTTTTATCAGTAGCCACGACTTGTGCAATAAAGAACTCGTTTCCAAGGAAACGAAGAGACATGGGTGCACATTATGTAGTGAGTCATGTTGATGACATCGCGTTTGCACGCACTCTCCTGGACAATGGTTCCTCCATCAATCTGATGCCTACAACCCTTTATGAGCGGCTTAATCTCGGACCTCTTAAGGAAATCTAGAGCCCTTCTACAGTTTGCTGATAAATCAACTAAGAGGTCTCAAGGAGAATTGAGGAACATTGTGATCAAAGTCGATGGGCAAGAATACATGGTGGACTTCACTGTCCTGGATATGGAAACCCCTCGTAATTGGAGAGACTCCCAGATCATTCTAGGTAGGCCCTTCCTCAGAACAGCAGGGGCCTTATTTGATTATAAGATCGGGAAGATTCAGTTCCAAACTCCAGGCGGAGATGAGGAACTCGAAATGAAGCAGACAAGATGGCAGAGACCGGATTCAGAATCCAGCATCGAGTACTTTTCTACCGGAACAGACTGCGATCATGTAGACACAGTTGGGCCATGGAGACAGAACCCAACCATCACCGATGAGTCCCTCCCCTCCGGAGATGATCCAGTACATGAATCAGTTTGCGAGGTCCTCAGAGACGAGTACAGCTCAGAACCTGCATCGCCCTACATCTTCGATGACGTAGAGGCCCAGTTGGGCTTGTCTGTCCTCTCCTCTTTAGGACAATCGGAAGATGAGGATGACGAGTCGGACGTGGCTTTTGCCGATTGCATGGAGACTTTTGACGATCCGACTCCTGAGCCGAACAACTTGGTGGCAACTATCACAGAGAAAGATCCAGCCACTTCCAACACCGAGCCAGATCAGATTGAGCCAGACTTCTTAGACGATCACACTATTCCTGAGCTGAAACCCTTACCCACAACCTTAAAATACGCCTTCCTTGCGGGTCAGGACAAGAAATTTCCGGTCATCATCAGTTCGCGATTGACCGAGGAGCAGGAATCTCGCTTGCTAGAGATCCTGGAGAAAAACTGCAAGGCGATAGGCTGGAGCATTTCCGATCTCCACGGGATAAATCCCGCTCTGTGTTCGCACCATATTTACTTGGAGAATGAATCCAAACCCTCTCGTGAATTCCAACGTCGTTTGAATCCAAATTTACGAGAGGTCATGAAGAAGGAGATAGAAAAATGGTGCAACGTGGGTTTCATTTACCCAATCTTCGACTCTAAGTGGGTGGCCCCAATCCATGTTGTCCCGAAAAAGTAGGGAATTCAGACGACCACCAACGAGAACGGAGAGGAGATCGTGACGCGAGTACCCACGTCGTGGCGCGTCTGTATTGATTACAGACGCCTGAATGCCGTGACGAAGAAGGATCATTTCCCCTATCGTTCATTGATCTGAGCCAGATGGGAGAGACCTAGTTCTCCAACGAGGAGACTATTTTCAGACTCCATTCTCCTGCGACCGTGGACTCCGACGAGGATTGCACAGCCACGACCATTTTCAGTTCGGCCCTTTTCAGAGATGGAGCAGTTGTCCACATTATTGTGACGGGCCAGAGTACTCCGACGAGGAGACTCATTTCCAGTTGCAGCGACTCTGACAGGCGCAGTTCAGAGCGCATGCTCTCCGACGAGGAGATTCAGAAGACGCACACTCCAGCCCGTTCGTCCTCCTCGCCTGCATGGCATGAGAAACAACGTCCTCGACTGCAGCAATGTGTGCTTTGGGTTGATATTGTCCGTAATGTCCTGTAGTGTTGAGTTGAGTATCTTTCTGTTTGTCCAAGCTGAGCAATGCATGCTCCAGCTTGAGGGGGAGTGTTGGAGTATTAGTTCTATGCGTCATGAGTTGTAGCAGGGTAAATGGATCCTGGAGAAGATCCATTTACCCCACCCAGTTGTTTAGTCCCACACCGTCTAGTGGTGGGACTTGGAGGCTCTGGAGAGGCTATATAAGGAGCCCCAGACCTCCTGTACTCATTGAGAAAAAAGTAATGCATAGCATGCCCCTTAGAGGGCTTCTCCCGTGGTTTCATCCCGCTCCTTACGGAGTAGGGTTCCACGTAAAAATCCCGCTTGTTCTTTTCTTTTATTATCTTTTTCCATGTTTCGCTTCCGCTTCCGATTTTCTAACAATCACAACATAGAGGAATATGAGCAGTGACAACAATACCAAGTTCCTGCAGGAAGGTCAATAGCCAAGTGATCTCAGAGGTAGCTTGAGCCATTGCCCTGCATCTGCCTCTACGTTGGATCTGGATACTACAGTCTGCTTCTTGCTCCTCCAAGTAATAAGATTTTCTCCAACCATCATAGCATATCCTGTAGTGGAGCGATGATCCTCAGATGAATTCGCATAATCAGCATCAACATAAGCATTAACATCAGTGTAACTATTTTCCCCATAGAAGAGGTCACGTCCCGGTGATTCCTTCAAGTAGTGCATGATCTGAAGAACATCCTGCCAACGACTGTAACATGGTTTCTCCATATGTTGGCTAGCTCTACTCACAACGTGGTAAATATCCTACCTAGTGACAATAAGGTAAAGGAGTTTGGCAACTAGGCTTCTGTATTGCATAATATCTTCGAAGACATGAGCAATGGACGTAGAGTGTTTCCTCGAACTTGCTGGAATACCAGATGGTTTGCATCCAAGTAATCCAGCTTCAGTCATGATGCCCAGGCAATACTTCCTCTGTGATAGACGGAGTCCTTTTGTAGTGCGTAGTACTTCTATACCATGGAAGGACATATCGATATCGATATCGTTTCGATATCGTGTCGATATCGATATATGGGCGATATATCGCCGATATATCGCCGATATATCACTATATCTAGGAATTTTTCTGAAGAAAATGCCTGAAATCGGATATATCGATATATCGATTTCGATATCGGTCCCATGTCGATATCGATATATCGGCGATATATCGCCGATATATCGAGATACGACCTTCCATGTGGAATCTATACCTAAAAAATATCGAAGTTGACCAAGATCCTTGGTGACAAAGACCTTCTGAAGGAAAGCTTTGGTCTCTAGTACACCTTCATCATCATCACATGTGACAACCATGTCATCAACATAAATAACAAGTATGACAGTAATAATTGGTCTTCTTCTGACAAACATAGAGTAATCGGAGGTTTTTATCTGGAAGACAAGAGTGCTGATCTCGGTAGTAAATATGTTTAAACCATGCCCTTGGGCTTTGCTTTAGACCATAGATAGCCTTGCGAAGTCGACATCCCCCCCCGACTTCGTAACCAGGAGGTTGCACCATGTAAACCTCCTCCTCGAGGCCACCGTACAAGAAAGCATTCTTCACATCAAGCTGAAAAATAGGGCATGCCTTGTTTGCTGCCACTGAAAGAATACTTCGTATAGAGCCCGGTGCCACATGGGAAAATGTCTCGAAGTAGTTGACCCCATATGTTTGCGTAAAGCCTTTAGCCACAGGCGGTGCTTTCAATCTATAAATGGACCCGTCTGACGACTGCTTAGTTGTGAAGATCCATCTGCAAGCCACAGGTCTAGTCCTCTTGGGACACTGTACAAGATCCATGTCCCTCTAGAAGTGAGAGCATCCATCTCCTCATTCATTGCATGACGCCACCTAAAATCATAATGCACTATGATGGTCTCTAGGAACATAAATAGTCATGATAGCATCTGCATATCTTCTGTCAGTGGATGATAAACTAACAGTAGAAGTGAAATGAGACATGGGATGCAAAGTGCATTGCTTCTTAGTTCTGCGCAGAGCGAGTACAAGATCCATGTCCCTCTAGAAGTGAGAGCATCCATCTCCTCATTCATTGCATGACGCCACCTAAAATCATAATGCACTATGATGGTCTCTAGGAACATAAATAGTCATGATAGCATCTGCATATCTTCTGTCAGTGGATGATAAACTAACAGTAGAAGTGAAATGAGACATGGGATGCAAAGTGCATTGCTTCTTAGTTCTGCGCAGAGCGATGGGAAGCTCCTGAGGATCATCTGGGACATTAATGGTTGGGGCAATTGAAGAAGACACATCATCCTGCAACAAAGGGATACACAATAGAATATATGGTGGTGTAGAAATATGCTTGAGCTTATACACAATGGATAAAGGAGGAAGGATAGAGGAATATGTGACAGACTGAGTAAAGAAGTTTGTTAAAAAAGGTTACATCTGCAGAGATATAATATCAATACCCAACATGATCATAGCATTTGTAACCTTTCTGCATACGAGAATAGCCAAGAAAATTACATTTAATTGCACGAGGGGACATGAAAATTATGGACAAAAGCTACGCATCCAAAAATTCGGTCGTCGGAAGAGCCCATGCCCACGTCGCGCACAGATCTCCAGAATGCCTCTAATCCACTGGTGTCCACCCATGCCACCCCGGAGTCCCTCTACACCTTCCTCGAAGAAGCACACCCAAAGAACATATGCTCAACATCCTCATCCGACTCCCCACACCTGTCGCAGCGTGCGTCCTCCAACCCAAAAAGTTTTCTCCTCCTCACCTTATCACATACCCGATTTCTCCTAAGGCACCATAAGAAAATCTTCACCCTTTGCGGGATTTTTACCGCCCACACGATCTTCACATCCTGATAAATATTGACATTCTGCTTAGGAACCACCGACGATCTCCTCATTGCCTCGTACGCCTTCTTCACCGAGAACCTTCCCCCATTCCACTCTAAATGATCAACTCCGTGGGCCATCTCCCCTGGGGGAGGCACCTCCGCAAGCATCCTCATGAACTCCTCCATACACTGGTCCGAGAGCTCTGCAACGAAGAGTGACGCCTATGCCCCATGATCCACCAACTGAGCCAGAGTGGCGTCCTTAGACGCCGCTAACGCCTCCAGGCGAGGAAATCTCCTACCAAGGACACCATCTCCCGATCAGTCATCTCTCCAGAATCTGAACATTTGCACATTGCCCATGCAAGGCTGTAGGAGTCTGATGGTTGGCAGAATACTGCAGATTTCGGCCCATAGCGGCGACTCAAATCTTTTTCGGCCTGGATTTAACTCCCCATTGCCTTCATAAATGCACCTCAGCAGCTTGATAACAAGGGATGACGAGGATCCCCAAATTTGGATTACCCACTTCGCAAGTAGGGCTTTGTTCATAGTATCAACATCACGAACACCAAGGCTGTCGTCGCACAAATCCTTTGTAACATCGTCCCAACTCACGAGATGTAGCCCTGATCGCTGATGCCTCCTGTCCGACTAGAAGAAAGTCTTCATCAAAGATTCCACCTTCTTCCGAACCCCGCTCGGCATTAACCAAGTCGAGTAGTAAAAGATCGGTTAGAACATGCTTGAGGAGAGTTAACTTCCCTCCTTTAGAGAGGGTGATAGCTTTCCATCCCGCCAGTCTCTCCTCCATTCTACGCACCAAGCTGTCCCAGTCCGATCTCCTTAGCTTGTCGTCCACCAACGGTAGCCCCAGATACTGCAAAGGCAGGTTCCCCAAACTGCAATCCACCACATCTGCCAGCCTGCCACGCTAGTCCCCATCCAAATTGATCCCCACGACCACCGACTTCTGCCTATTAATCTCAAGGCCCGAGAGACTAGAAAAGATGTCGACGATTCATGCTGCATTCTTGCTTTGGTCCTCCGAGCCACCAAGGAAAAGGATCGTATCATCTGCATATTGTAGCAACGGAATCGAGAGGCCCCCATTCGGAAGCCCTCACACCACCCAATCTCCACCGCACGACTGAGAAGGACCGCTAGACAATCCGCGACCAAGACAAAAAGCATAGGGGCTAATGGACACCCCTGGCGGACCCCATACCAGGCCCCCTCCGGCTTGCCATTCACCAAGATGGAGTACGAGGAAGTCGTGATACACCTCTTCATCCATTGGATCCAAATATTCGGGAAACCCCTCCTCCTCATCGAGGTCCACAAGAAACTCCAATCGATGCAGTCATAGGCTTTGGCGTAGTCAATCTTCCATCGCGCGCCTTTCTTCCTCGATCTTTTCCACTCAAGACAAATCTCTGATGCCACCACCAATCCCTCCGTCATCTGGCACCACGGGATAAACATGGGCTGTTCCTTGAAGTACAATCAAGTCCATTATCAGCCGTAGCCTGTTTGCAAGCACCTTCGCCACGATCAGATAGATGGTGTTGCAGATCGCGATTGGCCTGCAATCATCCACACACATCGGACTTTCCTTCGGCAGAAGAAAGATCAACGCCCTGTTCACCCTGTCGAAACCTTTGTTAGCCATGTTGAACTCAAGAAGGACCTCCAAGACCTCCTTCAAGAGGTACCAGAACTCACGGTAGAAGAAAACTGGGAACCCATCAGGCCCAGCGCCCCATCTGGATTCAATCCCCACACAGCTCTCCTCACCTCTTCCTATGTAAAAGCCGCTATCAGACCGTCCGCCTGTCCCCTGTCCAAGGATCTCGCCCCCACGCCCTGCCACCGCCAGCCATCTCTCCGCCTCCTGCATGAGAAGTCCGTAAAGTGGGTTCGCAGCGTGCCACCAATCTGCTCCTCCCCTGACACCCGCATCCCCCCAACCTCCATCTCATGCAGGAAGTTTCTTCGCCTTCGTCCAGATGCCATGGAGTGAAAAAATCTTGTGTTTGCATCGCCTTCCTTCAGCCATTTCTGCCTCGATCTTTGCTTCCACTCGACGTCCTCCTTTCTGTCTTCCATCATCAGCTCCTCTAGCAGCCTCACCCTCTCCTCTACCTCCTCCTGATCCAAGCCCCTCTTAATTTCCATACCATCCAACCTCACTACCCCCGCTTGGACTTCCCCTCTCCTCAATCTTCGTCGGGCTCTGATCTCCCTACCAAAACTCATGAGAGAGGACCTGAGATGCCTCAACTTTATCGCCAATCTCGATACCGCCGAGCCCACCGGAGCCTGACTGTAAAAACCCCGAAACCCAAATAGGGGCTAAATTGTAAAATTGACTGAATCTGGTCTTAATTGCCAAATCTGTACTTACTCAGTGCTCAAAAAATTCAAATGAGGAGTCCACCGCGTAGTGCTTGTCGAGACCTTTCCAACGAGTCCAAGAACGCAAAAATCCGAGTTCGGGAGCCCGAGTTACAGCTATTTTAACGGAGAGGGGTTCGAGTTTTATTCGGACCTGGATCCGGATCCGAATCCGAATTTTCACCCTTAAACCCAACCCCTCTCCCCCAAAACGACCATCTCCAGCCCTCCGTCCTCTCTTTCTCCGTCCTAAAGCTCACCGGAGCCGCTCGAGGTCGTCAGAGCACCCGATCGCGAAGCCAAAGGTGCCCACACGATGATCTCTTCGCAGGGGAGTTGTTCCTCACCTCTGCAAGTACGGATTTCTCCTCCTTGCTGTCATTTTCTGGATTTTTCTTTCTTCAGGTCGGTTCTTTTGGATGGTTTGATCGCGTCGCTTTCGAGATGCTTTGCGCCTGCGAGCCGTGGAGAAATCGTGTAAACATCATACAAGTATTTTGTATCAAGCCTGCATACCTCTTCTGTTGTGCATCCGAGCCTCATACCCATCCCTAATCGGTACCCCTAATTGCTAGTCAGGGGATTGTTTGTTGTCATGCTATCTCGCATCATGCAGGTGCGTACATCTTTGTGAATGGATAAAACCATGCAAATGAGCCTGTGTCGATGTGTTTGATGAGGCCTTGTCCAGGTTAATCATAAATCAAGCTTTCTTCCTGTCAAACAGAATGAGTTAAGGGTGCACGATTATTGGACTTTCTTTGTACGACATGGAGCATGTTCTCCTTTTAGTATCCATGTGTGCCATTGGTTGGATCGATTATTAAAACTCTTGAAGCTCCATTCAAGATTACTGTGGCGGCGGCTGCTGGAGTTGCACAGCTGCAGGGGTCGGCCGAAGTTTCCAAATGAAAATTTTATCTTGGAATGTTCGTGGCCTTGGGGATCTGGATAAGCGGAAATCCATGGGCTTTAGATTCAATAAATGGGATTGCGACATCGTAATGCTCCAGGAAACAAAGCTTCAATCCTTGACGGAGGCCAGCTGGAGGTCGTGGGGCGTAGGTGGACTTGATCAGTTCAGAATTTTGGAGGCTTCGGGGTCTTCGGGAGGGCTTCTTGTGGCGTGGCGCTCGACGACCTGGTCTTTTGTCTCGATGACTCGCGGTCGGCATGTCCTAACGGTGATCTTAGCCGGTACGCGGTTTCATGTGTGTACGGGCCTTGTGGTAGCGGGTTGCGGGGTGAGCCGTGGGAGGATTTGTTGGAGGCTGGAAGGGCGGTCGGGAGGACGCCGTGGGTGATGGGGGTGATTTCAACGTCACCCTTCTAACCACGGACAGACCTGGGGGGAGGGGGGGCCAAGACCTGGGCTCCAATGAGTTCGCTGACACCATTGACATGCTCGATCTCGAGTTGATGGACGTCGGGGACGTGGCTTACACGTGGAGGAATTCGAAATCGCGCTCGCGTCTCGACCGCTTCTTTGTCTCAAACGAGGTGTTGGATGTTTTTCCCTTGGCGTCGGTGGAGGTCAAACCGTGATCGTATTCGGATCATATCCCAATCTTGTGGTGCTCTGGGTCTGCCCTTTGCAGAGGGGGCTCTTTAGGTATGAGAAATGCTGGCTGTTGGAGGATGGGTTCAGGGAGATTGTAACTTCACACTGGGGTGAGGTGGTTGATTCGGGCTCAGCTGCATACAGGTTTGATCAAAAGCTTTCTTCCCTACGAGTTAGGTTGGCGACTTTCAAGAGGGAAACAAGGGCTGCTAGGTGCGCGGCTAGGAAGGTCGCAGAGGAAGAGATTCAAAGCTAGACGCGTTGGAGGACACTAGGGATCTCACGCCAGTCTGAGTTGGAATCGCGGTTGGCAGCACAGAAGAAGGTTGCTTTGGAGGATATGAAGCGGGTCACAGAGTGGAGACAGAGATCGAGGAGCACTTGGCTTCGGGAGGGGGACGCGAATACTGCTTTTTTCCATCGTATCGCTAGCGGAAGATGCAGATCCAGACGCCCTACATTCCGTTGTGGTTGATGGGGTCATGTTGGAAGGGAACAAAACCATGGGCATAGCGGTTGCAAATCATTTCAGGGACGTCTCTTCTGCAACAATCCCGAGGAGATGGAAGTGGTTGGGCCGGAGTACTAGGTTGGTGGCGACACATTATCATGATGCTCTTATCGAGATGTTACCCTGGAAGAAGTTAAGGATACCGTGTGTGATTTGAACGTTGATGCGGCGCCAGGTCCGGATGGTTTCCCGATCTCTTTTTACAGGGATTTTTGGGATCTCGTTGGTTAGGAGGTGCTTGAGGTGGTGTTGGAGTTCTGCCAGGGGAATAGGGGCTTTGACCGTATCAACCGGGCGCTCGTCGTTTTGCTTCCCAAATGTTCTGTACCGTCTTCCATCGGGGACTTTCGCCCCATTGCTATATCAAACGCCATTTATTTAATTACGGCTAAGGTCCTTGCCGCGAGATTAGTTGGCATTCTTAGGAACTTGATTTCACCGGCCCAATCTGCCTTCGTCTCCGGCCGCCAGATTTCTGATTGCACTACCCTTGCCTCTGAGATATTGCAAATTGGTGGAGGAGGGGCACGAGCGGTGTCCTTTGGAAGGTGGATTTTGCTAAGGTGTCTGATAGCCTTGATTGGAGATTTTTGTGGTCGGTTTGCGGAGATTGGGCTTCCCGGACAAATGGATTTCTTGGATGAGGCGTTGTGTCACCACGACGTCTTTTTCGATCTTGACCATCGGAAGGCCAGAGGGGGGTTGGATCGAACCTCGTAGAGGGGTGCGTCAGGGGTGCCCTCTTGCGCCAATGCTATTCATCCTTGCGGCTGATGTGTTGGCTGATATGGCGTCGGGTGTGATCATCCATGGGCTCTCTGGAGGCTACTCAAGGGAGGGGTTACAGGTTCCGCTCATCCAATACGCGGACGACACTCTTTTCCTCATTGAAGGGGTATTGAGGAGGCCTCTGGGATGGCTGCGACGCTGGAGATTTTTTCTGAGTTGTCTGGACTGTGCAAAAATGACAACAAATCGTCTTTCGTCCCGTTCGGGCTTGCGGAGCAGGTTGCTGATGGGTTGGTCGTGGCTTTGGCGTCTGTTCGCATTTCTTTGCCTATTGAGTACCTCGGCATGACTCTGGCTTTGGGGAGAACGAGACTCCGTGACTGGCTTAGGGTGGTGGAGAAAGTGGAGATGAGATTGGTGGGGTGGAAAAGCAGCTATCCTGTCGGGGGGGGGGGTAGACTGGTTCTGCTCAAGGCTGTATTATCTTTCATACCAACTTATTTTATTGCTAACCGCAAGATTCCGAAGGGGATTCGTGCGAGGTTGAAAAAAAGGATGCATGGGTTTTTGTGGGGGAGTCACTCAAATGGCCGTAGGGGATCCATCTCGTGGGATGGGAGGATATCACGCGTAGTAAGGTTTGGGGGGTCTGGGGGTGAAATCAATTGAGCAGATGAATGGGCATTTTTGCTTAAATGGGCAGGTAGGGTCTGGGGCCCGGGGGAAGATCTCGTCTGCTTGGTGGTTCGAAGCATATATGGGTGAAGGGAGCGCCTCATTCGCAGTTTAATAATTTGTCAGCCATGACGCCTTTTGGAGGGGCGTGGTGAAGGCTTTTGTGGAAAATATAGCTCTCTTCAGACCAGTTATTGGGAGGAGGGAGACCTTCTCTTTTTGGGTGGATGATTGGACGGGGGCGAGAGATATATGCTCTCGCTTCCCCCGACTATATGCCTTGGCGGAAAATAAGCTGTGCTCGGTGAAGGACTGCTGGGTGGATGGGACTTGGTGGCCAACTTTCTCCGCTAATTTCTCGGATAAGAGATTTTGATAAATTCTTGGAGCTGCTTGACGCCATGAGGGAGGTGGGGGCTCCTAGTGGGGGAAGAGATCACTGGTGTTGGAAGGATGGACCGTTCTCGGTCAGGGGGGCTTACGAGGCCATCTCCAGGCCGCCACCGGCAAACTCGGAGCTGCTGAGTTGAGCAGGGACTGTGCAATTATTTGGGCCAATAACCTTCCTGAGAGGAATTGAGATCTTCCTGTGGCTTTTAGGAGGAAGAGGTTGATGACATGTGATCGGTGCGTCAGGCTCCTGGGTTTCATTGCGAACAGATGCCTCATTTGTGATAGTGCGATTGAATCTGTGGAACATCTATTTTTTCTTGTCCCGTGGTACTTCAAGTTTGGCAAGATGCTGATGTTGCTTGGTGCTGCTTCGACGACTTTCAGGCCTTCTGGAATTCGATCTACGCAAATAGGGCTAGACCAAGGAGGGAGCGGCTGTATCCCATGGCTATTCTCTGGGCATCTGGCGTGGAAGGAATGACCTGCTGTTCTCGGGACAAAGGGTTTATAAGGAGAACGCAGGTTTTTTTGCAAAGAGGCTGTGGATGACTGGATGATGTAGTGTTCTTTTGGTACGTCTTGGGCGTTGTACTTCTCTCCTTTTGTAGTTTCTCTTTTGGTTATGAATAAATTTTGATGGGGCGGACACCACCGATGTTTCCCCCTACTGCACACTTTAAAAAAAAAACTCTTGAAGCAAACTTGAATTGGGGGGGGGGATTCAGAAACTTGGTTGCAAAATAGAACTCCTGATTTCATCATCTCTTGATTGAACCTATATCGTAGAGACTGAAATAGGATGGATCTCCAGCATGTCAAGTTACTATCTAGAGGTTGGTAAGTTATGCAATTGAAGTCGATCCTTCGATCCTTTCTATTTTGTCGGTATGCATATAGATATTTATGCTGGCAATTAGGATGGAAAAAATGTATAAATATTTACTAGCATCATTGCAAAGGTTTTTGTATCATGGATCTTCTATGTGCAGTAAATATGTATCCCGGTGGCTTTGGATGTGTGTTATTAAAAGGGTGTTTGATATTCATGATTGAACATGATGAATGTATTGATGACCAAATGATTAAGAAGATAGATGGTTACTAGTAAAGACCTATGCTTCAAGGTGTTGTAGGTTGTCACTCCAAGAATTCGATTGGGTTGATAGATTGCACTTGCTTGCTGCATAAGTCTTTAGTGGTCTGAAGGTGTAAAATGGTAGCACTACATCCACTTACAGGCTTATTTAAAGGAATGTTATGATGTTATGGGTATCTCTTTCTTGCTGGATGATAACATCTAGAGGAGGGTGCTTATAGGATTTGGTATATGACTATTAGACCGGGTTGCAAAAGTCAGTGTTTGGTATTCAAGATTCAGTTGGACATGTTAATGAATGAAGATTAAATGTTACTCTGGAGATCAATTAGTTTAGTTTCTATACCTTGTATTTTTCTAATTATGGAAGTATGTTTTCTTGTTATTTGATATAAGATCAACTATACAAGCAAACCACAAAACAAGGGTCCTTGATTGCCTTGACCTAGCCTCTAGGTAGTTGAGTATAATAGTATCAAGTCGGCTGAGGAAATAGTCCCAGCTGACTGATGATTAAGAATAGCTGACTGGCTGAACCAATGAGTAATTGATATGGAAACTTCATAAATGAATGGAACTTTAAAGTGAGCATGTTTTAGAATAGGAAGGTGGTAATCCTTGGATGGGATGGTGATATAAGAAGAATAAGGGTGTTAATTGGATATAAGTATCTTGTCAAATTATGATGTTAATATGCAGGTGTATGGCTGGTTGCAGGCAGAAAATCGTGAAGATGCTGATATTTTGTAGCAAACAAAACATCTTTTATTCGACAATCCATTGCCCCTGATTATATAGATGAGATGCCAAAATCACATTTCAAGAATAAAATTTGTAACTTTAATTAAGGTCCTAGTTAGATTTCCAAAAAAAATCCTATGCATGACTATTGGGTAATGGACACCACAAAGGTATATACGACTTATTTCTAGGAGATGCTAAGGTCATCTCCATATCATTGTATCTATGTGGAAATAATAGATTAATGTCCTTGTTAACTAAACAAGAGCCTTAGCTTAACTTTGAAAACCTTGCCAAAAAAAAAAAATACCTTAGCTTAACTTTCTATTGATGTGGCAAATTTCACCATTTAAGAAAAAGTGTAAATGCAGTTTCTTTAGAGGCGCAGTAGTAAAATGCATATTATAAACACCAAATACTGTAGGTTGGATCTGTATCAACATTAACCTTCTCCATCATTTTGATTGTTTTACTCTATTAATATTTAAATAATATCATCTTAATCAATGATAGGACTCTGAATAAAGAAATGAAAAGCCAAGTAGTAATAACTTTGTTTGAGAAGTTTACTTGGATAAACATGATCAAAGAATTTTGATCGACTCTTATTCAATGTTATCTTCATGATTTTTATATACTCCAATAGGTGTTGCAATTCTTTATTACCGAGTTGCTTGCATTATGAAGAATTTGGAACCTCTCTTTTCTTCCCATCAATGGGTGGACATTATAGTAATATTGGTCACTGTCAAATTCAAATTTGAAATAATTTGGTATAACGAAGTGATTAAATTATGTGATTTTATTTTGTAGAGTTGCACATAAAGTGCATATATTGAAATGGGAATAGTGATTAGCCACAGGAGTACAGTTTCTTTTACTCATTCCGGTTTAGTGCCTAAGTGATTATATACGAATCAACTTGGTGAGTAAATCTAATGATAAAAATAATATCATCCATGGGGAAGCATGCCTCCTTGGAAACTCGGATAGAGACTTTGACAAACCGTAATTAATCCGGTCGAGAGATTAATGCTGCTTCAGCTCACCGTGTGTTGTGTATGCTGCTTAGTGCTCCTTTTGGCATCTTAGTGATTTTTCTGCCATGGCATCGAGCGGCTTTGTGCCCTTATGCTTTGTGATGTGCGCGGTGTTATGTGTGTTCTCCGCATGGTGATGAGGCCTACGAGCTCTATGTGACTCCTCTTGAGACGTGTGTTACTAACAGGGGGTGTGAGTGGTGACCCTAAGGAGTATTAAACTACAACCAAGCTCATCTTTTCTTACCAGCGTAACTTCTAGGTACTTATAGGTGTTGGCTCCACGTATAAGTACCAGGATGCACCTTTGTGAGGAAAGACACCGTGACTTTTAAATAAAAGCCGTAAAACTACATGATTAGTAGCAATAATCAAGGATCAAATGTATTGAATCAGATCGTGTGCTTTATCGGGAATGCTATCGTTGTAACGTGGATTTAGGTGGTTCACGACGAATCGTAGGTTGAAATTTGAATTGGGAATAAGAACTTCAATTGGTTAAGTGAAGTTAGTGGACGTGTTGGGAACTTAGTTAGGATGCATTGTATTCCACCGCATGCCTACGGAGGTACCCCAGTCCTAAGGATTTCTTATTATATTAGAGTCATAGTGTGAGGTCCCACATGGACCAAGACCACAGACTATCCACGAAGCTCGGGATATAATTCTACTGTGGTCCTACTCATCTTATAAGTTAGAATTGGTATACAATACATATTCATATGTGGATTGAAACTATAAGTCAAGTTGTTACAAGTCTCTTTGCGTGGGATGGTTGTTCTTTATGAGGTGTTGTTTCTTAGTAGATGTTGGAAGTTGGGAAGTTGTTTATACTTTGTGAGTTTTCACAACTGCTTCTTGTACACTTTCTGTTTACCTTTATAGTTGTTGTTTTACATCTGTATTGAGCGCTTTGCTAATAAACCTATTTGTGTGAATTCGACAGGTTTGCAGGAGCAACAACCGCAGCAGTAAGCGACTAGTGGTTGACTTTTTGCAGCGCTCTTTTGTGGTAGAATGGGGTCCTTCTCTTTGAGTTTTTGTGCATGTAGTTATTTTTGAGAGACAAGATGATGTATCCATACATGTTGCTACATTTCTACGGTATTTTATAATCTTTTTGTGGACATGATATATGAATGGAATGAAAATAGAATGACAAAAAAATGCACTTCATCCTTTTTTACTTTTCTCCTACAAGTTTGGTACAACTTGGTATTTAGAATGTAGAATCGTATGTGTGGATGTGTATTTGCTGAGTATCTGGACCCTAGGGGCGTCACAGCATGGTATCAGAGCAATGATATTCTAATACACTTCACAAATATGATTCTTCTGTGGTATTCTGAATACAGATAGTGTACGACTCTTGAGCCTACACGAGTCCTAGGAGACTAGTAGATTTAGTTCCATGTCCACGTGTCTCTCAAAGATTAAAAAAAGTGGTGCTATAGTTCTTGTGCAAGACCATGCTGCCGCTAGTCGATCTAGATGTGGCGCAGCTGTTGGTCCTGCTGGTTTAGGCCATTCAGGGCATCCAACAACATCAGGAGCAGTTAGAGCAGAGGCTCCATTACTAGTCTGACCCCTCCTACAGACCTTCAGGAGAGGAGTCCAGGGTACGTCCAGTGCCATCACTGGATTCAGAACCATATGGAGATCTGGATGCTTTGCAGAAGCATCATACTACATACGCTGCCTACCAGAGATCCCATGTACCACAATTCCTTGGCACCACTACACCAGTTGATGCAGAGTTGTGGATGGAGCATGTTATACTTGCTCCAATTGATAGTTGGCTTACATTCTCAGAATTCTCATTGGCTGGATAAGCTGAGAGATGGTAGAATGCCATCAAGGAGCACCTCACAGAGCCGATTACTTGGGATGTATCTGTGGATGAGTTTCACGAAGAGTTCTATCCAGACCATTGGGTTGAGGAGCGGAGGAGAGAGTTTGCAGAGCTGAGACAGGGCTCCATGACAACTCAAGAGTATCAGATCCGCTATACGGAGCTTTCATGCCACTCTCCCGCCACCACAACCTACCCACGAGAGAACTTGCAGAAGTTCATCGATAGCATGAGAGAGGAGGTACAAGATCGTTTGTCTACATTGGACCTCACCTGTATCAAGGAGGTGACAGTGAAGGCGACAAAGTGGGAGGCTACTCAGAGACGACAACCAACAGGACAGACACAGTCCCATACTAAAAGTAGAGCAGAACATCGCATCGAGATTCACACCGCACTCGCAGAAATCACCGTTTCCATCCATTTGCGGCATCCCCAACTGTCACAGATTCAACTTCATCTCACACTTTAGGACAAGCTTTGGCTAGTCGTGGTGCAGTCACTTCTCGACCTCCAGTACACCCACAGGACCGCCAATCACAAGGAGACAGTATGGCTTCGGGAGGATTGTTCTCACTGCGAGTTTGTTCTCATTGCCGTCAGCCTGGTCATTTCATAGCACATTGTCCCCAACATGCCAGTGGTTCGAATACAACTCAGCAGATCGCGAGGCCCAACGATTCTCCTATACACATGGATCGGGTTTTCACCGTAAATTGGAGGGTTTTAGCATCCTTCACCACAACAGACATATAGTGCAGCATGATCCACTCCTTACCAGCACAACAAGGGCAGTTGAATGTCATTAGTCAAGAGCAAGCCCCTACCTCGATTTCAGTTGTCTTACTTTTATTTCACAATTTGTTTAGCCATGCGTCGTACTCTCGTTTTGTGTTCGGAACCGAAAATTGTTATTAAGGATACGTATCCCCACTTTCTCTCTAGTATAAAAGTCCGAAACCCCAAGCTTGGCTCTCTTTGAGATTTTTATGGATTTCGTTCTTTTCTTTGAGATTTTTATGGATCACTCAAGTACGAGACTAGTAGGATCACACATCAAGTCTCGAGGACGAGACTTCCTTTGAGATTTTTATGATGTAAAAACCCCAAAACCCGAATAGGATCTAAATTGCAAAATTGACTGAATCTGGACTTAATTGCAAAATCTGTACTTACTCAGTGCTCAAAAAATTCAAGTGAGGGTCCATCGCATAGAGCTCGTTGAGACCTTTCCAACGGGTCCAAGAACGTGAAAATTCGAGTTTGGGAGCCTGAGTTACAGCTATTTTAGCCGAGAGGGGTCCGAGTCTTATTCGGATTCGGATCCGAATCCGAATTTTCACCCTTAAACCCAACCCCTCTCCCCCAAAACGACCATCTCCAGCCCTCCCTCCTCTCTTCCTCCGTGCTAAAGCCACCCGATCGCGAAGCCAATGGTGCCCACGCAACGATCTCTCTGCGGGGGAGTTGTTCCTCACCTCCGCAAGGTACGGATTTCTCCTCCTTGCTATCGTTTTCTGCATTTTTCTTTCTTCAAGTCGGTTCTTTTGGATGGTTTGATCGCCGTGGAGAAATCGTGTAAACATCATACAAGTATTTTGTATCACGCATGCATACCTCTTCTGTTGTGCATCTGAGCCTCATACCCATCCCTAATCGGGACCTCTAGTTGCTAGTCAGGAGATTGTTTGTTGTCATACTTATCTCGCATCATGCAGGTGCGAACATCTTTGTGCATGGATAAAACCATGCAAATGAGCCTGTGTCGATGTGTTTGATGAGGCCTTGTCCAGGTTAATAATAAATCAAGCTTTCATCCTGTCAAACGGAATGAGTTAAGGCTGCACGATTATTGGACATTCTTTGTACGACATGGAGCATGTTCTCCTTTTAGTATCCATGTGTGCCATTGGTTGGATCGATTATTAAAACTCATGAAGCAAACTTGAATGGGGGGATTCAGAAACTTGGTTGCAAAAATAGAACTCCTGATTTCATCATCTCGTGATTGAACCTATATCATAGAGACTGAAATAGGATGGATCTCCAGCATGTCAAGTTACTATCTAGAGGTTGGTAAGTTATGCAATTGAAGTCGATCCTTTGATCCTTTCTATTTTGTCGGTATGTATATCGATGTTTATGCTGACAATTAGGATGGAAAAAACGTATAATTATTTACTAGCATCATTGCAAAGGTTTTTGTGTCATGGATCTTCTATGTGCAGTAAATATGTATCCCGGTGGCTTTGGATGTGTGTTATTAAAAGGGTGTTTGATATTCATGATTGAACATGATGAATGTATTGATGACCAAATGATTAAGAAGATAGATGGTTACTAGTGAAGACCTATGCTTCAAGATGTTGTAGGTTGTCACTCCAAGAATTCGATTGGGTTGATAGATTGCACTTGCTTGCTGCATAAGTCTTCAGTGGTCTGAAGGTGTAAAATGGTAGCACTACATTCACTTACAGGCTTATTTAAAGGAATGTCATGATGTTATGGGTATCCCTTTCTTGTTGGATGATAACATCTAGAGGAGGGTGCTTACAGGATTTGGTATATGACTATTAGACCGGGTTGCAAAAGTCAGTGTTTGGTATTCAAGATTCAGTTGGACATGTTAATGAATGAAGATTAAATGTTACTCTGGAGATCAATTAGTTTAGTTTCTATACCTTGTATTTTTCTAAATATGGAAGTATGTTTTCTTGTTATTTGATATAAGATCAACTATACAGGCAAACCACAAAACAAGGGTCCTTGATTGCCTGGACCTAGCCTCTAGGTAGTTGAGCATAATTCTATCAAGTCGGCTGAGGAAATAGTCCCAGCTGACTGATGATTAAGAATAGCTGACTAGCTGAACCAATGAGTAATTGATATGGAAACTTCATAAATGAATGGAACTGTAAAGTGAGCGTGTTTTAGAGTAGGAAAGTGGTAATCCTTGGATGGGATGGTGATATAAGAAGAACAAGGGTGTTAATTGGACATAAGTATCTTGTCAAATTATGATGTTAATATGCAGGTGTATGGCAGGTTGCAGGCAGAAAATCGTGAAGATGCTGTTATTTTGTAGCAAACAAAACATCTTTTATTCGACAATCCATTCCCCCCTGATTATATAGATCAGATGCCAAAATCACATTTCAAGAATAAAATTTGGAACTTTAATTAAGGTCTTAGTTAGATTTCCAAAAAAATCCTGTGCATGACTGTTGGGTAATGGACACCACAGAGGCATATACGACTTATTTTTAGGAGATGCTAAGGTCATTTCCATATAGCTATATCTATGTGGAAATTGTCGAAAGAATTACGTAGTCTGTGTACCGTTTGTGCCTTTTTATTCTTCTATGTTCCGTCTTATGTAATTTACCCATGGGTTTTTTTTATATAAGAGACTCTAGGGTTCTCTGGAATAAACAACAACTCTTTTTCTTCCAACATGGTATCAGAGCCTAAACCCTAGGCTCTCTCCAGCCGCCGCCCCCCCTTCCCCTCTCTGCCGTCGCTGCCTCTCGGCTCTCTAGTGCCGCCGCCGCCTCCTCGGGCCTCCCGCACCGCCCTCGCCTCCAGGCCCCCGCCTCCTCGCGCCTCCAGCGCCGGCCTCCCGCCTCCCGGCCCCAGGCCCCGCCTCCAGGACCCCCCTTGCCTTCCCGTTTCTCGGCCCCGCCTCTCGGGTCGGCTCCTGCCCTGTCCCCGCCGGCTTTGCGCTAGCCGGCGTCCCCTCCCGCGGCCTCTGTCGTAGCCGGCATCTCCTCCTTCGCCTTACCCATGGATTTGGGTGCGTAACATCTACATACGCACTCGAATCCTATGCAGTTTGTGTAGACACATGTTTCTCTGTCTGCAAACCCTAGTTCTTCATCTACGACGATATGTCAGAATCTAAGGTTGATATGCCCTCCATAGGCGCGTTCAAAGTTCCTGCGCCAATAGTGAAAATGGATGCGTCGAACTATGAGCTCTGGGCGATGCAGTTCATGAGCCTCATGAAGTCAAACGGTAAGAAGCACATTCTTACCGAGGATGAGCCGACAGAGAAGACAGGGATTTATGCCTCTTGGAAGGCTGATGATTCGTATGCCAAGGTCTGGCTGTCAGGCACTTTGTCGATGGAGATTGCCAATGGTGTCCTCAATCATCCCACCGCTAAAGCGATGTGGGACATTCTTGCGGCGACATATTCCCAGGTCCGGAATGAAACCAAGATGCTACAACTTCAGCACGACATATTCACCATGAAGCAGAATGGGCGGCCACTTCATTCCTTGTATACATCCCTTAGGGGGATGTTTGAGAAACTCTACAACACTATCCCTCTGACGGCCACACCCGAGCAACAGAAGACATTTCATAATGTTGCCATGGTAGGAGTCCTTCTTGTGGCTCTTGATCCTGAATATGATGTGGCCAGATCACAGATACTTGCAGATGCTACCATTCCTCCTATGGAGGAGGTCTACCGGAGGCTTAGCCGCGTCTCTGTTCCATCCAGCACGTCTATACCACCCCCCTCAGCGATGGCTACTTCCAGAGGGAGAGGTGGTTCCTCTTCTTCATTCCGTGGCCGTGGTCGTGGAACTGGAGGCCGTGGTGGTCGGTCCCGTCGACCCTGCAGTTTTTGTCACCATTCAGGTCACTCGGAGGATACATGCTATTCTAAGCATGGCTTTCCAGCATCAGCGCGGTTGGCAGAACATGCTGCATCTCCATAATCTTCTACTTCGGACTAGAGGTTTGAGGAACTCGTCGCTCGGTTACGGAATATAATGCCTCCTGCTCCTACAGATTCTTCTGGAAGCCCTTCGGATATAGTTGCGTCTGCTTCTGCCAGTACTTCTGCCACGGCTAGCTCCTCAGGTAGTGCCTATGCTTTTACCACATATTATAGTTCAGACATCTCCGATTGGATCATGGACTCAGGTGCCACGCACCATCTATGTCGAGACAGAGACAAACTTATATCATACAGAGAGATTCCTCCAAGACGGTCGGTGATCATTGCCAATGGGACTCATTCCCCCATTGTTGGACAGGGGGAGGTTATGTTATCCTCTTCCATGCGTCTAAAGAATGTCTTACATGCCCCTGAATTTTCGATGAACTTAATCTCTGTTAGTCAGATTACAAAAGATTTGCATTGTCGCGCTATATTTGACCCATCTTCTCTTATATTTCAGGACATTCTAACGGGCAGGGTGATTGGCTGTGGCTCTAAGCAGGATGGCCTTTATCGTTTGAACCGGAGTTCATATGCTGGAGTCTCTTCTCATGCTGTTGGATCTGTCTCTCCCTATACATGGCATCTACGCTTTGGTCACCTCCCTCTACAGAAGATACGTCACCTTTTGCCTCAGATATCTCCAAGTTCGTCCTTCCGGTGTGAAGCTTGTCAGTTAGGGAAGCACCATAGAGCTAGCTTCCCGAGTCGTCAGAGTCGGAGTAGTAGCTCCCCTTTTGAGTTACTTCATGTTGATATTTGGGGTTCCAGTCGTGTCCCTGATCACCAGGGTCACAGGTTTTATCTTGTCGTGGTTGATAATTTCTCTCGTTTGTCGTGGGTTTTCCTGTTAAAGAATAAATCTAAAGCTGGTGATGTTATCAAAAACCTTATCAATGAAGTGAACAATGTCTTTTCATCCAATGCGAAATATGTTCGTACTGATAACGCATTGGAAATTTGTACTCGGTCTCTCTCACAATATTTTTTGTCAAAAGGCATTATGCACCAAACTACATGTGCCTACACCTCCCAACAGAATGGAGTTGCTGAGAGAAAACATCGTCACCTTCTTGACATTACTCAAACTCTACTTATCAGAGTTGTGCTCCTATCTCTTTTTGGGGAGATGCCGTTCTCACAGCCTGCTACTTGGTAAATCGTATGCCGTCCACGGTACTTGGTGAGAAAATTCCTCTTTCTGTTGTTTTTCTAGATAAGGAATTATTCTCACTCACCCCTCGTGTCTTTGGAGTTGTTGCCTTTGTTCATCAACTATCCCCAGGTCTTAACAAGCTCTTACCTAGAGCTGTCAAATGTGTCTTCGTGGGTTATTCTCGGACGCAGAAGGGATATCGTTGCTATGATCCGGTTAACAGGAAATATTTTGTCAGTGCAGATGTTACTTTCTTCGAGTCTGTTATGTATTTTTCACCTGCAGGTGACAGATTGGTCTCTAACACATCTACTGATGAGGTCTATGTCCCTCCTCCTCCTACGGTGAGTCCTCTATTGTCCAATCTAGTTCCTAACATTGCGTCAGCACCACCACTACATCCACCTCCACCACCACCACCTCCACCAAAACCACTTATCTCGCCACTACCAAAATTTTATACCCGTCGATCTAGTCCTGCTCATGGTACACACCAATCATCCAGCATGCCCTAGGTATGTTCAGATGTTACTACTAATGATGGGTCGAATAGTGTGCCTATGCAGGGTGCACCATTACAAGACGAATATAAACCAACGAATTCAGTGGTTGATGATATGGATGTTCCTATTGCTATGAGAAAGCAGAAACACAGCTGTGCTTCGTATCCTCTTGCCTCACAGGTCTCCTTTCATCGCCTCACAGGGGACTTTCAGAGATTTGCAGTGGCTTTATCCTCTGTGGAGATCCCGCTGACCTATCATGATGCATTGAAAATTGATTGCTGGCGGACTGCAATAGAGGAGGAGATGGATGCCCTATAGTCGCAAGGCACATGGAGCTTGGTTCCTGCTCCTTTAGAAGCATCTGTTGTTAGTTGCAAATGGGTATTCAGTGTCAAGTATCATGCAGATGGTAGCCTTGATCGGTACAAGGCAAGGCTAGTGGCACGAGGTTTCACTCAGACTTATGGAGTGAACTATACGGATACCTTCTCTCCAGTCGCCCGTCACTCCACTCTTCGTATTCTTCTGTCTATAGATGTCGTACGTGATTGGCCCTTGTTCCAGCTAGATGTTAAAAATGCATACTTGTATGAGGATTTGCAGGAGGAAGTCTATATGCAGCAGCCTCCGGGGTTTGCTGCTGAGGGGGAGAATCATATGGTGTGCAGACTTCATAAGGAAATATATGGCCTTAACTAGAGCCCAAGGGCATGGTTTCAGAAGCTTTCCCATCTAATTGAAGAACAAGGATTCAAGAGATCCAATGCAGACCACTCATTGTTCATCCAGAAGACTACTCGAGGTACAATTGTCATCATGGTGTATGTTGATGACATTTTGATTACAGGAGATGATGCTCAGGGGATAGAGATGACCAAAGCAGTGTTGGGTCGTCAATTTGTTACAAAGGACCTTGGTACATTACAATACTTTCTGGGGCTGGAGTTCGCCAGGAATGCACAAGGTCTAGTAATGACCCAGAGGAAATATATTACAGATATGCTTATCGAGACGGGCATGGTTGGATGCAGACCTTCTACTACTCCTATGGACCCCAGCATGAAATTGTATGATAATGATACAGAAGAAGTTGACAAGATAAGGTATAGAGAAATGGTGGGGAAGCTTCTTTACATAACTATAACCTGACCTGATATTGCCTTTGCAGTTAGCCGGGTAAGCCAGTTCATGGAGCAACCGAGAAAGGTACATATGGATGCTATATATATGATACTCAGGTATCTAAAATCGTCTCCAGACACAGGATTGTTGTTCAGAAAGGAAACCAGTTTATCGGTTTCTACATGTGCAGATGCTGACTATGCAGGATGCCCTAAGGATCGAAAGTCTACCTCAGGCTTTGCTGTGTTCGTGGGTAGCTCTCTAGTTTCTTGGAAAAGCAAGAAGCAAACAATTGTGGCTAGATCCAATGCAGAATCTAAATATAGGGATATGGCACAAGCAAGTACGGAAATGACGTGGGTTCGAGCTGTACTAGAAGACTTGCATGTAGATGTACCTCTACCCATGCAGCTACATTGTGATAATCAAGCCGCATTGTTCATTGCCAATAATCCTGCCTTTCACGAGAGAACCAATCATGTTGGGAACTTAGTTAGGATGCATTGTATTCCACCGCATGCCTACGGAGGTACTCCAACCCTAAGGATTTCTTATTACCTTAGAGTCATAGTGTGAGGTCCCACACGGACCAAGATCACAGACTATCCACGAAGTTTGGGTTATAATTCTATTGTGATCCTACTCATCTTATAAGTTAGAATTTGTGTACAACACATTTTCATATGTGGATTGGAACTATAAGTCAAGTTGTTACAAGTCTCTTTGTGTGAGATGGTTGTTCTTTTTGAGGTGTCGTTTCTTAGTGGATGTTGGAAGTTGGGAAGTTGTTTATACTTTGTTAGTTTTCACAACTACTTCTTGTACACTTTCTGTTTACCTTTCTAGTTGTTGTTTTACATTCGTATTGGGCTCTTTGCTCATAAACCTATTTGCGTGAATTCGACAGGTTTGCAGGAGCAACAACCGCAGCAATAAGCGACTAGTGGTTGACTTTTTGCAGCGCTCTTTTGTGGTAGAATGGGGTCCTTCTCTTTGAGTTTTTATACATGTAGTTATTTTTGAGAGACAAGATGATGTATCCATACATGTTGCTACATTTCTACGACATTGTATAATCTTTTTTTGAACATGATATATGAATGGAATGAAAATGGAATGACAAAAAAATGCAGTTCATCCTTCTTTACTTTTCTCCTGCAAGTTTGGTACAGCTTGGTATTTCGAATGTAGAATCGTATGTGTGGATGTGTATTTGCTGAGTATCTGGACCCTGGGGGCGTCACACTGACCTCTCCACTGTGTAACTACCATGTCTCTGAATCCCTCCTCCAGCAGCCAACTGCGCTCGAAATGGAAACACGACCCCCTAGCACCTCCTCCCCCGACGACCAAAGAATAGGGGTGTGGTCCGAGTAAGCACGAGGAAGCGCCCAAGCTCTGGTCAAGGGAAACTACTCCATCCCCATGGCAGACACCAAGAAGTGGTCCAACATGGAACGAGATCTGACGTTCTGCCATGTGTAGGCATAGCCAGCCGCGTCAACAATGGATAGCCCCAAGGAATGTACCACTCTTCTGAAACCTTCCGAACCCGGATCCCTCCCTCCCCCAGAATGCGGCCTGTCCTCCGGAAGAAGGGTAACGTTGAGATCCCCACCAATTATACATATCCCATCCGAAAAAAGCGCTCCCAGCCCCTCCACCTCTGCTACCAGGGACCCACCATCCGACCCATTCGGCCCGTAGACATTCGTGATCACAAGCAATACACCATCAGTCCTCCGTTTCAATGTCACCGAGAGACAGAAATTGGTCTTTGAAAACCCCACCAACTCAAACATATTGTTGGACCACCCAGTTAGAATGCCACCTAAGGCCCCACGTGCCTCCAGCTCCGCCAACCCAAAACGATCGCTAACGCCAAGCTACCTCCAGACTCTGCCCTCGCACACAGATAACTTCGTCTCCCGGAATAGTATAATGTCTGCACTAGCCTCCCTTAGGAGGTTCTTGATCCCAAGCCATTTGTCAGGGCGGCCTAACCCCCTTACGTTCCAAGAAATCATCTTCATTAGTTAACACCAAGCCTTGCCATCTTAGGAGGGATCACCCCTAATCTTTCAGCAATGCCTCTGTCCAAAATATGAAATCTATTCTGCATCATCACCGGTCCTTCGATGGAGGAAGGCAACCGACTTGGCAGACTGTCGAGCTGCAGGGAAACGCTTATCGCCGCCCTTCGTTTCCTTCTCTCGGAGCGTGCACCTCCCCTCCTAACATATGCCGCCCCGAATCTGGAAGTTTGTTCGTCCTGAATCCTCCGAAGCTTCGCCTCACCACGCGTAACCGCAACAATCCCTGCATCTTCCCCCACCTCACTCCCTATCACATGACACACACCTAAATACACCCCGCGGCTATCGGAGATCCCCTTTGAGCGCCTCTGACCCGTCATGGGCGTGATAGATGGCTGGGCCTCCACCATAGACCCCCCCTTTGTCCCTCCCAGCAAAAGTGAGTCGCCCTCGAGAACCGTCTTATCGCTTTTCCCTCTCACCAACTGCCTCGACATGTCGGCAGTCTCCGCAGAAGAGATGTTCACGTTGGCTTGAACATGGGCGTAAGGGGGGAAGCAGGCATTCTCCGCCAGTGGGCCCGTAGGCCACAACAGTAAAATCGCCCCTCCTCCAGATGAGCGCCCAAGGCCCCCCAAGCGGATCTCAAAAAGAAAGGGCACAGACAGATCCACCCGCCTCCGCTCGCCCGCTGCAGGAATCGACCCAATCGGGTTGATGGGTAACTGGGTTTGCCCAGCCGGATCCCCCTTGCCGCCCGACTACACATCTTCAGCCGAATGTGAACCGCCACGACCCCCAGACTTCCAATTCGCAAAGATCACCTTGCCCCTTGGAATGTGGTCTGCGGAAATCATGCCGAAAGAGATGTTTGGCAGGACTCGACGCGCCTCCCTCGGACTTAAAGCCCCCTCGAGCTGCAGCACCGTGGCGTGGCCCTCGGGATTCGAAGCCCGCCCTCCGACCACCGTAACGGCCTTCTCTGACTGCGCCTCCATCGTTCGCCCCCCCGGCCCCTGCATATGAAATCTCTAAGAAAATCGACCCCCTTTCCGACGGGACTTCCCAGCAGCCTAGCATCCCCGAGGGAGGAGGTTTAACATGAGCCACAACATCCAGCGACTCACCCGGACTACTGCCCACCGATTCCAGATGAAGCACCTCGGCGATACCTTGAAACAGGGCCCTACATGCCGACGGGTTGCACGCGGCGAAAGGGATGCCCTGAATCCTTATCCTCCTCAGCGGTGTCGGACACACCGCCCCATCTCTGGCCCGAATAGCGCGCCAACGCAGAAGAGTGGGCCCCCTGTTTGACTCCCAAAGCAGAGCCGTCGCCTCATCATCTGAAAGCCCCCTGGCCAGGATGCGCCGGGGTGTAACCTGAGCAACGTCACCTTTGAACTTCGTCGCCAAAATGAAGCTCACATCTGATGTCCCGAGGAACAGATCCTCCGGTCCACCTCCCTCACCGATCAACAGTGAAGGCTCCCGAGCTCTCAGAGGACATGATCTGCTCGTATGCGCGTGTTGATGACAACAGAAGCATTTATCGGCTCCCTACACAATTGAGCCCAATGTTCTAATCCACCACAACAGAAACACCCTCTTCTAAAAGGGTTCTTGGACAGCCTCCCTCGCGGCACCCTAGACCCAGCGAAAGCCTCCCTCGCATGCCGCCTTGCTCTTTTGGAAAGAACGATGTTCTACCCCCTCAACGGAAGAATGATGTTCCACCCCCTCAACGTCGTGGTGATCAGCAACCCATCCTCTTCGTGGGGATGCCCCCCTTGTTTGTCTCCCGACGCAGAGCCGCCTCATCCTAGGAGTAGAGGAGGGGACCAATATCCCCTCCTTGACAGTCACATCATTTACACCCAACTATATTTCCCATATATGTACGCATACCCTGACTCTTCCTTCATCCGAGCCCATCCCTCAAAGCAGATCGATTTCAAAAAGACTTTACACTATCCCAATACACACCCGGAAGTTCTGCAGTCTCCCACGCCTCCCTTGACCTAGGGCTAATAAAGAAAATGTGTTGAATGCCCTCTCTCATTTCTCCACATTTTTTGCAAACCTCATCACTTCTGGGGAATATCCTGGCTCGCCTAACACCTGTCATAAGCCACAAGAATACTTTTATCCTCATAGGAATTTTCCATCCCTGATCCTAGCACAATCCCTAGAGATGTCATCATTGGCCACTGCAACATGTCCATAAATTACTTCGCAAGCCTTCTTGACATTAAACACCTCATCCCTCCAGCACCATGAGTCTATGCCTTCTGACGGCTCCTCCAACCTTTGCTAACCTGCTAGAAAAGCAAAGGAACTCTTCAAACCTTTGGTCTAACAAATCAGTCACAAAAGTAGGCATCCAAGAACCTCTGGTCCACACGTCAGCTACACAATCGTCCTTCCACATGTCCAAAGCAAACAACCTAGGATATAAGTCACATCAGGCTCCTTCCTCTGACCAATCATCCTTCCAAAATCAAAATCCCCTTTCTATCTCCAAGAATCGTCCGCATCAAGGTAGATATATCTAGCAAAACCGAGCAAATACCCCTCCAAAAGATGGTTGGTGAAGTTACAATATCCACACGTGTGTACATCGTGGGCGTTACAGAGTACCAACCACATGATAGCAAATCATTTCCATCTCCCCAGATCCTCATCACTCACTTTGACAATAGTGCCTTATTTCTTGTTTTAGAAAGAAATAGTACATTATTTATGTCGCCAATGCGCAGCACTCCCAAACTTCCCTCCTTGATTGGCATCGGCACCGTCTCCCAATCAACCAAAGCAGTTACCCTCCCTTCAGGATTTGATGACCAGAAGAATCATCTCATCAACGCCTCCAACTGCTTACAATCTCCAGCCGGCAATACCCTCGTCGAGAGAAAGAACACTAGAATTGCAGATAAGACGACCTCACCAGAACACCCTCCTCACTGGCAAGCATGACCCTTCCACCCTGACAGCTTCTTTTTTAGCTTCTCTTCGATAGGCATCCTACCTACATGCCCGAGTTTACCACTCAGCAATGACAAGCTGAGATAGTTGATAGGTAAGCTCATCTATGCAGTACCTAGAATGTTTTCGCAGGCTGTTATCTCCTCTAGCGATAGACTAAATGCGATAAAAGCAAATTTTGCCCCCATTAACCTTCAAGCCCGACAGCTCCCCAAAAATGTCCCAACACTGACCTAATCGCCCTGCACTCAGCCACTCCTCCTTTGACGAAAAAAATGGTATCATCAGCATACTGTAGCAACAGGATTAAGAACTTACCCATGCAGTATCCTCGAAAGAATCCACCCTCTTCTGCAAGCCCAGCCATAACTGCCAAAGCATCCACAACTAGAATAAACAATAACAGAGCCAAATGGCACCCTTGTTTCACACCTCTCTATGGCTGAAAAAATCCCCCCTCTGGGCACCCATTCACCAGTACCGAACTAGAAGACGTAGTAATACACCTCTTCGTGTAGGTTATCCATACATTAGAGAAGCCCTCCGAAACAAGGAGGCCTAAATAAAATTCCAATTCAAGCAGTTATACGCCTTTGAAAAGTCGACCTTCCAAAGAAGACACACGCTCCTTTGCCAATCTGCGATGATTTATGACACCATAACCACCCCCATCCAACAGTTGACGACCATGAATAAAATCGATCTGAGCAGGCATAATAAGCATGTCGAGGACTCCCCTGAGCCAATTGGCTAAGACCTTGGCTATAATGAGATAAACAACATTGGACAGTGCGATGGGCCTAAAATCTTCTATTCGCTCCACAACTTCCTTCGAAAGTAGGAATATCAGGGATCTGTTCAACTTCTCAAAGCTTTGATTCGCACCTCTGAACTGGAAATCCATGCCATGACATCTTCCCCAACCACATTTCATAACTCTATGTAAAAGAACACAAGTAGTTCATCTGGACCCATGCATCCATGGGCATTAAAATAAAAAACTGCTCTACGTAGCTCCTCCCTAGTGAAGTCAAAAGTAAGCCCCTCCACCAGCCCGGGTCGTAGGGAAACACACCTCTCCCGAGCCACCTAGCTCAGATGATGAAATCCTCCTACTGAACTCGTGAAAATACGCCGCTACCGCCTCACCTATCTCCATATTACCTTGTATCCTTTCATTCCCCACTATCAGATCATGTATAAGGTTCTTCCTCTTGCTAGCCACGATAGGAAAGAACCTTGTGTTTGTATCTCCCTCTCCAATCCGTTTTAGCCTCGATCATTGTCACCACTCCATCTCTTTCTTTTTATATTCATTGGCAACTACCCTTTGCTGATCATATCTTGTTTGTAGTTCCTCTTAGTTGAGATAACGTATTCTCTATGTTATCGATTCTTGCAATCTCCACCTCACCCTCAGAACGCCTCTCATTTCACGATTGTTTAAATACCTTTTGTACTTTTTAAGCATCTCTCTCAGCCCTTGGATCTTCTGAGCTAGCCTTTGTGCCGTTGTCCCAACCACCTGCATTGTCTCCCAAAAACCTGCAACAAACTCCTTAAAACCCTCTTCCAACAGCCAAGCCCTTTCAAACCTGAAAAAAGATCGTGGAAGCATCCCATCACTCGAATCTCAGCAGATCAACATATGGTTCGACCTCGACCACGGAAGAGTCCGGGCTGAGGACAAGGGAAACCTCTCCATCGGCCGCATCCTGGACAAGGGAAACCATGGTAATTGGAGTGGGGTTGTGTCATTACACAATAGTGTTTGATCCAATGCGTACAAAAAATTTGGCATACTATCCAACTTGAGGGAGAAATCAGTAGTGTATGATCCAAAGAATAAAAAAAAAATAATTCAGATAGTGGAATAGTTGATTGGCTCGATCAATTAGAAATATTAAATCGGGGGTGTTAGTGATGTACTTACGTTTCCTTCTGTTTATTGTAACCCCTCTAGGGGTACTTGTGTAGTTTCCTAGTTTTTAGCTCTCTAGGGTTCCGCCCAATATAAGGACCCCTAAACCTCTTGAATAAATCTTCTCATTGTGTTCTTTCATTGTTTTCCACAGGGTAAACGGTCCTAGACCGATGTTCTGACCTAGAACCCACCACCACCACCAGCCCTAGATCGTTGTGCAGCATCCGCGTAAGGCCCCTTGGGCCTCTTCCTCGCGCACCCTACGCCACTCGCGCATCCACAAGACCGGCAAAGCCCTTCTAGGGGGCTTCTCCTTGCTGCCGCCATCGCATGCGACTTCCGTGAGGCTTCACCTCGCTGCCAGCCGCCGCCAATGGGCTTCCAGCCCATCGCCAACCACTGACGAAGCCCCTGTGGGCCTCCAGATCGTGGCATCCACCACCTCCAACTCCAATTGGAACATGAGGGGTTGGGAGAGAGAGAGAGAAGAGGAGAGCTAATGGGAGGCTTCTAGGCTCATGGAATACAAATGTGGAACTCGATGGAAGGCACTCCCATCTTAAAAGCCATTCGTTTACACGCTCGGTTTGTAACTCCATTATTTATTATAGTGTGCATTTCTTAGCATCAGTATTCATTGCATTTTTTACTATTAAGGGGGTGGGGATGGAACCATGGTCATTGAAGTGGGGTTGTGTCATTACACAATAGCGTTTGATCCAAGGTGTACAAAAAAATTGGCATACTATCCAACTTGAGGGAGAAGTCCTTAGTGTATGATCCAAAGAATCACAGGAAAATAACTCAGATAGTGGAATAGTTGATTGGCTCGATCAATCAGAAATATTAAATCGGGGTGTTAGTGATGTACTTATGTTTCCTTCTGTTCATTGTAACCCCTCTAGGGGTACTTATGTAGTTTCCCAGTTTTAAGCTCTCTAGGGTTCCATCCAATATAAGGACCCCTAAACCTCTTGAATAAATCATCTCATTGTGTTCTTTCATTGTTTTCCGCTGCGTAGTGACCAGGATCCAAGATCTTCAGATTTCTTGAAGCTTATTGATGACTTGGGGTTGGAGGTGTTGAATGCTACTGGCACGAAATACACTTGGAGGAGTTCCGGCTCCTGTTCCCATATTGATCGTTTCCTTGCTTCTAGGGAATTGCTTGAATTGTTTCCGCTGTCCTTTTCGTCTAGCAGGGCGAGAACGAGATTAGACCACATGCCGATTGTTTGGGATTCTGGTGAGGCTTCCTCGCAAAAGGGTTTTTTCAGGTTTGAAAAGGCTTGGCTGCTGGAGGACTCTTTTAGAGATTTGGTCTCCTCCCATTGGTCTTCTATGAACGTTTCTGGCTCCGCAGCTGCGAGATTCGTGAAGAAGCTGACTTCTTTGAGATTAAGGCTCTATGCTTTCAAGAAAGAATCTAGAGAGGCTAGACATGCAAAAAGGATCGAAGCGGAGGATGAGGTTACTAGGTCTGACAGGTTGGAAGATGGCAGGTCGCTGACTGTGGTAGAATTGAATCATAGAGCGAAAGCCCAAAAAAAGATCGTTGAGGAAGATAAGAAGCGGGTGGCGGTGCGGAAGCAGAGATCAATGCATAGTTGGCTCAAGGAGGGGGCGCGAATATCGCTTTCTTCCACAGAGTGGCCAGTGGAAGACGCCGTGGTAACATTATCTACTCTGTGATCATGGATGGTGTCAGAGTCGAGGGTGATAGAAAGATGGGGCAGGTGATTGCGGATCATTTTATGGAGTTCTCAAGGAGATCATCGATCAGGGCTTGGAGGTGGGCTGGATCCGGTGCCTCTCAGCTGTCAGATATTCACGCCAATAGCCCTATCCAAAAGGTAATCATGGAGGAGTTGAAGGCCGCTGTTTGGAGTCTCAATACCGATTGGACGCCTGGGCCAGATGATTTTTCTGAATGTTTTTCAGAGAGTTCTGGGATCTGGTTGGTGGTGAAGTGTTGCAGGTTATGGAGGAATGTTGCCAGTGCAACACTGGTTTTGAAAAATTGAATAAGGCTCTTATCTTCCTTCTTCCGAAACGAGAGGCAACATAAAGAATTGAGGACTTCAGGTCGATTGCTCTTTACAATGCCATATATCTGTTTGTGACGAAGGGGTTTGCGATTAGGCTATGCAGGGTTCTTGAACACTTTATTTCCCCTTTTCAGTCGGCGTTTATTCTGAGAAGGCAGATTGTAGACAACTTGATCATGGCCTTTGAGATCATTGCAGATTGGAAGAGAAGAAAGATGAAGGCTTTGCTCTGGAAAGTGGATTTTGCCAAGGCTTATGACACACTGGATTGGCGATTTCTTTGGTCCGCTTTGCACAGGAGAGGGTTCCCTGAGATTTGGGTATCTTGGATGAAACGTTGCGTCACCACTGCTTAGATGTTGGTCCTTGTTAATGGTCGTCCTGAGGGAGGTTTCTTTCAGCCTCAGAGGGGTGTCAGGCGGGGCTGCCCTCTTGCGACTTTGCTCTTTGTCATTGCTTATGACGTTCTCGCTTGCATGGTTGACCGGGTCCTGAACTACAAAATCACGAAGGGCTTCTCTACTGATGGTTTGGTTATCCCTCTTCTTCAGTATGCTGATGACACGATCTTCATTGAGGGAGGGAAGGAGGAGACCAATGATATGGTGATCACTTTGGAAAATTTTGGGGAGATGTCAGGTCTGGCGTTAAATCTTGGTAAGTCAATAGTGATTCCCTTCTCGCTCTCGGATGATGTGGTGCGGCTATGTAGCATCGAGCTGAGCACGGAATGTGGTTCCCTCCCTATCCGCTATCTAGGCCTTCCTCTATCGGCCAGTAGAATCAAGATGGCTGATTGGTTACCCGTGGTGGAGAAATTGGAGAGGAAGCTGTCAGGTTGGAAGGTCTCCTTCCTCTTGAAGGGAAGTCGTCTTGTGTTGGTGAAGGCGGTGCTTTCTGCCATTCCGATTTTCTTCATGTCCTCCCTCCTTTTACCTATTGGGATTAGGAAGCGCCTTGAGAGGATTATGCAGAGATTCTTGTGGAGCAAGTCTGTGCAGGAGGCTAGTGGGATGCACCTTGTGGATTGGGAGTCGGTCACTCTTTCGAAGGCGGATGGAGGTCTTGGTGTCAGGCGGCTTGACGTGATGAATGAGGCTTTGCTGTTTGTAGAAGGTGTGAAACGAAAGTTGTATTACATGTAGCCCTAGAACCCTCTTATATAGGAGAAAGGCTCTAGGGAGAAATTACATAAAGAAGACGAGAAAATTGGAGAAATATAAATAAAGACAAAGATATAGAATTCTCTCAATACCCCCCCTCAAACTGGAGCATATATGTCTATCATGCTCAGCTTGGAACAACAACGATGGAAATGACCCCTTGCAAGAGCCTTGGTAAACATGTCTCTGCAATCTATTCTCCTGAAGCAACATGAGAGGTGGAAATAAATCCCTTTTGGATCAAGTCACGTGTATACTGACAATCAACTTCGATGTGCTTTGTTCTCTCATGGAAGGCTGGATTATTAGCTCTGAAAAGAGCTGCTTGATTATCACATTTGAGATGTGTTAGAAAATAGGAAGCGGAAGCGAAATTGATAAATAGAGCATAACTAAAATGATAAACATGAAGAACAAAAGATTTTTACGTGGAACCCTACTCCGTGAGGAGCGTGATGAAACCACGGGAGAAGCCCTCTAAGGGGTATATCTTGCATTTCTTTTTCTCATCTGATACAGGAGGTCTGAGGCTCCTTATATAGCCTCCATAGAGCCTTCAAGTCCCACCACTGATAGATGTGGGACTAAACTCTTGGATGGGGTAAATGGATCCTGGAGGGATCCATTTACCCATCTCCCCAACATATGACACATACAACTTATACTCCAACACTCCTCCTCAAGCTGGAGCATGCAATACTCAGCTTGGACATACAGAAATAAACTCAACTCACGCTACAGGACACTACGGGCAATATCAACCCAATGCGCACAAATGCTGTTGTCGAGGACGTTGCTTCTCATGCCGTGCAGGTGAGGAGGACGAACGGGCTGGAGTGTGAGTCTTTTAAATCTCCTCGTCGGAGAGCACGTGCTCTGAACTGCGCCTGTCAGAGTCACTGCAACTGAAAATGAGTCTCCTCGTCGGGGCCTGCCACAATAATATGGACAACTGCTCCATCTCTGAAAAGGGCCGAACTGAATAAGGCCGTGGAAGTGCAATCCTCGTCGGAGTCCACGGTCGCTGGAGAATGGAGTCTGAAAGAAGTCTCCTCGTCGGAGAACTGGGTCTCTCCCATCTAGCACAGAGAATGGTATACTACTTTGGTGTCCCTGTCATACCACATGAAAACCTTTGCCAGCATGGCATAGGGAATGGTCCTCTATTCTGGAGTTCCTATGGCTCACATCAAAACACTGGCCGAAAACAACAAGAAGAAAGATGGGGACCACTACAAAGGATGGCAAACACGTGCTCATCTGAAAAGACCGCAAACAAGTGCGTATCTGAAACTGACTCGGAATCTGACGTCGAGTCTGAACAACCGTAGAGTCTGGAATATGAATGGTCTGAAAAATTGCATCTGAATTTGGAACATCTGAATAGACCTGTGACTCTACACAACACTCCCCCCTTTCTCCCATACTTGTCGGAAAATGACATCGACAAAGTTGGGAGAAGGCAAGATAAATAGGGGTACAAAATACCAATAAGCCGTTCACAAATTTTTCGGCTTCTCAAATCATGAATAACATTTGGCCGTTTCATTTTTTTACGGCTCTTTTTTTTCAAAATTTTTTAAACCGTTCATTTTTTTTACGACTTTTCCTCTTTTTTTAATTTGCGTACGGCTTTTTCTTGTACACGCCTTTTTTCTCTTTTCAGAACACTTTTTTTAAACATTCGGACCAAATGTGGACCCATATCGTTCTCCCCCTTTTTTTTAAATATTAGGCCCACCCTCCAGGCCCCTTCCTTTTTTTTTCGCTGCGGCCCAATGATTTACAAAGCAATTTTTTTAAACAACGGGGCCTTCGAGCCTAGGGTTCCCGTCGTGGGAACCTTCTTCAAACGCCGCTGCCATGCCCCTGGATGTCAAAGGGGCAAGGGCCCAACAACATATGCGAAGCCGAGACAAGATCGATGCCTTCCAGAGAGCACCGTGCGATGCCTCTGATTGGATATCAAAGGGGAGCCAGATGCCTTCTAGAGAGCTGCGATGGAGATACTTGTCGCCAAGGGCGAGATGGCGTGAGCCTCCGCCTGGAGCACCGCGCAGTTTGCCGCCAGAGTTGGCGCCACCTGGAGCGTGCCAGGAGCGGCGTCGCCTGGAGCGTCGCTGGGGTGCGTCGAAGGAGAGAGCCGGCACGGGGATGGCTGCTGAATCGCGAAGTTCTGTTCTTCCTGGAGCGGAAGGAGCGCCGAGGATGCGAGGGGAGATGGCCGCACGAAATTGAAGATCGCGAGAACTGCGGCGTTGGGAGATGGCTGCTCGCAAGCCTGGAGATACCGCAAGATAGCGATGCGCGAGGAAGGAGCACTGGGTTTGGAGGCGCGCAAGGACTAAGGCACGTGCATGATGCTGAGCACGAAGGAGGTTGTAGTGCGCCGCCGCCTGTGTCGATGAAGGTGCTGCATGCGGCCTGGAATAGGGTTCCAGAAAACCCTGCCTGGAAGAGGCGTTGGAGAATCAAAGAAACTCGCTCTACATAAGATCTTCATGGAATAAAACTCTCGAACAATCTAGGGTTGCAGAAAATCCAAACAAAAAAAACTCTCGAATCTCGGAAAAGATAATGAACATAAAAGTCCTCAAGAATCGATCCGCACTGATACCATGTTAGAAAATAGGAAGCGGAAGCGAAATTGATAAACAGAGCATAACTAAAATGATAAACATGAAGAACAAAAGATTTTTTACGTGGAACCCTACTCCGTGAGGAGCGGGATGAAACCACGGGAGAAGCCCTCAAAGGGGCATATCTTGCATTGCTTTTTCTCATCTGATACAAGAGGTCTGGGGCTCCTTATATAGCCTCCACAAAGCCTCCAAGTCCCACCACTGGTAGATGTGGGAATAAACTCTTGGACATCTCCCCAACATATGACGCATACAACTTATACTCCAACAAGATGCATTGGAAGAGGCACCTCAATTGCAAAATCAGTCAGAACGGACTTGACCCACATCATTTCTGTGCTCCCTTGAGCCATAGCCCTATATTCTGATTCAATGCTGGATCGAGCCACAACAGTCTGTTTCTTACTCTTCCATGAGACCAATGAGCTACCAACAAACACAATGAAGCCTAAAGTGGATTTCCTGTCCTTGGGACACCCAGCATAATCTACATCTGCACTTCCAGTCACTGAGAGTGACGTGTCTCTTCTGAAAAGGAGACCTGCACCTTGTGAAGATTTCAGATATCTTAAGATCATACAAATTGCATCCATATGAACTTGTCTAGGTTGCTCCATGAACTGGCTAACTCTGCTCATAACAAATGATATGTCAGGCTTGGTAATAATAACATATAGCAAATTTCCTACCAGCTCCCTATATCGTCTCTTATCTATCTCCTCAGAGTCATCAACATAGAGTCTAGCATTAGGATCTATTGGTGTAGTAGCAAGTCTGCATCCTGTCATACATGCCTCGACCAGAAGATCAGTAACATACTTCCTTTGCGTCATAATCATACCCTGCTGACTGCGTGCAAATTCCGAGCCAAGAAAATAACGTAACTTGCCAAGATCCGTGGTCACAAACTGTCATCCAAGGAACTCCTTAGTTGCTTAAATACCCTGTTCATCGCTACCAGTAACAACAATGTCATCTACATAAACCAGAAGAACAACCGTACCTCCCGGAGTTCTCTTAACAAAAAGAGAATGATCTGCAGTAGATCTGAGAAAACCATTTTGTTCAATCAACTCTGAGAGCTTCTGAAACCAAGCCCTCAGACTCTGCTTGAGGCCATATATAGCCTTGTGAAGTCGACACACCATACTAGACCCCCTCTCAGCAGCAAACCCCGGTGTCTGCTGCATGTAAACTTCTTCCTGCAGATCACCATATAAGAAAGCATTTATAACATCCAACTGGAAAAGCGGCTAGTCGCGTACCACAGCAACTGCAATGAAGATCTGCAATGTAAAGTGACGCGCAACTGGTGAAAAAGTATCCTGATAGTCCACCTCATAAGTTTGGGTGAACCCACAAGCAACCAACCAGGCCTTATATCTGTTAACTGTACCATCAACACGGTGTTTCACAGTGAACGCCCACTTGCTACCAACAATAAATGCACTCGGAGGAGTCTACACAACGCTCCACGTACCTCGAGATTGTAAAGCGACCATCTCTGTTCCATAGCTAGACGCGACTGACTACTCTGCAGCGCCTCCTGGTAAGAACGTGGTACCTCCACTGCTGACAACCCCAGAACGAACTTCTGAAAGTCTTCGGAAAGACGATCCAATGACAAATGAGAAGCAAGAGGATGCATAGTGCATGCACGCTTCTGCTTCCGTAGAGCAATAGACACATCTAGATCTTCAGTACTCATAGGAGATGGCGCATCTTGGTCATCCCGCACCTCATGCTGTACATGCAAATCACCATTGCCATTAGAAGGACTCAAATGTTCAGAACATACCTCAGGCATGCTGGATGATTGGTGAGGCACATGAGCACGAGGTCGACGCTGATAAACCTGTGGAAAGAATGGAGGTGGCGACGGTGGTGTAGGTGACGTAGGAGGTAGTGGAGGAGGAGGAGGTGCAGAGGATGGTAGAATAGAGATCGGAGGTAGAGGCATATAGATCTCTTCCCCATCTTCAGAAGAAACAAGCTTGTCACCTGTAGGAGAGAAATACATAATAGAGTCAAAAAAGGTTACATCAACACTAACATAGTACCTTCGTCGAACAAGGTCGAAGCAACGATATCTCTTGGAGTACCCAACAAACACACATTTGACAACTGTAGGAGAAAGCTTGTCAAGACCAGGGGACATCTGATGAACGAAAGCCACTGAACCAAATACTCGAGGTGTGAGAGAGAAAAGATCCGTCTCGGGAAACACAATCAAGAGTGGGATCTTTTCTCCCAGAACTGAAGAAGGCATGAGATTAACAAGATAACAAGTAGTTAGAACCGCATCCCCCAGTATGAATGAGGAGCACAACTCTGAATCAACAGAGTCTTTGTAACGTCCAGAAGATGGCGTTGTTTTCTTTCGGCCACCCCATTCTGTTGGGAAGTGCAAGCTTGCAAAAGTCGGTCGACTAGGCCGACTAGTCGGCCCGACTAGTCGAGTCGGGGGGGTAGCTGACTCGACTACTCCTAGTCGACCTTTAGTCGGTCTACCCGACTAGTCGACTGACTAGTCGGCCTAGTCGGCTGATTAATCGGCAGACTTTTACAACAACCTTTTTTTTAGTTTTTCACTTTTTTTAAAAGCAAACATATTTTATCATGCTTAATTTTATATTTAAAGTCAATTACTTCTTTTTTTTCATTAAGATGGTATATAAAATGTACAAATATATGTATATATATAAGAATATATGTATAAAAAATGATTTATATATTTAAAATAATTAAAAAATTCAAAACCGACTAATGACCGACTAGTCGCCCAA
>JAZKJV010000639.1:378855-537609 GCA_037367405.1 Ottelia alismoides | reverse complement strand
TAAAATCTACACAAGAAATTTTCAAATGAAAATAAAAAAACGGGTGAAATGATGCGGAAGGGAGCCAAGTTAGCTACCCGAAGGAGGCAGCCCCATTTTATCTGTGTGTGTGAGTGTGTGTGTGTGTGTGTGTGTGTGTGTGTGTGTGTGTGTGTGTGTGTGTTTGTGTGTATGTGTTTTTAAGTATATGACAACATAGTTTTAATGTATGTCAATATATGTATTTACATCTATATTTGTATTAAAAAATAGATAAGGATACGACGATACCTGGAATTGATATCCATTCGTTTGCAATCCTAGTAGGGACACAATGTTGTCATTGTGCAATGGGGTCATGATACTTGCCGGAGCGAGGAGTCAGCACCTGAGGATGTCGTAGGGCTGGGAACCAACACCATGGGGATGGAGAGAGGGGCAATGACTGGGGTTGAGCGTCCAGAGGGAATGCGAGAAAGGAGGTTACATAGACGGAGATAGCTGGATTTTGATTGTATGCAATGCAACATTAATATAAATATAACAAAATTTCAAACTTTAGGGCATGTTTGGTTGTAGGGTTGGGCAGGGTTGAGCAGGGTTGAGTTGGGCAGGGGTACCCCTGTGAATAGTAAACTGTAAGGAGGATTGAGCTGTTTGGTTGGAGGGTTGGGAAGGGTTGCCCTTCCCAACCCTGCAACCAAACATGCCCTAAGGGGGCACCTGCCCCCATATCATATGTATAGGTCCGCCCCTGTGCACAACTTACGCCGCTTCCTTGTTACTGGTCTTATCATATTATTATTCATTTTATAATATAGACACATATACATATGCATGTCTCATCTCTAGTCCTACTTTCGAGTATGCACAACTTACGCCGATTCCTTGTTATTCGTCTTATCATATTATTATTCATTTTATAACAGAGAAAAGGGAGCTTATTTTGTAAAGTATGTAACCTTACATACATCACATCCATTTTTAGCAATTTTTTATTTTTTAAAAAATACCACTGTAGATTTTCATAATTATATCCCTCTAATAAGTCAATCAAATTTCGTCAGAAATAGAGACTCATATACCCTCCATCCAGAACAGGTAAAATACAACAAATATGTTAACGTTAAAAAATGACTGTCTGGATGGAGGCAATAGGAGTTTCTGTTTCTGACGAAATTTGAATGACATATTAGAGGGATATAGTTATGAAAATCCATGGTGGTGTTTTTCAAAAAAATAAAAAAATGCTAAAAATGGGTGTGAACTAGATAAGGTTACCTACTTCACAAAGTAGGCTCCCTTTCCTCTTTATAGTATAGACACATACACCTATGCATGTCACATCTCCGATCCTATGGATGAAGCCAGAAAATTCATCGTGGAGGGCCTAAAATATTTAGATATTATTTATCTAATTTATCTTGTCATTTTAGGTGTTAATATTTCCTCTGATGTAACGTGAGTTACAAAAGAAGTGTTGTAACTATTTTTTGTTTGATTTTGTTCCTTAAAATCCAACCTTATAGATAGAATCTTCGGATAATGTTATGCATATATCCTACAAATTTCGCTCAAATCCAAGATCATTTGCTATTTTATATCAATGTCTAAGGCTTCGTTTGGTTGCAAGGTTGGACAGGGTTGGGTTGGAGTACATCGGTGTACCCCTCCTTCCAACCCTCTCAATCCTCCTCATAGTTTACTATTCATAGGGTTACCCCAACACAACCCAACCTAACTCAACCCAACAACCAAACGAACCCTAAAAGTTTGTTTCTCTTTTAAACAAGACTTAAGTTTAAATATTAATTGGACTTTTAACCACTAAGATAAAATAAGAAATGACATCGGATTTGAGTGAAATTTGGAGTATGTGTGGAACATTAATGGAAGTTTCAATATATAAAGTCCGGATTCTTGGAAACGAAATTAGTCAATAAAGTAAGTTTCCAATAATTTTGTAATTGATCGAAACTAATATTAGGAATAGATTTTTACAAAAGTACCTATATAAACTTATAACTGGGCATAAATAATCTCTATAAACATCGTATTGACAAAAAGATCCCTACAAAACTCTTCATATCACTGAAATATACATTTATTAATGTGATATTAAGTAATACCACTAGATTCAATATTTTCAAATAGGTAACACTAAACAATACTTTTTACTTACATGGATGCCAACAAATATTGATATATGTATCTATCCTTTATCATATTTTTTATATATTTTGACATGTGTACGTTTATCTACATATTTATTTTAAAATGGATGCAGATACAAATAGGATTACAAACATGCGGATACAAAAAGGTATCTGTATCCATATATGTATACCCTAAAAAATATGTAACCATATCTGTCTTACGATCCTAAAAAATGAAAGAGGTATCCAAATCCATATTCGTATATGCAAAGAAAAAAATAAAAATCATTATATATATACTATATCATAAAATAAAAAATACATATCTGTGATTATATAATTATTGTAATTAGATTATATATATAGGTGCAATGGGGTTGCCTCCGCCTCATTTTCCGAGTTTTTTTATTTTTTTTCAAAAATATCACCATGTATATTCATCTATATATCCCGCCAACATGTCATTTGAATTCCGTTAGAAACAAAGACTCTTATGTCCTCCATCTAGAACAGGTCGATTATAACGACGTTTAGACGGTTAAAGTTGCATGTTCTAGATGGAGGGCATAAGAGTATCTATTTCTGGTGAATTTTGAATGACATGTTGGAGGGATATATAAATAAATATACATGATGATATTTTTCAAAAAAATAAAAAAATATGGAAAAATGGGGTGGGGGCAGCCCCTTTATTCTCTATATATTGATTTTGTTTTGTTTAGATATGAAGAGTTATTGTACATAACATGTAAATTTTAATTATTAAATAATATATTTAGGTATATAGTACTATATATACAATATATATACGGATTTTGGTCGAGAGCCCGAGGTCAGCCCCCGGGCTCTCTCGGTCACCGTCCCATCCTACTTTCGAGCATGCACAACTTAAACCGCTTCCTTGTTTCTGGTCTTATCATATTATTATTCATTGTATAATATAGACACATATGGATGTCGAGATTGACGGAAACGTTAAATGCATCACTGGGATCAGATGCGAATGGTAAACGATATATGATATAGATTAAGCTTGAATATAACTATGAATTTAATGGCTTTTGCATACCTGGTAATAATGCTGCAATTCCATGCCTGTTCCTCGACGTGCGAACCCTAATATTCCCATCAACAAGCCACTAACAAAAAGAAATTTCAAAGGATCTCCTCTTCGATCATCCATGACGAAAGAAGCCACGGCGTGTCAACCATCCCACCGTCCAATACGAAACGTTTGCCGATGCGCTTATTCTCCCCGAAAACGGGATCCCAAAGTCAACGTTATCTCCCTCTCAAACACGATGCAAACGGTCGGATATTGATACGGATATAAGTATTACCTTATTTGTATCTATTTTTTAATATGAGATATTAAAACTATCTTCCCATATCCTTAAAAAATAGATAGGGATGTAAAACAGATATTGATTGCACACGAGTAGTGTTAGAAGTGCTCTATAAAATCGATTTAAATATATAAGAATTGGATGGATAACACATGATATTAATTTACTAAATGTATTTGTATCATAAAAACTATATTGTATAATTATGGTATAGAATTATAAATATGGTAAAAGAAGGTATATAATTATGTTGTATATGATTAAAAATAAATCTATAACTATATTTATATACAAAAATGAATATACATATAAATACGGATGCTTTCATATATCAAAACGATATTCATATAAGTATCCGTTTTAAAATATATACGGATTCAAATGTCAAAATTTGTATAAAACTGATAAGATTGCCGTTTCCATCCATCGTTGGTTGTGATCCCTCCACTCTCTCTCTAGAAAGATCTTCTCGCGCGCTTCTAAGGTCGGTTCTCCACTATAAATTAAGGGATGGGAGGGCTCTTCAGCTCCACCAACACAACCCCAGAGCAGCAGGCGATGGCCCTCTCCAAAGCCCAAGAGATCGTTGCCTCCAACCCCGTCGCCGTCTTCAGGTAAACGCTCAATGCTAGGGTTTCTGTCGATTTGTAGTGAGATTTCACTTATTTGGAACCGGGATCGATTGACTTGCGTTGTTAGGAAGGAAAAATTCAATCTTTTTGATTTTCTAACAAGATTGCGATTCTAGTTGGGAACTGTGGGAATTAAGGTGGATGTTGTTGGTATGAATGAATCGGGTAGGATTGATTACTTTTTCATATTTGTGCTTAGGGATGAGAATGACTGGTGGGTTTGAGAGGAAAGTAGGCCGTGCAATTGGCTCGAGATTTTTGTTCCTCTTAGGTTTCGTTAGGGTTAAAAAGAAGACATGGCATGATGATGTCATGATGTAGTTTTTTTATATGGAATCTTTTTTCTTTTGATTTAAGCAAATAGGACGGAAATATACCGTATCAGCAAAACTGAAAAAATCCGTATACGGTACCAAAACATTTTTTTGTTTTGCAAAACCCGTCTTCCTTTGTTTCAGTGGCTTCCATTGGATTTCTTCGAATGGGAAAAAGAAAACCAAAGCCGCCTCTTTAAGAGGCAGCACAATACACAACATAAAAAGTTTTCCGGTCGTTTATAGCGAATTTTAGTTTGCAAATACTGTACCTGCGAATTTTTCTCAGATAAATAGGAATAAGGTACTTTGTTTTTCTGTGATTGACTGGGAGGGATTGGTTGTTGGAAGTTGACGTGTGTTGTGGATCCTGTGAGAGGTGGTTTGTAAATAAAAGTTGAATGTCATCCTTTAATTGGTGTGTGGAGAGTCAAGAGGAGTAGACAATGACAAAATGTTGATCTGAAAAAGGATCCCTCTTTTTCCCAAAGAAATAAATTGTTGAGATTAGATGCCTTGAACTCTAACATGTCCATTTGACTTGATGCATTGTAGGATCTGGTTTTATGACCTCCACACCTCGTTGGCAGCAGATGTGTGTGGCCTCCTATGGGGCTCGGGACAAGTCCTGATACAGCGTACATTTTAGGGTTCCTTTTTGTTTTTGGGTTTGTGGTTCCGTCTCTTCTTGGGGAATCCTTCTTTATTAGGTTATATTATATAAACATCCTAGGATTATGTCTCATTTTATATCCTTTGTGCCACTCTTTTACCACAAGAGATGATATGTCCCCATGGTTGAGGACATAGCCCGTTTAAAGGTGAACAACCTTGTACAAATGTGTCTTGTGTAATTGCCTTGCTTGTTTGTTCCTTTTGTTTGTATTTCTACACGCTCTGTGTAGCATAGAATTTGGCTCAGAGAGTATTAAGATCCAAATGATGGTTTGTGAAAAGCAAAAGCCCAAACCAATTCTCACTGTTTGTGACTTTGCAAAACAAATCTTGATTTTGATGTTTAAAGATGAACGAGTTATATGTAGCGTGTTAATACGATATTCAACAGGTTTATATTTCAAAATGCATATTTCCAATCTGTGCTTAGATTTTAGGATTGGGTTTTACAAGATAAAAGGGCAATGTGGACTTTGTGGATAGGAAGGACTATGTGAAATAGGAAAATTTTGATTCTGGAGTCTAAATGGATTACATACCTGAAAGTATATGCTTGAAGTTGAAGGGTAACAATGGAATGGGGAACAAAAATGATATGGAGAACAAAATCTTGAGACAAGTATAAGTAAAAAAAACAAAAAGAATTTTCTTAACTCTTTGTTTGAACTCTACCATTTGAGTTTTTGCAATGTCAATTGAGAAAGTGTGATTTTAATGAAGTGTTTTTTTATTAAAATGTCAAAGGACGATTATTAATTGTCATCCAAATTTAGCGAATTGGTTTTACCTTGAAATTTCACCGGTTTGTGAGATGATGAATCATGAAGGAAGAATAGGATTTTGTTTTTTGTCTTGCATAAAAGAAGGAACGTGCCGATTTTAACTTGATCATAGGGGTTTAATTTCCATTTATTTTGATTTCCCTGTATAATCCCGATCACAACTCCCAAGCCCCAAAGGGGTCTTCCAAGACCAAATGATTGATTCAGTGGTAATTTCTCCTAGTTAATTTTTTTACTTGCTGGATCTATATAGCTGACCTTCTGTTTTTCAAATGGGATATGTGGAGTGAGAATTCTTGATAGTTGTCTAAAAGGTTGCATGAATCGGAAATTTTTTTATTTACTACTCTTAGAAGGAAGTAGAGGAGGCTTTGAAGTTATGAGACCTGGAAAAGGTGAAGGACTGGATGACATTTCTGTAGAAGTATGGAGAGTTTTAGGTGAGCGTGATTTGACTTGGCTTACAAATCTATTTAATGTTATTTGGTGAAGCAAGAAAATGCCTGAAGATTGGAGGAGTATCGTGGCGCCTCTTTATAAGAATAAATGAGACATTTAAAATTGTTCAAATTATAGAGGTATCAAGCTGATGTGTCACACTATGAAATTTGGGGCGTGTGATCGAAAGAAGGTTGAGGCAAATTTCCAATGTAAAAGAAAACCAATTCGGATTCATGCGAGGTCGCTCAACAACTGAAGCCATCCATTTGCTGAGGAGAACAATGGAGATTTATAGAGTTAAAAGGAAGAACCTCCACATGATCTTTATTGATTTGGAGAAGGCTTATGATTCTGTCCCACGAGAGATATTGTGGAGAGTGTTGGAGAAGAGACAAATACATGTCCTACACATTAACCTTATAAAGGACATGCATGATAGGGCTTTATCTTGTGTAAGGACCCCGTCTGGGAAGATTGGATATTTTGACATCAACATTGGTTTATATCAAGGTTCTGCTTTGAGTCCATTTCTTTTTACTTTGATTATGGACGAGTTGACCAGTCATATTCAAGATGAGTTACCTTGGTGTATGTTATTTGCTGATGATATTGTGTTAATTGACAAGATTATAGATGGAGTAAATGAGAAGCTTGAGATCTGGAGACATGAGTTGAGACTAAAGGATTTCGTATAAGTAGGGCTAAGACGGAATATATGGAGTGCACCTTTGATGGAAGCAATGGTGAAGGATTCGAGGTGAAGATTGATGACGATAACATTCAGAAGAAAGATTCCTTTAGATATATGGGATATATTCTGCAACATGATGGGGAAATTGATGGAGATGTTGCTAATAGAATAAATACATGCTGGCTAAAGTAGAGAGGAGCCTCTGTTGTTCTCTGTGATAAGAAACTTCCTTTAAAGATTAAAGAAAATTTTTACAAAGCAGCTGTGAGACCTGCTATGCTTTATGGATCTGAATGTTGGCCTGTGAACCATAGACATGTGTAGAGAATGAATATAGGGAAATGAAAATGCTAAGGTGGATGTGTGGACACACACGTAAAGATCGGATTTGGAATGATGCAATCAGAAAGAAAGTTGGTGTAGCTCCGATTGAGGATAAGATGCGAGAAAACCGCTTAAGATGGTTTGGACATTTGCAATAAAGATTAGCTGATGCATCAGTTAGGAGATGCGAGTGTTGGGATGTTGAGCCGACTAAGAAAGGGCGAGGACAGCCCAAGAAGTGTTGGAAAGAGACCATACGAAGGGATCTTAGTTTCGCGGATATAAGCTCGGGATTGGCCCAAGATAGATCTGAATGGAGGCGAAGAATCTATGTAGCCGACCCTACTTAATTGTGGGAAAAGGCTTTGTTGTTGTTGTACTACTCTTAGAGAAGGATTGCAGATACATTGTCTGCTTGTTTTGACCAAACTGTAGTTCACCTCTGGATACTTTCATGATAGTTATCTACAAGGCTGCACGAATTGGAAAATATTGTACTCTACTTTTAGAGAAGGATTCGAGATACATTGTCTGTCTGTTTTTTACCTAGCTGTACTTCACCTCTGGAAAACATCCAGATTAATTTACGTAAAAATATAGGCTGCTTTTTTGAAAATTTCTTAAATACAAGAAAGGATTCACATAAATATACTTCATAGCATGCTTATGCCTGTTGGCAGGTTGTTGTTCAGAGTGTTAAACCAAGCGGTCTCCTGATAGTAAAATATAAATTATTAAACTACTCATGATAGTAAAATATAAAATTAAACTATCTACATACTAAAGATTTTGATATGAAGCAGTCACCTTTATTTATGGATTCCACTTATTTTGAAGGTAGTATCTGCAGAAGGAGCCTTTGATCTAAGAATGAAGGTTGTTCTGGTGTGTATCTTGAGAATTTCTTTCTTTTAGATATAGGCTTATACACAGAAGCTAGTTAAATGTGGTGCTGCACATATACGAGGCAATTCACCTGCCTAGATAAGAAATTAGTCTTTATTTTTCGTGATTTTTAAATGTTCATGCTATGTGAAGCTTCTGATAAGCAGATTTTTTATCCTAAGAAAAATTAGACTTTTGGACTAAGTCGTTATTTGTTGGTTCCAGCAAGACATACTGTCCATACTGCAAGCGTGTCAAGCAGTTGTTTACGGAATTGGGAGCGAGCTACAAAGCTATAGAATTGGATGTAGAAAGTGAGTTCATATCTCTCCAGTTATTGCCATCCAGTGGTCATTGGGAGATCTCTTAGTTGTTAACATGCTCAACATGCTATCACACTATTCCACTCCACTATTTACCTTGGAAAGGGCTAAAGAACATAAAATGCCAATACAATATGTTGTATTCGTTATCATCCATCTGCCCAGTTAATTTTTTGCTCGGAAGGCCCACTGGAGTTTCAGGACTAAACGTGTTGTGTGAAATTTGACCTTGTAGGTGATGGGGCTGACATACAAGCAGCACTGAAAGAATGGACAGGACAACGAACTGTTCCCAACGTGTTCATCAAAGGGAATCACATTGGTGGATGCGACGGTATTGTCACTGACTTCATGTCTCTGAAACTGAACCATTTGGTTTTAGCATTAACTTCCTTTTTGAGTTTTTAAATAACACCCTGTAATAGAGATGCATGGTAGGAGATGCAGATGGTATCACTGGTTGTTCCATCCTTCTCCATCTAAAATATAGATAAAGATACAGATATTAATAGATACGAAAAGTATTATGTGATATCCTCAAAACAAAATGGATGCAGTTTGGTTAAGGTTCAGATATGCATATAACTAATTCATGTATAAGCTCAAATAATATTAATTAGATGGATTACATATGATACACATGCATTAAATATACTCATTTCATTTATAATTATATCAGATATGGTCATGCATAAAGAATATACAGAATCGGAGAAGAACGTATAGCTATGCTCATGTATTAAATCATATGTAGGATATGATAGATACATTCAAAAAAAATCTGTGGATATCAAATTGGTATCAGTAATCGTAGTGATACGATGTCCACATTTGTGTAAAGGTGTAAAATGAAAAAAGCAATCAGTTACAGGTCTCCAAAAAAAGCAATCAGTTCCAGACAATAGTGTATGGACATAAGTTGTGTTTGAACTCCAAATTCTGGCGTCTTTGAAGTTAAACAATGGCAATGACCAGAACAATCATTTAGTTAGTTCGGTTGTGAGTTTGTGGGTTGATTCTAAATGACAAAAAATGATAAACTATGATCAAGGTTGCAAAAATCGGTAGTCGATACTCGATCAGTTGAGTCACTGACTAAGGGTTAATCGGTGGTCGGGCGACTAATCGGATTTAGTTAGGCTTTAATCGGTTTCGATTTTTTAATTATTTTAACTATATAAATCATTTTTATGCATATTACTCTTATATATTTACAAAGATTTATACATTATTATACTATTATAATGAAAGAAAAGAAGTAATTGAATGTAAATAAAGCATTAAACATATTTGAATAAGTTTGCTTTACAAACAGAAAAAATATGGTATCTCTAAGCAAAAATCTATCGATTAGTTGGTTTAGTCGGAATAGTCAATACTCAGTCGGCCACTCCACTGACTAGACTAGTCGGACCTACTACTACTAGTCGGGCCAGTCGGGGGACTTTTACAACAGTGACTACCAATATTATTTTGGAGACAAACTTGCCTTTAACCCAAACTCTGCTGCCAAAAAATTATCTTATGACTTCAGTACTGGTTTGCCTCCAGCTTTGGCTCAGCGGAAGGTTCACATTTTTATTTTTATTTTATTGGAAATGAAATTCCCCAAAAAGAAACAACCATCATGTGCAGTTGACATGGCACTTGCTGCCAATATTAGTAATACTGGCTGCTGCTACTTTTTGGGGTTGATGAAAATGGATTTACTCTAATGATGCTTAGAGAACATGGAAAGGGTGAAGTGCAAGACAATATGCTGTAAAGTAATTGTTATCGTTTCTAATTTTTCGACAAGGTTTGTTGTCATTAAAATAGGAGGGTAACTGTTGAGATTCATTTTCAAATGCAAGGATCATAATGGTGCATCTTCTTAATAAGCTTGGGGTTCCAAAAGGAATTACCAGGAAAAATCTTAGGCTTTTCCCAGAAAGATATAGTGATAACCATCATGTGCAGTAATATAGTGTTGGACACACAAACTTCGTCTCTCTTACTGTGACCCTTCATTGCTAGTACCCTTGTCCTCCTGACGAGATTACTTGTCGCAATTTCCTTATCTCTTTCTTGTAATTTGCAGCGACGACTGATCTGCACAAGGCGGGCAAGCTGGTGCCCCTCTTGACTGAAGCTGGAGCCCTTGCGCCGGTCCTGGCTTAGGGGCAGGACTAGGGAGTTCGACTCATGTCATAAGATACTGTTGGTATCAAGAATAAAACGTTTCTCCTGGGAGAAACCATTAGATGCTATTACTTTGTGTATTTGCATGGTTTCTATATTATACCTTATTAAAGAACTTCATAAATGTTTGCCTGATGTAGTCTTCCTTTTGGTTACTCTAGTTCCCTGTAGTTCTGAATTTTCTTTGGATGAAGGTTGTTTTATCTGATCTTTGTTTCTATACTCTGGCGGAGATCAATGAAAACTTTGGCATTACACAGTGGTCGATGTTTTATATTTTGATGACTTGAAAACACAGGCACGATTAAATCAGGTGGAAGGATTTTAATAGAAAATATGAATCCACTTAAATGGTAATGATCTGATATGATTGAACAGTATGCCTACCAATACTATTCACAGCTCCAAGGTGCAAGGTTCACGATTACTATTTTCTTGAAAAAGTAATGGTTTGGCATCCGTCTTTAATTCGAACAGCAATTGTTTACATTCACTTATATGTTATGGTAGTCGAGCATTATGCTACTCATAAAAAAACGCATGTTCGAACCTTACAATTACCATCAAGATGTATACGTGGATGGATGAAATTAGGTTGTTCATTTAAGCGAGGGAACTAGTAATTGTAGCTGCATGTTACTCTTATGGTATTTGTTACTTTATCATAGCATCTGTAGAATTTGATAATGTAGAAGATTATCCGAGATAAAGAAATATATAACATGGAAGGGTATTGGGATTTTACGTGAAACTTTACTCTGTGAAGTGCGAGATGAAACCATAAGAGAACATCACTGAGGGTTGATTCTTCTATTTATTTTTTTGAAAGGTTACAATGGATGTGGGTCTTCTTATATAGCTTCCGTTGAATATTCAAATCCCACGAATAACTGATGTGCGACAAAACATAAGAGAATGTGGTAACATGTAGGGATCCAACTACCTACTTGCTAATGCTCACTCTAACGCTCCCCCTCATGTTGGAGCATGCAATACTCATCTTGGACAAATAGACAGAAACCACTCACTCAATACAAGAACATTGCGGACAAATTCAACTCAATGTAAATTCTACTGGCTGCCTGCAGTAGAAGTTGCTTCTCATGGCATGTTGTTGAGGAGGAACTGAAGGGTTAGAGTGTGAACCGAATTGCGTCTCCTCGTCAGAGAAGATGTGTTCTATATTGTGTTTGTTAGTCATTGAAACTGGTGCAACGATGTACACGGATGCACGCAAGATGCAATGGATGTGCGCAGGAGGCACACAAGGTGCACGCTGATATGTGCCAGTGCACGCAGATGTGCACACAGGATGCACGTTTATGCAATGTGCACAAGAGGCACACAGGAAGGCACGATGCGGGAAGACAGTAAGGCAAGGTGCTGCGCTATGCACAAGAAGGCGATGTGCACATGAAGGCAGGGTGCAGGAAGGTGATGTGCATAGAAAGGCGATGTTGCACATGAAGGCATGGTGCATGAAGGCACGGTGCTGCGCTGCGTAAGGTGATGCGCACAGGAGGGCGGGAGGGGACAGGGGCAATAGGGGCGGACATGAGGGCAATGGGGCGCATACGGGTGGTGGGGGCGCACAGGAGGGCAGTGAGACACACGGGGGCAGTGGGGGCACGCGAGGTAGGTGGTTGCGTGCGGGGTCGGCGAGTGGTGCGCGGGGAGGGCGGTACGTGTGTGTGGGGGGGGGGGGGGGGGAGGGGGGTGCACAGGTGTACCGCGCAAGGCAGGGCACGCGGGGAGGGGGGCACTGGCTGGGGAAGGGGGTTAGGTTGGGATACAAGAACCCCGGTCTAGGACCGTTGCTCCTATACCATGTTGGGAAAAAATCAATGACTTAATATTCATAGGACCCATAAGCTCTCTTATATAAGAGAAAAACCCTTGGGCAAATAACTCGATAGGTACATGAAAAAAATGAAAATACATAAATAACACTAAAGATAAGAATAATCTCAACACCATACATATTATTCATTATGCAATGGATATGTAAAAGAGATTTCCACAACTACTTGGCTACACACGAGAGAGGTCACTGTCAATATGGACCGGTCTGATCCCTTTGTGGCGTTTCGCAACCACTTGGCTAGTTGTTTCATATCAAAGCTAATATTTTTTACCATATAAAGTGTGCCCACAAGAAATAATGTGATCCGACCTAACTGTAAACATACTGTTTACCTAACTGTGTAAAATTAGGACCACAGATCCACAACATGAAATCGAACTTATAAAAATCAAAACTAGACATCAAAGGTACTTGATCCAAAAACAGTGTAGTTGCATTGGGAGCATCCATAAATAACAGCATTTTATTATTCTAAGGTGCAAAGTATTTATACTGGACAACAAAACCAGGATGCCCACATAAGCTCAAAAGAAATAATGTGACCTGACCTAACTGCAAACATACTATTTGCCAAACTGAATAAATAGGGCCAGAGATCCACAACATGGAATCAAACCTATAAAAATCAAAACTAGACATCAAAGGTACTTGATCCAAAAGCTATGCAGTTGCATTGTTGAAATCTTGAGAACAGATTGGGAGCATCCATAAATAACAGCATTTTATTATTCTAAGGTGCATAGTAATTATACTGGACAACAAAACAGGGATTCCCACATATGCTCAACCACCTGATCACACCTCTTTATTTAAGACATTCTACAATACAAATACTTTACAAGAACGTTGTACAACTCCACCTCCTCAATATAGATTGTCGGGTATCTCTTTCTCAAGAAACAGTGGCAGCTACAGCTTCTTCATTCAGTATCTGCAGAAAAAAACCAGGTTAATGGGACTTTTGAGCATTGTACCAACTTTGAGAGCGTAAATAAAGAATGCCTTCATCGCTTACATACATTGGACAAGTTTATCCACGAATAAAGTTTATCGATCGCCTTCCCTGATAGATGTGTTTCACGAGCTAGGGCAACACCTTCAGCAAGGGTACCTACACGTCCAGCCACCAGGAGTGCTGCTGCCGCATTCAGGATCTGGTTGGCAAAAGGCCCCATTGCTTGTTGAGTGATAAAAGGACAACTAAACTCCAGCACCAGTGAGGTGCACAGTGCTCTCATTCCATGACTTTTCTTTTTTATTCTGGTAGAATTCGAAGTAACTCTTTTCCTTATGGGTTGTTTGCTTGTGCTTGTATTTTTATATAAATAAATAGATGTAAAAAATGTATGGGCAAGGTTTTAAAAAACAAAAGGCAGATCGAACGATTTCATATTAGTGAGATGAGACGAAGCATTGAGGCGATTGAGGAGTAAGCCCGGGTTGGATTATTATGAAGAGATATTACATTAATAATTCCATAAGTTCATATCATATGAATGTATAATTATAAATAAAACTCACTCATGACTTGTCAATTCATTAAAGGATTCGAAGTCTAACTATGATGTTGTTCATTCTTAAATCATAGGAGTCTTTGGAAAGGAAGGTTTACGGATTTACCATTAAATCGTCTTTATCAAGTTTTATAGTAATGGCTCAGGTTGCATATTTAACTTAAGGCTACCATTAATGCACAGGATTAATGGTAGATGTTGGCAAAAGTTCATAACTATACTAACCAACAAAAAATGTTATTTAAATATCAAACATTCAAGCAACAATAAATCTCAATCGTGTAATATTGTCTTTAGCATGGAGGGTGAATAAGGTAAGGATGCGGAAAAACTAACCAATTAAAAGGACCCCATTATACTTATCGAATATTATTATTCTAAAGATTTGTTGAACGATTAAATAATCTGGCAAGTTATTTCTTACTTTATTAAATTTAACCTAGAGAAGACACGAAAATAATTTTATTTTTTAAAAAATATCTCTATATTCCCTATATAATGGAGGCCATGTCTCAGTACAGTCTCACCGCATCAACACTGCCTCGAACAACCAAGACATAAGCCCCACTCATCGATGCAGTTTGAGGCTATAGCCTCGAGGATTTTTTTATGCAAAGCCTCAAGGCTATCTTCCCTCAAAATTGCCTCGAGTTGTAAGCCTCAATGTCCCAGGGTGGGATTTCTGAAACCATGCTTATGGGACAAACTTACCATGGCATTGGCAATTGCACCTTCCTCGCCAGAAAGCACATTTCTGAGGACACGTGCATTAAACTCCGGACCACCTCCTTTCAAGTCCTCTAGAGTGCAGCGCGGAATGTCAAAATCCACTGATTTGAAAGGAACATGTCAGTATGAAAATCTCATCATCAACAACTGGATCAATATTACTTAAAAAATCAGCAATAATCAGTTAAGATATGCCAACTTGGATCAGCTGCTTTATTAAACAGTATGACAAGTTAAAAGCTCTTAAAGATGAGCATACATGGATCGTAGTAGAATTTCTCAATTTTTGTTGGCGTCGCATCAAGATAATATCCAGAACCTGCCACAAATTACAGCAGAATATAAATATACATATCAAATGCAGTTCTAAAAATCCAGTTGGGAATGCAGAGCAATGGCAAATCAAACTTCATAGAAACTACCAGAAAAAAATGCAACACAGAGTAACAAAATATTTCATTTGCGAGCACAAGTAAAAGAATAATTAAAAGAAAGCCAATCTGAACTTCCAAATCTCCCTGTCCCTCCCACCAAGCCATAGAAAGGGCATTTATTTCCTGGCTAGCACTTACTTGATGAGCACCAAATTTTCAATACTAGATACACTGACATAATGGCATTCCATACATAATACGATGGCTTACCAAGTGGACTGATTTCATCGAGTCCTTGTGAGTGGGACGATGAGTGCTCTTTTCATACCGAATCTTTGCACTGCTTTAGCCATCTTCATCACCTGTATAATTTGCCAAGTTAAATACAAGGTACATCTTTTTCATATAAGAAAAAATTAGACAAGAAGATTCCGTATCATATCTTCTTTCTTAATCAAACTGAACATGATCACCATATAAATTCATAGGCACAATCTCATAGGCCAGACAAGGGGAACTTCGAAGTTATCCATGAAAATCCTACAGAGGTGGATGCAAACTCAGGAATAATCAATAAAGCTTTACCTGCTGATGTACAGGTTTTGGGGGGGCATTAAAAGGTTGAACTGAAGAAGATGATTTACAATTTTCCAGGAGTATCAAAGTTCATGGTAAAGATTGATAACGTGATTTCAGCTGTTTGCTTTGGGAAATTCAAAATAAACATCTTTTTGACAATGTTGATGAGAGATGGATTGTCCATAAATTATTGATCAAATCATTAGCTGAAGAATAAGATGTTATAAGAATAAAATGCTGTGACCAAAACTCTGTAGGATAGGTTGGGGATTCCTTCATGGTAAGGAGTTTTAGGCAAGGAACGGGGTTATGATGGGATCATTTTAATTTTTTCCATATAGTGGATTTATGCAACCTGTGAACTGATGAAGACTGGGGATCACGATGGGAGTGGAAAGTTCTGATTTATTTGACATCAGACATCCTCATCAATCTCCCAAGACTAAAAATGCATGGTTTTATAAGAAAATCATTACATACAGAGTGCTGATCACATAGAGGAAACTTAATTAGAAGAGTTATATTGTGTTTGTGAGCTTAAAAAGCAAGGCGGTCACAGAAAAAAGGATGATTAATCCCGTTATTTGAGGAATTCGTCGCAACTTTCAAAAAAAGATGAGATAAAAGAAGCAATCCACTTTCATTTGGTTCACTAGTTGTAGTATAATTTTTCAGACTGAGCCTATTCAGCACGTTTGTGTGGTTTAAATTTTAAAAGCAGAAGTTAGGTTCCATTTCCAGACTAATTATGGTACCCTGGACTTTCAGGTTTACTAAAGATGCAGATGGTATCATTTGGTTATGCAAGTTGAAAAAGACACTTCTGCTGTAGATTGTTTGCCCATTTTGCTTGGCTGTTAATAGAGAGGTGCTGGCAGCGAACTATTGGTTCAATCCTGGGATGGGCAACGGCGTTTGGTTGCCTATTTTCTCGGCGTCAGTCCAGCATTTTCTGGAGTTCTGGTCAGATGTTACCGAACTTGAGGTAGTGAGGGCTCTTGAGTTCACGCGATCACTGGATTTAATACGAGGGGTTCACGGATAAGAAAGCATACAGGCGCTCACTGCTTTGAACGTACAGGGGGTCCGGAGATGGCAAGAGATTGTAGTCCAATTGGAAGGCACAGTCACTCCTGCCATTAAAATCTTTAGTGGCTACTCAGGAGAAAGAGGCTTATGATGAGAATCTTCAGGGTGCAGTTTAACCCACACAATTTGGTGTCCTGTCTTATTTGTACCATTAAGTATGAAGATATTGATCATTTATTTTTTATGTTGTGTTAATGCTAAAGATGTTTGGAGGAAGGCAAGGATGGATTGGCTTGATATTTCCGGTATGGAGCTATTCTAGAAGAGCTTTGGTCTCCATCCTATTGGTTGTGGATGGAGAGAACTATGATCCTTACACTTTCATGGGCGATTTGGTTGACCATGAGTACTTTGATTCTCAAATATGAGATAATAGTGTTAACCTGCATAGTCGTTTTCTTTCTTATTCTTGGTAGAAACACTTGTAATAGTTACTAGGTAATAAATGGAGATTGGAGGTGTACCTATCAACAAGACCTTATATGTCGGATTTTGATTTCGTTTCAGTAAGCCAGGAAATAGAAATTCGATGAAATTTCGGTGGAATGGCCGGAAATTGGAGAATCACTTGAAAACTCATTTTTTCCTCAGGATTCCTAACCTCTTTTAACTCGATAAATGAGAAAGAAATACTTAATTTTTTGCAAAATGTAAGATATTAACATGATATGTTACATTAAATGTCCATCCATCGCTCCAACGGTCAAAAAAGTAGTACGTTGTTCAAAACCAGAACCTAATTTGGAACTGAAATTAGTAGCCATTAGTTTCTCCTCTTGAACATGAGAGAATGGTGACACATGTAATAATAACAGAGAAAAACATTAGCCAACAAAAAGTACTAGCAAAATTATATCTTATGTAATAAATTGACGATCGAAATGATAGCTTAGAACGTGTATCTAACCAAAATACTTTCACTTTAGGAAAATATTAATTTTTGAAATTAAATAACACACACAAACACATAAATCTTTCTAACATGTATGTCCAATAGATACATTGTTTAGCTTGTGATTGTAAAATATATGCTATACAAGACACAAACAAATCAATTAACACCAACAAACTGTCTAACATTCAAAAGCACGATTTTATCCAACATGACAGTAGGCAAATACCATGGAAGGAAATATCGCGATATATCGACGATATCGATATCGGGATGAGACCCGATATCAGTATCGATATGGCGATATATCATCCTTTTCAGACATTTCCTTCACAAAATTGCGTCGATATGGGCGATATTTTGACGATATGTCGTCGAAATATCGTATCGATATGATATCGAAACGATATTGATATATCCTTCCATGGCAAATACTTACAGTCACAAGATTTGAAAGGTTGCTAACAACCTAGCACCTCGCACAACCACACCGTACTCCGTGTAGTAGAGAGAAGTCCCAAAAAGAAAAGCCTTAAATGTAGGTTTTGGGTTTTGTTTTGCCAAGTCCAAAAAGAGAAATTTCAAAGAATTTTAGTGAAACTGTCGAAATCTTGGAAATGACTCTAAACTTGACTTTTTCCAAAAAGTAAGATTTTTAATATTTCACGAGTCAATAAATAAAATAGAAATGTACATATATTTGTAAAATAAAATTGTAAATATAAGTTTTGAAGTATTCTTATCGTCCATAATCATCACCTGTTTATATGTAGAGCAACGCATTGTATAGATCAGAATTGTATGCTAACCGGAAGCAAAAGCCATAATAATCATCTCGTCAATAAGAATGAGGTGACACGTATAATAAATACCAATCGAAACATATGTATCAAAATAAAGAAAGAACAAAAGATAAAGCTCTTCATTTATAACTTGAATCTAACACTTAAATCTTGTGTCTAATTGATTTAGTTTGGATTTAGTTCTAAAATTTAGATACTAACTAAAGAAACTTCTTCAAACAATGTAAAGCACTCTAACAATTCAACGCATTGACGAAATAAATAAGTGAAAATCTATTAATATATACAAATTTCAAAGAAACGAAAGGTAGATATATCCATATTTTAATGGTTTCGCCGAAACAACATGTAATTTCGCTGACATTTCGTTGGAATTTGGCCATGCCTTATCAAGGGTGAACGCCCTTTTTGTTAAAAAAAATCAGTGCATTTTTAGTTTTGTACAGAATTGAAGCTTTTTTAGATATTTCAGTCTCATGCTAAATTTCTTAGGAATAACCAAATTAATATACATAAAAAAGTTGAAATACTACCTACTGTTAGACCAGATATCCTATAGAAAGCTCCAAACTACTGCGATAAAATTCTCAAAAAAAAAGATTACATAAAACACATTCAATCATGGTAAATATAGAAAAGAGACATCTACAATGAGTGCCAGCAGAATTACTTACTATGTTTTCGTGATAAACACCAATGACAGCATGAGACACACGGGCTGGATTTAGCATTGGACCTAATATATTGAAGACGGTCTTCACCTTCAGTTTCTTTCTCACCGGAGCAACAACTTCATAGCTGGGTGATATTGGGGGGCCATCATGAAACCAATCTTCACTTCATTTACACATCTCTCACCGCCTAGAGCCCAGAATGAAGCACAAGATTCATGTTAACCAAATTTCAAGCGACAATTTATTAGAAGAAAACGCCCCATTATCTGGATAATTATTTCTTTGCAAAGCATTCATTTTGAGATATTGAAATACAGTACGTCATTTATAGGAAGCCAAACATTATTGTAATATTTCTTTTTGCAATAGAAAATTACCACATTATATGCTTCAAAAGTTGTGGCAACCCTTCAAGCAAGGTTTTACAGTTTTATAATTATCCGACCGAGAGGATAACATCCCAGAGACTGCACTGTGAAGGACATCAAATTGCTCAAAACAATGCAAAAAGGCTGGAGTTACAGGGCCCAAGTTTTAAATTTTGCTGCTCATAATTTTTAATATGTCGAGATGAAAACATTCTAATGGAAGCTTTTTATTCCTATCCAAACTAAAGATGAATTAAATTTGTTTCTTGAATTCCAACTTACTATTAAGGAAACTTTTAAGAACAAAGTATCACATATCTACCATGGAAAAAAGATCATTTGAGCTAATCATGGGATCAAATTTCGGCGAAATTCAACTGAATTTCAGTCAGAATTTCGGTTTCGGTGGGTGACCAAAATCCAACCGAAATGGACGATGTCGACTGAAATTTGGGGTCCCCTATTCAAAAACTGACCGAAAAATCGGTTGAATTTCGACCGAAATTTAGTCGAAATTTCGTATTGGTCACTCCGAAATGACGACCGAAATCGAAATTTGAGGCCTTGGAGCTAATGTTTGTTAGAATTGTAACATAAGTACAAGTTATAAGAATATACAAAATCTTGACTTGATTTTGCTAAGTAACAAAAGTTTAAGATGCTAAAAAAAGTGGATAACACGATGACCACCACTCTTGTTGAAGTAGTTTTTGATGCTAAGGATATTGGTCTTTGTGCTGTAGAAATTACTGTTTAGCATTCGCTTTGGTGTTGTTTATTTCTTTGTTAGTGTCTCTTCATACTTCACTAAAAAATTACTAAAGATGCAGTAAGAAATTGGGCAAAGTTAATTGACCTCAGGTCCCAGATTAATATTTACTCCCAGTGCTTCCAAGACATCAGCACTTCCACATGCAGAAGAGCTTGAACGACTTCCTTGCTGAAAAAAATGTGCACGGTCTCTTATACAAAAACCATAGAAATCACACCAGAAAACATTCCCATCAAACAATTAGAATTTACCTTTGCAATATTTATCCACAGGCAGCTGCAAGAACAGAAGCACCGGTAGAAATGTTGACTGTGTTTGCCCCGTCCCCACCGGTGCCAACAATGTCTACAACATCATTCAGTCCCTCCACCTTCCTACAAGCTTTAAGAATTGCTTTCGCCAAACCGACATCTAGAACAGAGAATGGGAGATAGCATCTAAGATGGTGGTAAATTAAACTCGCAACTTTCAACCATAAATTCGCAATAATCAAGTTCTGCACCATTTTCCATGAATCAACTTATTACACCACATTTAAGCTTAAAGTTTCTAGAAGAAACCAAGAAACGAGGGGGGGGGGGGGCTATCAACCGAATTTGGAAGAAAAATGCCATGTCAATTCTCACACTAACAAATGTAGCATCCAACAATACAATTTGGCACTTCCAGATTAATATATCAGTTTCACATTCTCCGTGAAACTAAAACCAACTGACTTCTTCAGTAATTTGCAGCAGTATTTTGGTTTTTCAGGATGTATCACACCCACCATTCACGCAAGATACAAACATGAATCTACCCAATTGTATAATGGTGCATTTCATCCATCGATTCGCCCTTGTGCCCAATAGGAAGTTATCCAGTAGACCAAAAAACTTATAATCTACTTGCAGGGACTGATGTTTTAGGTAGTAATAACTAATAAAAATAGTATATACAACAAATTATCATATTAACATATTGTTGATTAAAACACCCATGGGACTTTGGAAATAGATCTACCGAATGTCAATATTGACTCCTTCCAGAAAGTGCCTGCAACCAACTCAAATCCTGTAAAAAATTGTAATATAAGAAATTTCTAATGTATTGAATACTCTGTGAACATGGATGGATAAAGAGACATGGCACCAAAAACATTCTCAAATATCATTACAAGCTTCAGCATCAGCCCTGTGCACAATATCACTACAGCCTAAAATTGTAAACTGGGAAACTCTGGCACAAAGGGATCACTGATAAGAGATCATATTCTGGCACTTCCAGATGCTTAGGCACATACCTTAAATCCAAACAGAACAAGGAAAATCTAATGATCATCAAATGCTGACCTCCTCATAAGACTCTCCCTTAGCTCTCAACAGAACAAGGAAAGCACTGATCAAAGCCTCGTCTGCTTCATTCAATAAAGATCCAAAGCAGCCTCGGCATCATCTTCAGAAAGATCCCTCCCATCTATCAACGTCTCAATCACCTGCCCGACCAGAAGATCAAAATTTTCTACAAAAAAATTAACCACTATATCAACCCGACAAAAAAATAACATCATTTTCACCTCCTTGAAAGACCCAAAAGATGATCTCCCCACCACTGCACCGCTCGTCTGGGTCCATCCGCTGCAAGTTACCCCCCTTTGCGAGCCCACGGAGTTCGAAAAGGCAAGTGGGTACCTCCCAAGATCCAACCTTTTCCGCAAAGCACGCACCCTTCACAGCACGAGGAGCTGCAAGACACGCCTGGAAGCAAAACCCAGAAGCCAACGCCACATGGCTTAACCTCCCCAAACCCCCTCTGGGAGCCAACGAAGCCGAAATCCGCCGATGGGTTTCTGCAAAAAACAGCAACAATGACCTCAATGCGAGAGTCCTCTTTGGGATGCACGACTTCAAATGGAAAGCGATGGGATGGAAAGTTTCTGTGTTTGTACATATGCCAAGGAAGCGAAGGAAACGATGTATTTATGGGCTTTGGAAAGGGTTGGCTTGATGTGGTGGAAATATTTTAATGATGGGTGTGATCCTATTTACACTTTCCCTTCTTTACCAGGACACTCCGTCCACAGAAGTCTGGAGGCTGCCGCTCTGCGCCTGGGAACGCCGCCGGGGTAGTGGCCGCGAGTGGTCGAGAGCGATGGGAGGAGGGGGCGGTGGGTGGGAGACTTCACCTTATCCAATGCTCAACTCTTCTTCCACTGGTTCCTCGTAGAAGCTTCGGCCATGTTTTCCATGTGGTTCTTGCCCAGAAGAGAAGAAAATCGTTTTTTTTTTTGTGTCCTCAGTGCTTGCTCAAGGAAGATCTTCCATGTGAGGCTGCCGGCTTGTTTACTAAGCAAGAGGGGCGATGCCACAGAAGACGACCTGGCTTTCAAAACTAGATCTCCCCTCTACGTCACTTCGGTTTTGGGATGAAAAAGTGGCATGTGCTGTCAATCAAATTAGACTAAATTGAGATGTTTGGATGATCCGCTTGAGCAGATTGGGTTTGGTGAAAACTAAATTATTCATGTTCAAAGTCTTGTTAATTGAAAATCAAGTAATATATGGATCATTAATGGGTGAAAAAAGATGCCAAAATAGGCATGGATCAAGCTTGATAGAGAAGAAGAATGTAGGAGAAACTAAGATCGACGTGATTAAGAAGGTTGGGATATGTTAAAGTTGATATAGAGTTGTTTAGTTAAGACAAGGAATTTTAAAGAATAATTTATGTCACCTGAAGTGGATTGGAATTGGATCATAGTTGTGTGGTAATAAAGTAAGCTCTCAGTTGTTTATAGTATGTATTAATCATTTTAAAAATGATATAGAAAAAATACATTGAGTACAACACATAATAACAATCAAAATAACATTTAGTGAGACAAGGTTGGTTAGCGAGTTGATAGCTTGGAGTATATAACTTGGAGTATAGAATACGAGTTGTACGTTACAAACATGTGCGAGTTTAAAATTATTGACATTATATATTAAGTATATATAGATTGGGCTAGATGGGATTAAACCTTAGTCATCCAAAGAAATAGTTTGGGTTATTTGGGTGGGTTTGGTAGAAGACACGAGATGAGACCCATCAACTGACTCAATACCCACTGAATGAATATTGGGTCCAACACGACTCAAAATCAGAATGACACAAATTATTTTGATCCACTTTCAATGATTTGGTTGGGTTATATAGGTAGACTCATATAGTACCCATCCCTAGTTTTGGATATAAAAAATTATCCCTAAGCATGATTTACTATTGTTTAACACGACTTTACCATGATTGTTGTCATAGGTATAATCTCAACTTCAATTTTTGAGACTAATATGTGCGATGTTAACTTCTCACAAGCTAACCAGCCTTCCCTAAGCGTCTAGACATACACAAACACGCTGAATAATAACATTGTTCGAACATTGAACATAAGTACTCAAGCACACAAGGATACAAGAGCGATGGAAATTAACTCTCTTTGTTATTAACAAGAGACTCATTCTCAAGTGTGTTGTTTACAAATGAGCTATACCCCTCCTTATATACACAAACCTAAGTAATATGAAAGGACATCATTATACATGTATAATGAATTTAAGGACTCTTCATCTTCCACGGAGATCCTTCACATCTTCCGAGATGACTATTCACATCTCGTAGTTATTCATCTTCCACGCAATCCATTCTCCTTCTTAAACCAAGGTCACGTTACCAATTCTGTCAGCATGTTATTTTGTCCATTGTGTCAGCATGCCATGTCATCTTATCATGTCGCTAGTGGGTCTCATGCTCCTACGTAGGATGTTGCAACTATACTATGTCAAATGTCACCGAACACTTGTGTTGTGTCAAGGAGAACCTGCGGTCTCAAATCTTTCTACGACAAACACCTTCCTTTATCTGTATGCTAGGTGAAGTCCTTTTGAACTTCATCGTGTAGCCATCAAACCACACAAGTGTGTGATAATCGATATTATACTATATTCCCATCCTTGGGACTAGGTGGTGTTACATGTCTCACACATTTGATCCATCAGGCATACACGACTGACCATGCATCTCCAAGAAGTCCTCGTTGAGGTCCTCAGACCGCTATGGGGTTATATCATGTTCTCAGCTTGCTTCCTCCTCTAGGAGTCTCTTCTACTTTACAAGGAAAAAAATCCTCCGGTTTTTCTTACTTTGGTCCTTCACGCATCTGTCAATAATCTTCTCATCTATCTTCATATGATGAACCCATACATTAGGAGGGAATATTTTGATGCCCTCCTGGTGCTATCTTCTCCATCCTCATGGTATTCCTTCAGGTAGCTAACATGGAATATGGGATGCAGCTTCAATCTCTTCGAAAGATGTAGTTGATCAATGAGCAGTCCCACATGTTGAACTATCTCAAAGTTCATCGTAATGAGAAATGTTACCGTTGTGTGTTATCTTCCCTCAGTATTTTCTTCCAAATATGGGGTGTCAGTTTCAGTAGCGCCTTCTCCCCAACCTGAAACTCGATCGGCATATGGCTCTTTTCAACTGTCTTCTTCATCCTGTGTTGAGTGTGAGACATCTCATCCTTCACTTCCTCCCACCGATCATGCCTCTCCATCACAAAACGGTGTATAGCTAGACACCATCCTTGGTTGTTCTGCTTAGCCACTTCATGTGGTGTCATGGGTTGCCTATCCATCATGATCTCGAATGGACTCTGACCTGTGGTGGAGGTTTATTGTTGATGGTAATAGAACTGGGTAGTGTTCAGTAAGCTCACTCAATTATGTTGATTGGCCATCACATAGTGTCTCAAGTACTCTTCCAACAAGTCATTAATCTGCTCCGTCTGGCCATTTGTCTGTGGGTGATTTCTAGTTGAGGAACTTGGCGTTCGGATCACAACATCTCAAATAAGGTTATCAAGAAATCAGCCTATGAACCAGACATTGCGGTCACTCAAGAGTTAAGATATCCATCAGTATACCTTGGTGCTTCACCATGTTCTACAAGAATAGCTTTGTTGTGGTTTTTGTTGTGTATTCTTGGGGGGTTGGTACGAAGATCGTATATTTGGGAAATGATCAACTACCACCATCACCGCATTATTCTCATCCACCTTTGGGAACTCCATGATGAAGTCCATGGAGATGCTCTCCCATGCATGTGAAAGAATGAGGAAGGGCTCCGGCAATTATGTTGTCTTCTTCCTCTCTGTCTTGGTCTTGTTATCATAAAACGCAGATATGCATATAAACTTCCACATCTTCCTCCATCTTCGGCCAGAAGTAACTCGAGAAGAGGAGTTCCAGCATGTGCTCCACCCCCGGATGACCAGCCCAATGTGTGTCATGTGCTTCCTTTACCAGCACCTTCCTTAAGCCACTGCTCGAGGGGACATAGGGCATCCTGCCCTTCTCATAGAGGATACCTTCCTCTACATAGAATCTCTGAACTTCTCCATCGTTCATGTGGTGCACCAAGTGTGATGTGATCGGATCCTCTTGTGTTTTCTCCCAAATGTGCTCGAGAATATCTCCAAAGATGTTGGTGACCGATGCGATCATTGTGACCTTCGGCTCTTTTTGTTCGCTCTTCCTCGAGAGAGCGTATGCTAAATGTTAGTCTGCACAAGCCTATAGTGAAGTTTGAAGTCAAACTCGACAAGGAAGTATTACCATCATTCCTTTTTGGGAGTCAGCTTCTTTTGTATGACAAAGTATTTTGTTGCCACGTTGTCCATCTACACCAGAAACTTTGATCTGAGGAGGTAGTGGCATCATGTTCTTAGATAATGGACCACTAGCACACTGTTGTCATCTCCTTCTCATGCACAAAGTATCTCCTCTCTGATATATTCAACTTGCAGCTCTCATACGCCCATAGGGAGCCCATCTTGCACCAGTACACTTCTAGGAGTGTAGTAGGACGTGTTAGTGTCGATTTCAAATGGCTTCTCGAATTCTGAAAGTTGTAGAATTGTTTTTCCACCATCTCCCTCTTCAGCTTCTGGAATGTCTCCTGACATTCACGCATCCATCTCCAAGGCAGATCCTTCTAAAGTAGGTCCATTAGGGGCACCACCTTCTTGGAGTATCCCATGATGAATTTCCTGTAGTTGTTCACCGATATGAGGAAGGTTCGCAGCTCCATATCCTTTATGAGGATTTCCCACTCTTCAATCTCTTGAGCCTTACTAGGCTCCATGCATATCGTGCCTCCGACCATGATATGTCCAAGGAAGGAGATGGTCTCCTGACCAAAGGCGCACTTCTCTGGCTTCAAGTATAATCGGTCATGCCTTAGCTTCATAAGCACCGTCCACAGAAGCTTGACATATTCGTCTAGGATTCTGTTGTACACTGTTATGTCATCCAAGTAAACCACAACAAACAAGTAGATATACTCACGGAAGACATCATTCATCAGGGTACATAATATAGTTGGGGCATCAGTCAAACCAAATGGCAAGACAATGAACTCAAAAGAACCATAGCGCATCACATACACTGTCTTAAGTTCGTCTCCCTCCTTGATACGGACTTAGTAGTACCCTGACCTAAGATCCATCTTTGAAAAGTATGCGGTTTGTCCCAAACGGTCAAATGGGTCTTAAACATTGGGGACATGGTACTTGTTCTTTATCATCATCTTGTTCAACATGCGATAGTCCATGCACATCTGCAAGTCCCATCTTTCTTCTTCTAGAATAACATTGGTGCTCCATATGGGGCTTTGCTTGGATGCATCTGACTAGCGTCCACCAACTCCTTGAGTTATCTTCGTAACTCCTCCACATGTACATGGGGCAGCTTGTACGGTGCAAGTGCAAGGGCACCGTTCTTGATAGCATCTCGATGGCGAGATCCACATCTCGCTTCGGCGGAAGCTGCTTGGGAAGCTCCTTCGACATCACATCCTTGAACTTACGTAGTATCTTCTATATTACCTTGAGGCATGGTTGTATATCCTCGCCATCTCCTTTGACATGTACCGTAGTCAAGTACTTTGCCTCCCCTTTCTTCAACCAATTGCAAACTTGCATCGTAGACATGGCTCTAGCCTGTCCATTCTTCTTGATAGTCCTAATGAAGCAGGGTCTATCTCCATCCATGAAGAAGATTCCTCCAGATAAGGAGTCACATACGCTTTGTTTTCTTCAAGAAGTCAACTCCCAAAATGACTTGGAAGTCATCAAGAGCCCAAGCTTCTAAACTCTTTTCTAGAGAGAAAGGTTTGTGCCACCGTAGTTTCTAACATGGTCGAAAGGTTCTTCTTGTGCACCACAACATTAAGGTACATGAACTATGGATCTTCGCATCCACCTACATCTTCGCCTCTCTTCCCGACTTCAATGTATACATGTAGACATTGTGCATCATTTAAGGTTTATAGATGTATCTCTTCATCGGAGTTCTCCTCAATCATCATGGAGCCCAACTTGTCTTTCTTCAAGCACTCATGTGCCTAATGTGTCCCGTCACAAATGAAGTAATTCTTCCCCTAGATTGATCGACCTTCTTGAAGGATTCTGATCCCTCCCTCCAAGTCTCATTCCTTGTCAGACTTCTTGAATTTTCTCTTGCTCTTTCTTTAGGCCTGCTCTTTTCCTTCTCGGTCTCCTTCTTCCCCATAGTAGGTTGGACTGACCAACACTTTTACATCATCAATGGTCATCTAGAGACTATTCACCTCTTACCACTTAAGCTCCTTCTGAGCCTAGTTTTGAAGACCCACCATAAAGTTAAAGAGTTTGTCTTCTTCAAACATACCTTTGACTTCCAGCAACAGCGATGATAATTGCCTCATGTACTCCCGTATGCTCCCATTTGCTTCAGCATTCGGAGTGCCTCCCTTGCTACTCAAGCAGTGTTGGTGGGTAGAAACTGCTCCTTCAGCTCCTTCACCAACTCATCCCAAGATGAGATGTATGGTCTTCCTTCAGATGCAAAGACTCCTTTGTCATAGCTTCGTATGGTCGGATAAGTACATCACCGTCAATGATACCTTCTCCACCTCATGAGTCTTGAAAGCCTTGAAATACACCTTATCCCACAAGTAGTTCTCCAAGTCTTTGGTGCACCACATACCTGAGAAGGACTTGGGCTCTCGGACCTTTGGCATTCGCGTGTAGCTGGATTTACCCCCGTTGGCGATCATATTCTTGATGATGAAGAGTTCTTCATGTAGCTCATGCACCAGGGCCTCAAGAACCTATAGCTTTTCCCCAAGCACCTTCACCACATTAGCTGAGCGTGGACTTCCTCTGTCGACGCCTGACGATCCCATGGAGGCCTCGTCATCCAGACAAGCCAAGCAATGGGCATGAGACTCAGTGTGGATCGGAATCTCCACCACAACTCCCTTCAAGGTAGCAATGCGATCATCGTTGTTGGACAACATTATGCAAGTCCCGATACTAGTTGTTACATGGGTATAATCTCAAGTACAGTTTTTTGAGACTAACTTGTGTGGTATTAGCTTCTCGCTAGCTAACCAGCCTTCCCCTATGCTTGTATATGTACACCAGAATGGTGAATAACCATACGGCTCAAGCACTCGAACATAAGCACACAAGGACACAAGAATACGACACTAAACTCTCTTTATTATTAGCAAGAGACACTTTCAAGTATGTTATTTACAAATGATCTCTATCCCACCTTGTATACACGGGCTTGTGGTATACGAAGGGACATCATTATTACATGTACAATGAATGCAAGGGTCTTCGTCTTCCACAAAGATCCTTCATCTTCCGAGATGACATTTCACATGCCTTGACTCTTCATCTTCCATGCAATCCCTTCGCTTTAGCAACCGATGTCACGTCACCCGCTCCGTTAGTATTCCATGTTGTCTATTGTGTCAGCGTATCATATCATCTTGTCATGTCATTAGTGGGCCCCACAATCCTACATAGGATGGTGTAGCTTTGTTATGTCGAATGTCATTGAACACTTGTGTTGTGCCAAAGGGAACCTGCAGTCTTCAAATGTTTGTGCGGTAAACTCCTTCCTTGGTTATCCTTATGCTAAGACGAAGTCCTCTAGAACTGCATCGTGTGGCTACCGAACCACGCAAGCGTGTGATAACTGATATCACACGAAATTCATATACCTCAGGACTTGGGGATGTTACAGTTGTCCACTTGCCTTGGATAACCTACTTTTTCTTACCATGTAGGCATGTTTATGGGTATACATTTTGTTCTTGTGTATCTTGTTACCTCTTTTTGCTTGTTTTTGTCAACGACAAATGCATTAATACTTTAGCACAAAAACATTCTTGATAAAAACTATGACCTTGTTCGTCTTGCCTCGGAATTAGGCGATCAATTTAACTCGTCCAATGTTAAAAAAAATCTGTAATGCACACAAAATGATTGGTGTAGAAATGAGCTTATTTAAGCACAAGGCTTATTAGGAAAATTGATGGCTTATTAGGAAAATTGATGAACGCTCGAATCCAGTCTTCATATTTCTATCCTACGATTATAGTTAAAGCTATTTTTAATCTAATTGGTCGTTTTGTAAACCAGCACTCCATGTGTTAGTAATTGCAATAGAAAAAGAAAGTTAATCAAAAGTGAAATGGTGGATGCATTTTTTATAAAAATGAAAAAGATGAGATGAATCCAACGTCCATCCTCTCCATCGACGAACTATGCCTTTGGTCCTTCCAATGTGTTGTCGTCACCAAGTAGCCCTTTCCACTTGACAATGCCAGCCTCCAACATCACATGGGACTTTAACACCACGATCAACCCAACTCGTTCAATGGCATCAGCCTCCCTCTGCATCTCTTGAGCTCCAACACCATGATGGTCATGTAGGCACAATGGAGACCCACGTTGTTCAATGACATCGGCCTCCCTCCGCGTCTCTTGGGCTTCAACACCGTGATGGTCATGTAGGACACAATGGAGGCACGAAGTTGTAAAATGAACATAAAATTGTAAATACACATAAATCATAAATAAATACATAAATAAATATGGAGTTGTATAAAATAAATGTGGAGTTATATCTCATTAAAATGACATGGTTTAGACTACTTATTTGCAAATATGTATGCATAAGAGTAAGTTAAATTAATAAGTTTTATACCCATAGCTGATAAACAGAGGTAATCGAGAGGTCTAAAATGAGCCTCACAAGGCGTGGACTTAGTCGATGTGACGACCTCTCAAAAATCGTGTTTAACAACAATTAATCTACACAAGAAATATATCACTGAAGAAAATAGTCAAAATTTATTATACCCTACAATAGATTATATAGTGGACAAGTACAATAGGCGTCGAACATAGGAAACAACAGGGGAGAGAAAATCAAAATTGGCTAAAAGAAGATAATATATGATTTTGGGCTTTTAATGTATTTTTGGATTTTGTGGTTTTTAGTTATTTAATTTCTTTATTTTTTGATTTTTTTTATTATTTTATTATATAATTTTTAGTTTCTTTTTTTTATAATTTTTCGATTTTTAATTTCCTTTTCCTTTTAGTATATAATTTAAATATTTATATAACTATATATAATATAGGATTTTGTAATTATAAATACAACTAAAAATAACTAAAATTTGCAGAATAAATAATTTTGGATTTTTTATGTTTTTCTCTATTTTTAACGTCATTTTTTAAATTTTTGTCAATTCTTTTGTATTTTTCATTGAATAAAGAAGGCAAAACATTGAATAAGATAAATATATTGAATTGTTTTGGGAATTAAAATGTCAAAATGACTCAAAATTTTCCAAAACTGTTTTAATAGATAATAAATATATTAAATCAAATTCAGATATAGAAACAAATTTTTTAGATTTTTCATATTTTTATACCTTTTACAAGGATTTTGTGCTTTTTAATTTTTAGTTGTTTTCTTTTTCTATTTTTTTTGTGATTTTTGATATGTAGGCTCAAAATATAATAATGATAATAATCAAATACTAATGTTTTTGGAATTGTTAAATACATTTTTATAATTTTTGGAACTTTAAAAGCAAATAGGAAATAAAAGCACTTTTTGGTTTTTAATAAATAAAAAATAGGCCTTAAATACCCAACCAAAAATAAATGTGATATATGTATATATCGAGTATTTATGGAAATTTTCTACGAATTTTTAAAGACATGGAGTTTTTTTAATTGCATAAAATCTACAAAAATAAAATACATATTGGCATGTGTATTTATGCAAATATTTAAAGTTTCTGGACCTTGGCGAAACAAAAAATGAAATCTTAGGTTCAAATTTGCATTTTTTCTAAAAATATCCAATAAATAATACCTAGAGGGCTATATTTGTAATTATATAAAATCTAGGGGGCCAGATGCAATAGTTCCACGAAATATGACACTATTTCTTCAAAAATATGGACTGAAGCAAAATATAAAAAACCCAAGGGCTTAGGTGCAAAAAGTCTAGTCCCCTCACACACACATGCACGTGAGGTAACATAGCTTGAACCTAAGTGCAATTAAATAAAATACAAGGGTAGAAATGGAAATATCACAAAAATATTTAAACTACATATGAATGTTGTGGACTGAAAAAAATACAAAAAATGGGAGGGAATGTTCGCAAAATACCAACCACGTGCGCGATCAACGCCTCTGGATCTTCACTTATCAACGTGTGGAGATGTGGACAACCGATGATGCTTCGATGATGGATGCCTAGTATTAGATCCTTGATGGGGATCCAATTGTGCAGGCTTCAAGCATCCAATGGAAGCTACTCCTTCTGGAGGTGGCTCTTGATCGGGCGACAAAGAGCTCGTCTTGAAGAACAGGAAGAAATCCCAACAGTTCGAGCTTCGATTCATGCTAGTGGTCGACTCTGGCCAACCGATGTTGTTCTGAAGGTCCCAAAACGTGTTTGGAAGTGCCCCGGAGCTGCTGCAAACTTTATATGGGCACCAGGAGCTCGGACGAGCTCTCATGGAGTCGGAGAAGAAAGGGAGCTCCAGGTATCTTTTGCTTTGTCAAAATTGACCCACACGGGGTCCTTTGGCCCTCTAGATCCTGCGGGAAGCTCAAGCAAGCACAAAAAGGATGGATCTGGGGGTCTTATTAGGTCAGGATGAGCATAGATGAATGCAGGCAGAGACAGCTCTGTCGAGTGGTGGCAGAGGAGTGTTGTTTCCCTGATCTGAGCAAGATCAGGATGAACGGAGATGCATCGGGTGAAAAGAAGGTGAAGGTAAAGGAAATGGAGGCGATAGCGGAGGCAGAGGTCGGGTGAGGTGATCAGAAATAGTAGGCAGAGCCGAAGCTCCAACGAGATGCTTTTTTATTTTTACAAAAAATTACAATAAATTTATGGGGACGGGAAGTAACTCTATTCTAAAACTATGCTAAGGAACAAAACAAACGAAGAAAAGAGGGCTTACCTAACTTGCACCGACGCGGAGCAGAGCTCGTGCGATGCCTCGGATCAACCTCAATTCAACGCCAAAAGCATCACTAGATCTTCTCAAGATTCCCGCTGTCACCAGGATGCTCAAGGTACTCGAAGACTAGGGTTTGAATGGCGGAAGATGCATCAAGGAATCAAGGGAGATTGGTTGGGGATATATGTGCACATGCCTTGCTTCATTGGGGAATGGTGCTTGATTCAACATACCATTGATCGAGGAATGATCTCCGTGTGAAAGTGCAAGTATCGAGGATCCAAATATCAGAAGACATCGAGCGAAATGGGTGTAAGAATTGGCCGTGAAAATCCGAGGAAGGCTGGTCAAAACTGAGTCTGACGGGGGCTAGAGCCTCGGTCAAAGAGTTGACCATGGTTAGCAGACGATGGGCCTTGATTGGGCCATGTCATCCGCAAGACGACAGAAATGAAAATAAAAAGAGAAATAAATATAAATAAAATAGTAAACAATTTATTTAAATATAAAATATATTTATTATTTTATGTAAGTATTTAATAATTATTTTTATTTTTTTATGACTCAATTTATTACAAGTTGCTTTTTAAGAGTTCATTTATAAGTATAAATACCTATGGTATGTGTATTTTATTTTTATATTGTATTTTATTATTTATTATTTTATAAACTTAATTTATATATTTATATCTTATTTAAATATACATAAATATATTTTTATTTTATTTTTTGATATAATATATACATTTAATTAATTATAGGTGTAAACTACATAGTTATAGATATAGTATCTTCATCTATGTATTTACATATATTATTTTATTGTAGTATATTTTTGTGATTTTATTGTATTCTAAATATGTAAATCTATTACAAAGAATATTTACAAAATTTTAAAAATATAAAATAATGAAAATATAAAGAATAACTAAAATAAAATGTTTTATTCAGGTATATAATACAATAGGAGTCCAAAATCTAACTTTTATATCTTAACTCCAAATAAAATGAAACCATCTTCGTTAAATAGCTAATAAAGAGTTATATAAAATTAGAGGTGATTTTTGTACATTTTAATTCATATAGTGAAGATATGGGTCTGGGAAGTTTGAGCTTTGGCTTTTTATTCTAAGCATAAAATGTACAATTTGTATTGTTTTTGTGTGAAGTAAAATTTGTATTTTTTATTTATTTTTATCTACAACTTTCACATACAAAGTTTCTTTATTAGAGGTATAGATAATAGAAATAAAATAGGTCCCAAAAGTGCATTATTGAAGAATAAATAATTAGTGTTTCTTTTATTTATTGGCCTTTCTCTCCCCTATTTTATTCCTTATCGACCTAGTAATCACGATGCCTATGTCTCAGGGTTTAGGGTCATAAAATATCTTTCACATTTTATTTCATTTTCTTTTCTTTATTCTTTTATTTTGATTTTAAACGATGTAATTTATACAATAAATAATATTAATTCATGCAAAACAATGGCATATACATGCATTCAGCTAGGGTTTCACGGCCAAAATGAAAGAATAAAGGTGATGAAATTGAGATTCACCAATAACCATATATGATTCCATACTTATGCCCATAATTTTGAATAATCAAGAATTCCATCAAGAATCATCAATAGTTGTATCGTCTTACACAAATGTCCTATTAAATTCAACCACTAATAAATCAATCCCTTGAGTTAGTCTAACCAAACTCCATCCAATTGTATATATTTATCTTTTTATTTTACTTATAATATACAAATCCAACTCCCTTCCTCCTCCCTCAATCCACCTCCTCTCTCCACCTTCAGGTGAAGCCCCTCCCTCAGTCACTGGTGGAAAAATAGCTCGACACGTGAAAAACTAGCATTGTATATACTTCATTTTATTATTAAGTTATTTTTATGCACATATTCATTATTAAAAAACTAATATATATTGGAAATTGTTATGAAACGGAAATGCTTATAGCTTTTAAGTTTTGAGCATATATAATACCCATATATTAATTCGTATTTGTTTATCAAATATCTTATCTAGATTATCAATATTCATTTTGCATTCATATTCGTATTTCGAGAATATGATTCTACATTTTAGATATTGATGTGATATTCATATTTTATATTTTAAAAAGGATAAGGATATGGTAACACCTATATTCGTATATGTATCGCACTGTTTTCATTCCTGTTGACAGGTGCACATTTCAGGTAGCATTTTCCTCACATATATTTTTGTAAAGGTGGCGTTGCATATTGGCTACTGCAATTATCAAAGGAAATATGTTAAATCTGTTCTGAAACTACTTTTAATATAAATCATGATTCTTAACCCAAGGCTTTATTCAGTAAAATGTGCCCTAACAATGTGTTGAGTTTCGTTCAATTGAATTTTTGGCAACAACTCAAAATATTAAAGCTCAAATTATCTAGTAGTAATCCTGCAATTTATAATTCAGTCTCGTACTTTCTACATGTGTATTTCATGTGACACTTAATTATAGATGTAACAAGGAATGATGATGCTCAACATATTTGCTAATTAAATTGAAAAAAAATCTATCATATTTTTGCCCTGCATACAAGTTGTGTTTCCATTACTTGGGGTTATATTTTGTCATGGTTACAAACTTGTCGTGAGTAGAGTCAATGTAACAAATGAGTCTATTGTGACTCCTTTTGAATTCCATTATTATATCGTTCATCGTTAAATATTTAACGATAAATATTATTTATTGTAAAATATGTATTTGTACTATAAATATATGTGGTAACCTACATCATGCTATTTTCTACACCTATTTTTTTAACTCTTTCTACTTTTTCCATTTACTTTGTTATTATTCACCCATCATGCTCCTCTAGCCATTTTATCCACCCGAAATGTGCATTTTACCACCGGCCATGTTATTTTTACCTACAATGCTATTTTTTTCACATGTCGAGCTATTTTTCCAATAGTGACGGAGGGAGGGGCTTCACCCGACGGTGGAGCTGTGGTGTTAGAGGAGGTGGATTGAGGGAGGAGGAAGGTAGTTGGATTTGTGTATTAAAAGTAAAATAAAAAGATAAATATATACAATTGGATCGAGTTTGGTTAGACTAACTCAAGGAACGATTTTATTAGTTGTTGAATTTAATAGGACATTTGTGTAAGACGGGACAACTATTGATGATGCTACCTGAAATGTGCACCTGTCAACATGAATGAAAATAGTCGGATACAGATACGAATATATGTGTTACCATATCCTTATCCTTTTTAAAATATGAATACGAATATCACATCAATGTGTAAAACGTAGAGTCATATCCTCGAAATACGAATACGAATGCAAAATAAATATTGATAATCTAGATACAAATATTTGATAAACAAATACAAATTAATATATGAATATTATATATGCTCAAAACTTAAAAGCTATAAGCATTTTTGTTTCATATATATTAGATATTTTAATAATGAATATGCGCATAAAAATAACTAAATAATAAAAGAAAGTGTAAAGATATAACTAAATAATAAAAGAAAGCTGACCAAACTTACTTATTTGTGTACAGTGTAAGTATTGGTTTCATCCAGAATTTGAATATTCATATTCATACTCGTATTCGTATTTGCATTCATATTCATATCCTTCAAAAAACAAATCAGTATTCATATCCTCAAAAATTTGAACAATCATATTCAAATTCATATTTTTCAAAATTGAGAATATTATATTCGTATTCGTATTTGTATTCGACGAACGTTAAACATATTCATGTATTCACCAGATACGAGAAAATGGCATTCATATCATTTATTTGACAAATACGAATACGAACATATACATATATATTTGCATTCGTTTTCATTCCTACCTGCCACTATTATTAAGAATAAGTGATGGGATTTACATCATAGTTGATCAGTTTTTTCAATGATTATTCTAACGTAGGCCCGAACGAAATATATATTACATATATACCGCGTGAAGTTACAGAGCTTAATTGACCATCAGGTATATGTCAAGTACAATAGTTGGAATGAGATCAAGAGATTGAGATGGTATTGGTTTAAATTTTAGGATGCGATGGGCATGCTGTTTAAATTAGACATTATTGACATATCAATCTCCACTGGATGATACGGATGGACGATTTTTCATCTTTCTAAGGCAAAGTCCATTTGATGCCATTTGAGATTTGATTATATATTATAGAAATTCATATAATAAAGAAAACATGTGATTTTTCCGGTTGTTTGATCGTGTTGTGTTTATTTCTAAAGAAAAATATCAATTCATCCATCAAGAGTCAGTATGCTCATTGAAAACGCAAAGCGCATGAAGAAGTATCATAGTTAGATGCCTTTCAAAAACCTCCACACGAGGAGGGCAAAACATGTGATTCCTCGGATCTTTATGATTATAAGTGGTATCAGAGCCAATATTCCACTGATAGCGGAAAAGATTATCTAGGAGGTGGAGTCACCCCTATAAAGAGATGGAAGAAAAAGACTTATCAGAGCATGCAACCGCTACTGTCAATGTGAATAAGTGACGGTACATGTCACAACGAGGAAGTTGCGAAGATAAGTGAGGGTGATTGTAACATACCAACCTCCAAATATAGTCCTACATCGGAAAATCATGAAGTTTCAACGTGGGATATAAGTGGTAGGGATTAGTCGTTGACAACTTAAGGTCAAGCATTTTGGGCGGTTGTCAACGGGTCCAATTGCGCCCGAACCAACAAGTTCAATTTTTTTTCAATAATGGAACGATAACCTAAACACGAGATGGTACAGAACCGCACATGCTATGATAGAATACTTACAAAGAACAATCGAAATACACCCAGCAGAAAACTATACTCACTCAAAAAGTAAACCATCACAAAATGATAGGAAAATGAAGATTAACAGTCAACCAAAAGAGAGTTTGGTGAGGATACAAAACCATTAACGATTTAATCCAATTAATCTACAACTTAATCTTTGTGATAGTGAATTTCATCCAGATCTACAACTTTTTTCTATTACTTTTCAAAATTAAGCCAATGATTTAAAAAAAATATGCTTGGATTTAGTATTTAGTAATTTTTTTCACAATGTGCCACGTTGCAATCAACATCTTGGTCCGCATTAGCACTTTATGATTAGTCATTGCTCCGCACCTATGCTTCGTCAGCTACGATCACCGATCTGCTCGTCGATCGACCCATCCGAGTCTCCCTCTGCTCACGTGGCTTGCGCTCATTGGTTATTCACATCCAGGTCATCCCTCGACAGTTGACCCGTGGGTCAACTCCTTCTCTTTCGCCTACAACTCCACCTACTCACATGAGGTGGACCTGTCACCTCCAACCAATTCCCCTGGCTCCTTGATCTCTCTCCTCTCCATCTTCTCCTCCCATCTCGCGACGCATCTTCAAGTGATTGTTTCTCTTTCAACCATTCCCCATAACTTCTTCTTCTGAAGACCAATCATCACCATTCTTCACCTGCAACTGCCTACTCGCACTCCACTCGAAGCAACTACATGTCAATGTCTTCTCCCAGCTCCCATTGAGATCAAACCTCCAACCACTTTCGTTTCCTTCAACTCCACCTGCCGCCTTGTCTGCAACTCCCAAGCTTCACTTGCAGCAAAGAAAACTCCTGCCAGCTCTCTAATTCTCGCTGACACATCTCATCATCGTCCTTCCAAGCATTACCACTAAACATGCAAGTCCTTACACGAACACTCTAGAAAATATGGATAATCAATTTTATTGTTTTTCTTATCCCTCGTTCCCATCAGCATCCTAATGGTACTTGTTAATCAATCTCGCTCAATCTGACTGATTCACCTCACCAATCAACACCTCACATTTCTACGCTTCTTCTTAGGCAACACCTCCAGCTTCAGCTGCACACAGGGGATGGAGCGTTTGCTCCTTTCCCGTCGTTTGCCAGGGAGCATCGTTCATTCCATGTTCCTGATCTGACCCTTTGGCGGAGTTCTTGGTCCGTCTTCCTGTTTAGGTCATAAGATTATAGTGGATTCGTGTAACTCCCTCCTCCATCGGAGTTCCACCGTGAATGGACCTGCTCGAACTTGGTTCGAATGGAGAAAAAAAAGGTCCGACGAGGACTATGACATACCCTGGATCGGTGCCTTAAACGAGCATGTTATATATTATACACATGAGATGGATAATTTTGATAGCCAAGCATCTTCTACATAGGAAAATATACCATTACCAATAAGTATCCGAAATCACAAAATCTTCGTCTTAACGTTAATTCCATCTATGTAGCAACGACGAATGGATAATCAAAGGTATTGATCATCATCATAGTAATGTAATAGGATTAGGGTCATATTAGGATTTGGAATCCTAATGGAATGAGACTCTAAATCTTAATAAAAGTTGAGTTGTATTTTATTTCTAATCGTAATAGGCATATGTCTATAGAGTTATAATTGTGATATATATAGGGATGGAGGTATTGCCTATACACCACAACAAGAGGGACATCACAAGAGAAAAGATAGGGAGAGAAGAGAGAGGTGAGAGAGCGAGGGAGCGGAGAGAGTTGTACTCATTTTAATTTATAGTGGCCTTTCTTCTCTAGTTGTCACGAGAGGTGACCGACCCCTGTCATATCTTATTATCTTTTCTTCACATACTTCCATGGTGGTGATCGATTACGCATCCACATCCGTATCGGATGGTTCATATCCCTAACAACAGGTATCTGGGTGAAGACGATACTAGGTAGTGTCCCATCAACTGGTACCAGAGTCTTCTTCGACGGCACCAAGGGATACGATGTGGCAGATAAAAGTGAGATTCGACGTCAATGAAGCAACTCAACGCAAATGGTGCACCCTCTTCAGAGGCTGTAAAGAACTAATGGCTACGATAAACTATTGAGATCAGGAGCATCTGGAGTCTGATTGATGTGAAGAGTCCAGATATGGGTTTTTGTGTACTCTAGATGAGTTGGACGATCCATATCAAGAGGATTTCACTCTAATTTTTCAAATCATACAAGGAAGCACGATAGCAAAGCAGATGGCAAAATTTTCATTGAGGGACACATCATTTTCTGTGAAACCCTACAACGGGTAGAACGACTTTACCTTATGACAACAACATGTGAAGAATATACTCACTCGAGAATGACTTGTAAATGCTCTTTGATAAAGAAAAGAAGTTGGAGAATATGAAAGAGGAATAGCGGAAGGAGATGAGGGATCTCGCGAATAGTACAACACAATTGTTCTTGGCAGACAACACTCTTCGTGAAGTCATGACCTAGAGGATCCGACAGATTTTTGGATGAAGCTCAATGGATGATACAAGTCCAAATATTTGATGATCTAACTATTGACGAAGAAGAAGCTCTATGGTCTAAAGATAACTGACTGAACAAATCTCAAAGTGCACTTGGATGAATTCAATAAGATTCTGACAAACGTGCTCACACTTGAGGAGAAGAACGTAGGAGAATTTCTATTTAAGCAGAACGATAAGGTACTGATCTTGCTGAGTTCCTTTCAAGACTCCTATGATCATATTGTGAAAAAATTGCTCTATGACAAGGATATCATCACAATAGACAAGACAGTTGCTTCGGTTCTTATGAACGAGTCTTGATGGAAGTCGATAGATGAGGCAACATATGATGAAAGTCATGTGTTGGCAATTGAGGGTAGACGTTCAAGATAAAGGGAGACATAATTCAGAGGTCGATCCAAGTCACGAGGTTCGATCATATGCTTTTATTATGACAAGGAAGGTCATAAAATAGCCGATTGTCCAAGACGTGAGAAGGATGATGGAAAGAAGGTCGGTAATCCTGAATCCAACCAAGAGGAGTCCAACATGATTTGCAAGGGAGACTTGCTAGTATGCTCTAGGGAGACTAAGGTAGATTCAGGATGGCTTATGGATTCAACATGTGCAATTCATGTGTACTCATCTAGGGAGAAGTTTATATCAGGCATGCAATGATGACATGGTCAAGATGAATGTGGAGAATGCCAAGGGAATTGGATCTATGCAATTTCGTATGTTTGACGAAGTAATATGAACTTTGATAGGTATCTCACACATTCCTACAACCAAGAAGAATCTGATTTCACTGGGAACGATCGAGTCACGAGGACATCGAGTCATCATTGAAGGGGAATACTCCAAGCAAGCAAGGGAACACATGTGATGATGATGTCGAATTGTGTGTATAAGCTTGACATAAAGGTCGAGATAGGTTATGGAGCTTCAATTATTCCTAGGACGAGTAGTACGATAAGAGAGTACTAGGTTATCAGCATGTCTGTTGTAGTAGTGCGCAAAAAGGAGAAGCGATTGTGATTCACTTTAGCAGAATATACTGACACAATATCTAATCACAAGAGATTTGTGATGCCACATCAGGATGTACAATACTAATAGTTGAGTTGTATTTTATTTCTAATCTATGAGAATAATACTATGGGGTTGTAATTGGGATATATATAGAGAGGATAGAGGATACATTGCCTCTACACCACAGTAAGAGAGAATACCACAATAAGAGTGAGTGAGAGAGAAGAGAGAGATGAAAGAGCGAGGGAACAAAGAGAGTTGTACACATTATAATTCATAGTGATCTTTCTTCTCTGGTGGCCGTGAGAGATGACTGACCACCGTCATATCTGGCTATCTTTTCTCCATGTGCTTCTGTGGTAGTGGTCGATTGTGCATCTTCATCCGTATCATGTGGTTCGTATCCTCAACAACTGATATTTGAGCGAAGATAATGCTAGGTCTTGTCCCACCAATATGTAAAACACTTATGGCTTTAAACAAGATCAAAAATCATGCGGAAATCAACAACAATGAGGAATGTGACGTTGTTACCTCCGAAGATATTCCCTCGGGATCTCTTCCTGCATGACAATTGTACTCATATCGCTCGATCACAGTGAGGATGTGCACGTGGAGGTGAGCACGAGATCCCCTACGATATGCAAATCTCAAATTAAGTTGAATTCTTATTGATATCATGACGATATAACGATCTAAATCCTCCTAGGTTTCATTTTAAAGAAATAAAAAAAATAAGGGGAAAAAAGGTGGGAGCATGTATGTTATAGATGTTCGTATTTTGAAATAAGGGATACCATATTAGAGATTGTTGTTGACAAAACCCTTTAGTCAAGTACAAATGTATATGCAGTTCTCAACGTTGTATTTTACATTTAGCTATGTTTCCTTAAATATAGGATGCTTAGATAATGGACTAATTGATTGATATACAAGTGAGAAACATTCCTAGAATAAAGAATTTTTATTACAACTACATTTCCTAAAAAATCTAATGGGGTTTATTGCGAACAAATAAATATGGTAGACATTGTATGGATACTATTTTTAGAAGGAATAAATAAATGTGGATGTGTTTGTTTAATTCTCAAATTAAAAAAATTAGACATCATGGTGCATGCTATATTCAAACAAAATCAGTCTAATTTTTTTAAAAAGTATTTTTTTATAACACCCTATTTTATTACATTTAATTTTATTTTCATCAAATGTTCTGTAGGAGAAATGTTTATAAATTGCAACATTTGTTTTTGTAAAACATTTGGTCTCTTTTGTAAACAAAATGTGAATTTTGTAAAATAAAATGTTAATATTCAATTTTATTTTTAGTCAGCATTCTGCAAGAGCATTGTTTGTAAATTGCAATATGTAACTTTCATAGACTTCTTTGTAAACTACATATGAGTTTTGTAAAAAATGTAATATATAATTTCATTTCAGCCAACGGTCCGTAAGAGTAATGTTTGTAAGCTAAGCTATCTTTTTATAAATTTCATAGACTCTTTTTTAAACTACTTATGATTTTTGTAAAATGGAATGCTTATAAGTAATGTATACATTATTTTTATGTTTCCACCTAAAAAAGTTCGCCAATATCGCACATCCATCAAACTTTGTTATCTTTTTTCTAAGTTTATCTTCTTTTTGTAAAATTCATGCGCTCATTGGTAAAATGTATATGTTGATCCAAAAAGTCAATTAGTAAGTTGTTATTTATTCACAACTTGTGTACTACAATCATAGGGATAAAAATTTTGTTTCAAATAAGCAAGATAAAATAGAGCTGACTTATAAGTTATTGAGAAAACAAACAGGGATGCCATGATGTCTAGCTCCTTCCTATAACTCCCTGTACTATACTATAACCTGGATTGTGCCTTGGGTCTCGCTACGTCCCGAATCCTTCTCACTTCTTCAATCTCACTGCCTCTTCTGAGGACTGACATCACTCTATCCGAGCTTACGCCCCATCCCTTGCATTTACAATCTTTCGTAGAAAATTCAATGATGATTCAACCCCATATCCCGATTGCTAATGCATATGTATTTATCCATAGAGGTTATACAAATCAAATAGCTTCGCTGGATGAGGGCTCGACGAAACAAATCTGGAAATGGATATTGCAACCTCTTGAACAACCCCCGGGAATCCTTCAAACTAGTTTCCTAAGAGATCTTTTAAAAAATAACATGTAAAAATACATATATAAGTGTAAATTTAATTGATCAAAATGTAACTTATACTATCAATTATTTAAATTATTAGATCAAAATACAAAATATAACCACCATTTTTCATGCTAATGAAATTATCATGTGCATAAATCAATTTCCAAAAGTTGAGATTTTAGACCACACACATTGGTACAGATTTTACAGATACAATCGCAAGTTACAAAACACAAACATAAAAATAAAACATGATGAGGAGTAAAAAACTTCCATAAAGATAAACCATGACATGGTATTTAAAAAAAGTGATAGAAGTGATATCACGATTTGAAATCTTATTAGAATCATGAAATCATGGTCGTAACCATCAAAAAAATATCCATCGAATCGACTAGCATGGCATGAATGAAACAATATATATGTTTTAGTAAAAAACAAGAGATAAAAAATATATTTACCTCTACAATATCAATATCATGGCGAGATCTTGACTGTGTTGTAGGTATTCTCTTATGTATTCCGCTCGGGTACCTTATGAAGGGTGTAGGTGGATCGAACTTATGAGTAGAATCGTTGTAAATAATAAACTTAAACAAGCACATCTCTACGTAGCACTTTTAATCACAATATAGACAAGAAAACCACAAGTGCACATATATTTAACACGGAAATCCTCTTGGGTAAAAAATCACAACTCGAGTCTCCTAACTTAGGATTTCAACCTGATCCATATAGGTCTTACCACTAACCTATATTGCTTACACTGATAACCCAATCATTTACAACCTAAGTTGATCGCGCAGTCAACTCCACACTTTACAACCTGAGTTGTTTACATGGACAACTCAAAATTGTACACGTATTAAACAATCCTGGCAACCTTAATATCGAAGTAAATATGTAATGAATAATAAGAGGCAAAACTAAAGTGATCTTAGAAAGCGAGGAGCGTGCTCATTGAAGGATATGATAAGATCCTTAAGCGCATCACGGAAGCGTGAGGATCGCATCGTATGCAATCGGGAGTGACTAGTCGCACAAGTCGCTCGAAACAACCGAAATTAAAAAATTATCATGTGATGAAACCGCATGATCCAAGAACACTTCTCGGATCGTTTCATCTAAACCACAAACAAGTATTAGGGTTACCTCTTGAAACGTGATTGTGATCGAGTCTCTAAACGAAGAGACCTCCTATCTCAAGTCCGATCTGTTGGAGGAGACGCTTGCGAGCGCGTTGATGAAATGCTTGCTTCTTGCAATCCATGTTGATGACCCAAGCAACGAATCTCCTGATCTCGTCAAACGAGATTTGATGTTTTCTTCACGAGCGAGGCGTACCGAAGGAGATGGAGATCCACGAACAAACAATCCGGCAGCATAACGGTGACACTGCGGCGAGAGCGAGTCTCTCTAGGGCTCCATGGTGGACGGTCATAATGAGAGAAGGAGAGAGGGCATGTAGAGAATGAGAGAGAAAGAGATGTTGTAAACTTAAGAAGAGCAAGGAATGCCCTTCTATTTATAATATTTTGGGATCCATAGATCCCAATCCATGGATAAGACAAATCCAATGACTCACATTGATTTGTGTTATCTTGTTGTTAAAAACACAACAGTAACTAATTAATTAAATTAAATATATATTAAATAAATCATCAATATATAAATTAATTAAATCAAATTAACATAAGAGAAATTAGGAAGGAGGCATGCTTCCCTTCCATAAAAAGGGGGAGGGGGCGACACACCTTGAATTTCTATTCAAGGTGGTTGTCCATCCTCCTTAAAAGGAACGAGGCACTCCTCTTCCTTTTTCATGAGATGTCATATCTCATGAAAATCTCCATAATTCACAACAACTATTGTTGTAAATTTATTCACACAAATAATTCATAATAATTTTGCGAACATTGCAATCATACCATTGGAAACTTGTGAATCACATTTACAATCCAAAATAAAATGTAAATTACATTTTCAATTTAATGTCCAATGTGAATCTAATTTACATCAACATTTAATTAGCAAATGTAAATTACAAATAGCTCTCTCTTTATAATATATATGATTAATATAGATATTGCTATCTACATTATTCATATCCATGATAATTAAATCACATTTAATCATTTTGGATCTCTATTCTCATGTGCCCAAATAATATGAATCACATTCACATTATTCACATCTTTGATAATTAGATCGCTTTTAATTATCTTAAATAACTCTTCGTATAATATGAATCAAATTCATGTTGTTCATAATAATCAAATCACATTTAATTATCAATTTTCTCAATGCTTGGATATATAATATCAACAATGAAATTATCCTGAACTCTTTCAAGGGTAATGTGCTTTCTCCATGGATACTTGGAGATGAGAACAAGGGCGATTGTATTGTTGCACGTATAGTGAGTTGGATATTGAGATCCCATCTCAAATCCAGATCTTGTGGACCTCTCATAGATGCTTGATTAAATCAAGACTGCAAATCTAATCTTCTCATTGCATCTGAATCACATTCAGATCAATGTCCAATATTTGGACCAAGATCATATTACTTCTCTATTGAGAGGAGTCACTAAAATCCAGACCCGTTTCATCACTCCCTAGGAATGGAAGCGTCATGGTTATACAATCATTTATGATCACATCACCCTCAGGTATTCCCAATACCTGTACATTCTGAATACTGGAAGACCCAGAATAAACCTGAAGTTTTAGATCTATTAATCCATCAACCTATTGATCTGCCAAATGTACATACTTAGACATATAGTAACATATCTATCTCCGGCCAGAGGATGCGTGCCTATATCATGACAATATATGACATAGGTCTTTGGTTATCTCGATCTCGTTAAGTCAACTCTTTGAGCTAACTAATCTAACACCTCCGAATCTCTATTCCTATGCAGAGGACCTGCATCAAGAGGTCGATTAGATATCAACCAAATGAGAAAGGATTGACATCTCCTACTCAGTTTGGAGATCATCTCTTAACAATCAATTGTCGGTACTTGATGAGTCCTCCATCTAACTCTTTAGATATTCATCCGAGCACCAGCCTCTATGATTCAACAATTGAATCAATGGTTGTATGATTATTAAGATGGTCATGGTACATAATCCTAATTGTACTAAGGGACCTATTATGCAAATTAATCATTCTTCATTTCAGATCAGGGAATGATAATCGCAATAACATTTATTGCATAATGGCTCGTCGTGGGCTCGCATGTCGACACTTGTAAGAATCAAACACAAGGAATTAGAGCAGTTGGAATGAAGAACCTAGCAGAAAATAGCTCTTCGATCTTTCTCTCACATTATAGAGTGGAAAACATATAATAAAGAGCATGTTGCTCTTGATGTGTGTTGTAGAATGATGTACTGGTCCTATTTATAGATTTAGAGACTCCATAGATGTTGGTCTCAAAAAGTAGCCGCTGTGAACAAATTGGGAATGAAATTGACTTCAAAAACATTCCTTAAATGAAACATGATCAATCAAGAAACAATGATGATCGATTAGAATCAAATGATCGATCATGAAAATTTAGGTGATTGATTAGAATCAAGAGATGATCGATCATGGATCAAAATTGATCGATAAAAGATATAGTCGTTGTAATTCAAATATTGATCAATCATAAAAGTAATGTTGATCCATCAGGTATGATCGATCATGTAAGAATGGTTGAACGATCAGCTTGATTCTTTGATATGGAAGTTAAAGTAAAAGGGTTGAAATACAATATACATGATTTGAGATCTTTTACATTCTAATACAATTACAAAAAACATGACTCAATAAAAGAAAATATTTCATCTTCATCTTGAGCTTGAGATCCTTTCTTGAGCTCGAGATGGAATTCGAACTCATTTGAGCTTCTTATTCACTTAAGCTTGAGCTCCTCAGCTAGATCTTGTTCTTGATCCAGTAGTTTTCTTGTTATTGGCATAGCTACAAGATTTGCACACAAGTTTTGTTATTATCAAAATATGCATGCTTATGTACTAACAAGTTCCCCACTCATGTATGCACTCACAATCTCCTCCTTTTTAATGATAACAAAAAAAAATGTTGTGGTTGCAAAAATAACGTGTGTGTGAGCAAATAATTTGTGTAAACAATCTTTTCTAACCTTTTTTGACATAAAAAAGGTCTAAACTGATATCAAAAACTGATAAAAACTAATTGTTAATGGATACCAATTGTTAAAGAGATATAATTTCTCTCCCTTTTGAAAACATTCTTTATAATCTGAGCTCCCCCAAACTAGAGCTCCCCCTTAATATTCTCTTAAAGGCTTCCTCTAAAAGACAAGAGTCGAGAGCTCATCACCAATGTATGTTATGCATGATCAAGTAAACAATAAAGATAAGAAGTTACCCAGGATTCTTGGCGACGGACTTCTCCAGTCATAGTAACTTGTACATGGTGGTGGCGTCCAACCATGGTTCTGAAAGTTGTTCGGCCTTAGCAATGTCCACCTTTATTGATGTGTCCTCCTCAATTTCCTTTGACCTTCAACACATGAAAAATATTTTTCCAGTACCCTTTCTTTTTCAGGTCCTTTAGGGTTAGGTTGTACAATTTTCTTCTTTTTCAAATTCATTTTCTTTTCTGTAAAATTAGAGCTAGAAGCATGATTTTCTATTTTCTCCTTTTCTTTTACAGAAAAAGATACATAAATAAATTTATATTTAAGATCAATAATTACCTTTTCTAAGAAAGTAATTTGAACTTCAAAACTACTTACTTATTGTTCTAGCAACTCATTTTCCTTTTTGAAAATATTTAAGTCATTAAGCAAACTAGATCTATCTTTTACTAATCTCTTGTTAATTATTTTAAGCTTCATGTTTTCTCTAAAAAGATCTTGAGAGGTATTATAAAGTTCTAAATTAGAAAGTTCATGTACTTCATTTCTAGAGTCAGAGTCGGATTCGACTATCCCAACAAATCCCAAGCAGGTGCTTTCATTTTCTTCCTCGATGCTACTTGAATCTTCATCCCATGTTGTTTGCATATCATTCTTCTAGGATTTCTTCTCATTTTTTTCATGTCTGGACTTCTTCAGCAATTGAGGGCAGTCCTTCTTCACGTGCCTCACTTTGTCACATTGAAAACACTTTGTTTTTCTCTCTCTCCTTCGTTTCTTTTCAAGAAAAGACTTGAATTGTCGGATCATGAATATGATATCATCATCACTCTCAAATTCCTTTGCTAACTCCTCGTTGGCTGCTAAGGCTATATTTTTCTACAATGTTTCTTCTTCTTTCTTCATGTTCTCCACCTTTGTTTCATAGGCTACGAGTTTACATAAGAGATCTTCTAAAGAGGTAGTGTTGGTTTGTTGACTCATCTATCACTGTCATCTTGTGTTCCCATTCATCTGATAGCAAAACGATGATCTTGCTTGGGAGTTCTCCATCTAGAAATATTCTCCCCAAGTTTCTTAACTGGTTCACGATAGGTATTAACTGGACATTCATCTCCTTTATACTCTCCCCTTTTTGCATTTTGAATATCTTGTAATACAAAGTTAGAATTCAAAAACAAGATTCTTTCACTTTTGTTGTGCCTTAATGAGTTATATCCAGATACTTACATATATTGTAGATTGTCTTCAAGCGAGAATGTCTTTCAAACTATGCTTCCGACAAAATGCGATATATGGAGTTCATCGCTTTTGAATTGAGGGTCATCTGGGCTAGTTTGACAGCGGTATATCATGTCTCCTTCTCTTCTATAAATTTGAATTCCTTCCTCATCATATTTCAAATTTCAAAATCTGATGACTATAAGAAGATCATCATCTTTATCTTCCAATTAGAGTAATTCATCCCGTTGAAGAGGGGTGGACGAAGTATGGAGCTTACCTCCAAATACGATCCTGAAATGTTGGTTATGTGTGCTTCTGAAAGTAACTTCTTAGGGACAGACGAAGCTCTGATATCAAATGCTAATTTTTTCTTATGTATCCTGCTTACATACTTGATGAAGGGTGCGGGTGGATCGGAGTTATGACCTAGATCATTGCAAATAATAAACTTAAACAAGCACAACGTTACGAAGTAATTTTAACCACAATCTAGACAAGCAAACGACAAGTGCACATGTAAAATGGAAACCCTCTGATGAACGTGAAATTTACCTTTTTAATTGCCTAAAAATGCCGTAGTATAGGAGGCAAATTTGATCCGTCAAAAATCACAATCTTTGAATGTTGTGGAGTATTTATACTTGGCATGTCTACCAAGGTCGAACGCAGGGACACGAGCTACTCTATCTATTTATCAAATTTCGATCAGTTCAAAACATGTGCGAAAGTATTTCTCGATTCCAGGTTTCTAGGGAAATGCATGATGTACTATGCAATAAAATGATGTATGTAATTTTTAGTTGATTTTTATGTAATTATAGAGTGATGAATGAACAATTATGCAAGGTTAAATATATGCTATGATAATGCAAACAATTATGCCTAAGAAAGATTACATAAATGAGCAACAAAATGCTGGTTGAAATTAGAGTCAAATTGAACATAAAAATAAAAGCAATCATGTAATCAGGGCACACACATATGGAGCACATCATCTCATCTAACATAAAAATTTACTTCATTTAATATGATGTTGGATGAGAAAATTAAACATACCATGATATAGAGGAAGAAACAAGGATCAAAACGACACTAAAATCAAGCAATTTGGACCTATGATGCTCAAGTTATGAAGAAAACAATGCAGAGGCATAATTGTAATAAAAATGCAAGAAATAAAAGGATAAATATTACATTTAGATCCATGGAGGGAACTAAATGCAAATAGCAAAAATCGCATGTTCCTGATGCAATATTTCCATGCGTGCGGTGATATTTTAGTAATTTCCAGAAACCAGAGGTTCCTTCCTGTAAAATACCAGGCGCGCCCGTGGGGCATGCGCTTGAGGACCTGGATGAAATTATCAGAAAGCTCTGGGTCTGTCCTGCAATTTTCCCAGCACCCCACGTGGAGAGCACACGAGGGGGCTAGGCTCGGAAGGGTGCCTCTAGCTCGGGGCTACGTGGCAGTAACTGGTAGTTCGGCTCGAGGGTCGGCAGGACCCGAGCTTGTAGGTTTGGAGAAGAGGCTCGGGCACCACGTGCCTTCATCATAGCCGTCCGATCCAGATGATCGGATGACAATTGTATATGTATGCTCCTCCACAGGCCCCGGAGAAGGCGGGGCTTCGGCGACCTGTCAGTGGCTCCTCCATGCTCTGAGGCCTTGCTAGAGGGTCAAGAAAGAGAGCTAGGGTCATGGCGAGAGACCTGGAGGTGTTGCGATGCTCCGGAGCTGGTTAGAGGTGGCGGTCGATGAAGCTTCGCCAGAGGAGAAATGCTTGAAGGTGCTCCGATGCAAACTCTGGCCAATCAAGGTACCTACAAGGGTTAGTCGTAGCCGAAACTTATGCGAGTGTGTGTGAGGTGAATGGTGAGTGAGCGAGGGCCGTGGGCGTAGGGAGATGGTGGCCTATATCTCTTCCTTCTGCAGAACAGAGGAGGAGGTGGCGAAGGGTGGTTAAGGTCGTAGAGAAGGGAGTGGTGAGGTCGGTGGGTGGCGCGAGGATGAGGATGGAGCCGTGAAGCTTGTAGGTGGATCAGATGACAAGGGTGGCGAGTGAGTAGGTCGGGATAATTCGAAGAAATAAGGAAAACAAGAAGGGGAGGGAGATACCTCGTCGGAGAGGGGAACCCGATGGAGGAGGGGGTCTAGGCTGAGGGTTGAATCGACCCTCCGGTCATGGCTCGACCTGGCTGACCGGTCTAGGGAGCTTGGCTACTGCCTAAAAGGCAGAGCTGACATGGCGGAGATGCCATGGATTACACCGGGGCTTCGGTCGTCTTCACCTTGATTGATGGTCCCTTCGTTGTCATCGGAGGACCAGAGGCTAGACCGAAGCCCCCTGAATGGTGGATCCATTGCTCGGAGGCTGGGGGGGGTTTATATGTGGAGATGGTTGGACGTTACGCAAGTCAGCGGAGGTCTTTGATTAGCTGGAGGAGTGATGGAGGTGTGAAGGCAGGGGCAATGAAGTCGGCACAAGGATGGCAGATCTAGGGACTTCGTGAGGCGGCCGTTAGGACATGGTGGGATGACTGGGAGCGGCCGTCAAAATGGAAGGGGGGAGAGGGACAGCGAGGTGGAGGACGTTACATAAGGTTAAAGACAACGTTCGAGCCGTTGGATCTCACGATCCAACGGCTGGAATGGTAGCGCAGGTGGAGGGATATGATCAGATCCGAGGATCTGATCGAACGGCTAGTGTTAGGACGCGAAGGAGAGGATGAGATTGGGAGATGGGGGAGATCCAACGATGAGAAAGAGCAGGGTGATGTGGAGTGATGAGAGGCTTAGGATGAGGTGGGGATCGAGCGGCTGAGGTTGAGGGGCTACGTGGCCCGAGGAGAGGCGTTGGATGGAAGGAGATCGGATGGCTGGCGTTTAGGCGCGATGTAGCGGTTGAGATCTAATCTAGCAGCCTGGTCTGACGGCTGGGAGTGGCCGAAGGAAGAACGACGGAGATGGAGGCATGATGAAGGAGATCTGACGGTCAAGAGTGGTGACGGGTGGCGGAGTGAGGAGCGACCGCGTGGCGGCTCCAGAGAGCGCCTCATGCCTGCTCCAAAAAATTCAGAAATATAAAGACAAAGAAAAATAGAAAATAAATAATTAACAGCAAAACTAGGAAAAAGTCAAAACATGAAAGTTGCTCGTCTCGACTACAAGTTTCATGTTGGACAAAAAGCCAAAAGAGGTCATTTGTACAAAAAGTATTTTTGGGGGTATTTTTAAGGGTGTAAAAATACCGATTTTTTTGTTTTGAGATGTTTTTGTATATTTTAGTCTTTTTAATGGTCAATAAATTATAGACAATTATTCTACCTAATTTTTAGGGGTTTTTGATGAGAAAATAATTACAAGAAAAATAAAGGAAATTAAATACAATTAATAAAGGTTAATTATACACAATATATTACAAGATAAAAATAAAGAATTAATGGAGATTTTTATGGGATTGATGAAGCTAGGAGATTAATTAATGAATTTTAGCATGATGAATTCGAGATTCATCATACCCCTATACTTAAACTATGCTCGTCCTCGAGCATCTAAAGAATGAAGGAGTCGGATTAATTCCTGACAGTGTAAGTGAAGATTTCAAGGCTCAATCTTTTGAAGATCCTTAATTTAAGTGATCCTAAAATTCTGGGTTTATCCAAGCCTTAGTCAGAAGGAAACCAACTTCTCTAATTATCAGACTCTCTTTTTGTACATATAATATAAGGATATGAAATTAGGTGTACTGCATTTTATGAGAGTCGAGTCAAGGTATCACTCAAAGTTCCAGTCCCAAAGACTCTCCTCTAGACCTCATCCTCAATACTAGGGAATAAGTCTATTCTTGCTTCAGTCAACCGTCTCATTAGTTTGTCAGACTTTAAATGTAGATGGACGGCCAGATGATGGAGGGCATAGGATTGTGTCTAATTTTCTCTCCCTTACATTGGAACAAGGGACCTCTCGAGTGCCTTTTTACTCAACACATATAAATTTTTAGATTGTTGATCAATGTGTCCGTCAAGAGAGTTGGAATCGTATGCACTTATTTTTGTGGGAGTACACCGTGGTGTGTCTCTTTTGAGTATCTAAGATACCTTCGACACCTAGACTTGTAGCATTTACGATGCAGAGCCTTTTTTTGATGTCAGCTCTACTCCTTGGTCCTAATTAGCGCTTGGTCCAAGTGGACACTTTGAAAATGTTTGGGAGTGCTCGCTATTGGTGGAAGATCATTTATAATTTGACTTGGATGATAGAGCTTTTCTTTGACATTGCTTTTGTTGGCTAGCTCCATTGCTTTTAACAAAAGTTGGTGCACACTGATTAACAATTTTCGTTAAGTTTCATCACACCCTGGCACTTTAGGTAAATGTCAAAGAGATATCATATGAACTTGTTAACATACTGGATAGGGTTTGCTGACACCCAAGTTTTCTGAAGCCTTCATTAACTTTATCCCATCCTCGAATATCATCAGATCGGGTCTAAACTCAGATCTCTAGTCCTAGTTCCTCAAGTGATAACTCAACTCATCTCATCAATCATGCATTTTTGCCTGTGATTGTGCTGATTGTTTGAAGGTAGAGATGAAGAGTGCAATATAGCGCTCAAATCTTTCAAACTAGGGTAGTGTAGATAATTAAGTTTTTAAAAACTCTAATGACTATGGCATTTTAACTCACTCTCAAAATCACAGAAATCAAGTGTCCTCAAAATCCTCAAACCTTGAGTGAGTATGATTGTGTCAGGAATACACCAACTCCTTAGTTAGTGATTTTTGTTTGATTTTTGTTTTTGCAGATTTTTATGGTTTTTTTTGAATTCTTTGGAGAGACAATGACTGGCCCAGGCTCAAATGAATAAAAGTATCTACTCTCAGCCAGTATGGGTGTAAGTACGGTCCGATAGATGGACCTGTGTTACTTGAGGACGGAGCCATCCGCATTGTCCTCTAAACCACCCACTCTGCTAAGGAAGACTGAAGTTCCCTCACTAAAAGTGTCTACTAAGCCTAGTAGTCAGAGTCTAATTCAAAGAAAGGTTTTCAATTTTTTAATTTTTTTCTTTTTTAAAAAGGGTTATTTACACAGATTAATCCTTCAATTTTAAGAAAACAGCTTTACAAAGTTTTTACAAAACTCAGTTCACGGGTTTACCAAAACTACACCCGAAAACAAATTTTTCAAAAAGTTTTAAAAATACGAGCTATGGCTAAAGTAAATATATAATTATATACGGTATACCCCCTATACTTAAATTTTGTTATGCCCTCATCGCACAAGTGTCATGAAGCTATGGCTCGATCAAATATAATGTGATATAGCGAAATTGAGGAGGAGGGCCCCCTATACTTAGGTCAATACTTAGGTCAAAAATTGACCTAAGTACAAGAAGACAATGTGAAGGATAGATGGGTAGACAGGGCCCCCTATACTTAGGTTACAAATAGCCTAAGTAAGGTCCTGAGTTAGAGGGGTCTGTATCTGGAGAAGTATTTTCACTATGATACAAGGGTGGAGGGGAGGTGTTGTATTTCTACAGATTGCTTGGGGGTAGATTGGAGGGGTGGGGTTGGTGAAATATACAGAGAGAGAGAGAGAGAGATTGTGAAATATACATAGGGAAGGGAGATGGAAGGGTGAGTGTGTATGTGCACGTGTGTGTGGGGGGGGATAGATCATCAAGTGATCTACCTTTTTTTACAATATGCAAGCCCTCTACGAGGACTGTTCAAATAAATATGCACATGCAACATTTTTTTTCTTTTTCTTTTTCTTCTTTTTTTTATTGTATGCAAATGCAGGCTGACTGATAAAAGATCTTAGAATTTCTTCACAAACTCTTTTGCGGCCTCTTCAGTGGAAGCTCCCGACTTCACACCTCCATGGAGATCAAGCGTCCTTGATTTTCATGGGCCCTGCCACAAAAGAGAAAAGTTAGAAAAATACAACGAAACTAATCAGCAGACATGATGCAAGAAATGATGCATGAAATGAGGACCTGTGAATTTTGAAAATATTCAACAAAGATAAGTCAAAATTCAACAAATAAATTAAGTCAAGTCGTGTCCCCGACAATGATGAACGTGAAATCCACCTCTTTAATAATCGTAAATTGTAGTATAGGAGGCGAATTTCGGTCGATCAAAAACCACAAGCTTTGAATGTTGTGGAATATTTTACTTGGCAAGTTTACCAAGGTCGAACACAGGGAACGGTGATTTTTAGTTGCGCGGTCTTGAATCAAATTAAATAATCAATCAATGTTCGATTAATTTTTGCGTTGATAAAATGTACAAGGTAATGAGATGCAAATGCAAAGAGATATACAGAGAAAATGAAGCACTGGACTTGCGATTTAGTGAAGTTTCATCCTCAAATAAATTTATCAATTGATCCTCAAATACTATCACAGATCGAATAATATTAACACCCAGAAAGATCTATCAACTCCAAGTTGCAGGTAAAGATATTAATCAGTGAATAATCCTGTCAAAAATTTCATGTAAAAATGCTCTCAAAATTAATCATCGATCAGCCAAATAGAAATTTAAATAATTGATCCCCGATTTAACCCATGTAAAGATTTAAATTATTGAGAATAATCAGCAATGACCACAATGGGTCAATCAAATTGAAATCCTCGACCGAACTCCTGCAACAGATTTATCGTTAATTTTTCAAGTATCAATATGTCAAAAATTAACCTGCGAAAGTCAATGATGATCTTCAAATAATAATTAATAACAAACTCCCTCAGATCTGATCACAAACTATGCTAAGTGATAGAGCACGGAATTAGCTTCGAAACGACATATTATATGCTAAAATCGGAGTCCGTATGACAAAGATATGATAAAATGAAGTTTCAGGGACTAAAATGTAATTAAAATAAAGTTATTCTATCAAAGAGGTCCCTGGAGGGGCTTATCTGTAATTTATGGAAACTTGAGAGGCCTCCCTATAATTTACCCAGGCAGGGGTATTTGTGTAATATCTGGAAGCTGTAGGGATGTCGGTGCAAATTACCCACTCGGGTGGCCGAGCCTGAGGTTCGGGGTGGCTCGGACTCCCGAGGCAGAGGGTCGGGCGAGCTTGGCTCAGGCTCGGAGGGGCGGTGGCTCAGGCCAGGCTCGGAGCGCCCGATCCTGAGGTGTGGAGGGGCGGCTTGGGGGCCCTCCACGTGGCGGTTAGATAGCCGTCGGATCAAGGGCATAAGCCCGATCCAGCGGCGGCTGTGTAGCGTTGAAGGGCTCGGGGACGAACGGCAAGGTAGCGGCCGCGCTCGACCGACACACGGCCGAGCGGAGGCGGAGGGCGGTGGCGAAGACGGTGGCGCCGCGGTGCGAGGCAGTGAGCGCGACCGGGAGTTGGCGAGAGGGGCAGAGCGGCGAGGCTGGACCTCCACGCTATGCGGTGGGCGCGGTGAGGCGCCCTCAGCCGGTCGACACACGACCGGAGGAGGGTGATCGAGGCGGAGGCATCAGGTGGGCCTGGACGGTCGGAGGAGGCGCTGCCGCGGGCCAAGGCGCGACGAGCGAGGGCTGGTCGGAGTCGAGCGCGGCGAAGGCGAGCAGGGGCTGAAGGGAGCGGAGGCTGCGCAAGGTGGTGGCGGAGGCCCAAAACCCAACTTTCACATATGAGCTCCGAATTTTATGAAATTGGTCTTGTTTTGAAGGTATTTGAAAATGGAGTAGTTTAAAGTGAGTAGACCAAAATCGGACACTGTATGAGGGAGATATGGTCGTTTTAGTCCGTCAGATGTGAAATTTGACTTTGGGATTATTTGACACTTATTGGGGTTGGTAATTTTTTTGTATTTTTTATTTAATAAGGTTAGTAATATCTACACAATGGAGTGGTTTTGGGTTAATCGGAGTTAGGATGAATTAATTAATAATGTGAGAAGTTAGCGGCTTTTTGGGCTAATTTACACTGGGGATTTTAAATGCAATTATGCATGATGAAATGCGGATATTATTCACACATGTATGAATGCTAATAATGCTCTATTAATGATTAATTACAAGTGAATGATGGGGAACGGAGCCTAAATGACCAATTTTAGCATGATGAATACGAGATTCATCATACCCCTATACTTAGACCATGCTCGTCCCCGAGCATGAATGAATGACTTAGTTGATTACATCCCTGACTGTGCATGTGAATTTTCAAGGCTTAATCCAGAGAAGACCCTTAATTTGAGTGATCCTAAAATTCTGGGCTCATCCAAGCTTTAATCAAAAGGAATCCAACTTCTCTAATTTTCAGACTCTCCGTTTGTACATAAGGATATGATTCTTAGTGTACTGCATTAATGAGAGTCAAGTCGAGACATCACCTAAAGTTTCAATCCAAGAGACTCTCCTCTAGACCTAATCCTCAACACTAGGGAATAAGTCTATTCTTGCTTCAGTCAACCGTCTCATTAGTTTGTCAGACTTGAAAGTGTATATGGACGACCAGTTGATGGAGGGCATATGATTGTGTCTAATTTTCTCTTCCTCACTTTGGAACAAGGTGCCTCTCGAGTGCCTTATTACTCAACACAAGTATATTTTATTTTGTTGATCAATGTCTCCGTCAAGAGAATTTGGAGTCGTCTGCACTTGTTTTTCTGGGAGTACACCGAGGTGTGTCTCTTTTGAGTATCTAAGATACCTTCGACACCCAGACTTGTAGCATTTACGATGCAGAGCCCTTTTTTGGTGTCAGCACGACTCCTTGGTCCTAATTAGCGCTTGATCCAAGTGGACACTTTGAAAATGTTTGGGAGCGCTCACCATTGGTGGAAGCTCATTTAGAATTTGACTTGGATAATAGAGCTTTTCTTTGACATTTCATTGCTTTTCTGTTGTTGGCTAGCTCCACTGCTTTTACCAAAAGTTGGCGCACATTGATCAACAAATTTTATTAAGTTTCATCACACCCTGGCACTTAGATCAATATCAAAAAGATAGCATATGAATCTTGTTCACATACTGACGAGGGTTTTGCTGACACTCAGGTTTTCTGCAGCCTTCATTAACTTTATCCCATCCTCGAATATCATCAGATCGGATCTAAACTCAAATCTCTAGTCCTAGTTCCTCAAGTGATATCTCAACTCATCTCATCAATCATGCAGTTGTGGGAGTGGTCGTGCTGATCATATTCTTTTTGAAGTTAGAGATGAAGAGTGTAATATAGTGCTCAAATCTTTCAAACTAGGGAAGTGTGGATTATTAAGTTCAAAACCCTAATGACTAAGGCAGGCAAATTCAGAATCTCTAATTCTCAAAAATCAAGTGTCCTCAAAAATCCTCAAGCCTTGAGTGATGGTGAATGTGTCAGGAATATATCGACCAAGGAATGCATGAAATGCTTGATTAAATGCAAGACCATGAGTGATGATTTTTTTTAATGCAAAAAGTTTTTTTGGTGTTTTTTTTTTTGTTTTTTTTTGAAAACAAGTACTATACACACTACTTGTATCCATCCCCGATGTTAGATAAAAAAGATTAAAGTACGAGCTATGGATAAAGTAGATAAAATATATACAAACACACCCCCTATACTTACCTTGTGTTATGTCCTCATGGCACAAAGTGAAATGTAGACATAGCTCGTACGAAGTATAGATGGGATAAAAACAAAGGAGGAGAAGCGATGTAAAAACAATGGTAGCGGTCCCCTTATACTTAGTCTCAGGTCAGCCTAAGTATAATTGGATAATTACAGATGGGGAACCGGGTAGATTTGCGGATGTACAAGATCAAGGAGGTTTGCGACGGACCTTCTTGCGGGAGTGCGGAGGGAGATAATATGGAGATGTAGAGGGCGATGATGAAGAAGACCAGCCATCGTCGGAGTCGTCCTCAGGAGAATAGTAGTTGTCTGCAGAGGATCTCCAACTTTTGTCAATCAGAGGTAAGTGCCCATGGATCAGAGCTGTACCTATTGCACTTATCTGATGAACCACATCAGGACCGGACGAGGACTCTTCAGAAATCACCTGATGTGTAAGGTCAAAGGTGACTTTCTTGGTCGGTTTATTTCCTTGGAAAGTATTGAGAGGAAGTTGGACAGTCTTCATCTCCCTATCTTGAGTAACCGAAGTGGCATTTGTGAGTTCCTCGTCAGATGAATCTCCATAAAAGTCGACCAATTCTTGAAGGGTCATGCACTGCTTCGGTCGAGGGAGATTGTTCTTGCGGATCTTGTGGTTTATGGCTGGGGGTGTTGATGTCAAATCTGGATTATCGTGAATTTTGGTGACATCGGATGTTTTCGGAGTCGGTTCCTTATATGGTTCAAGTGTCTCATGAATTACTGCCGACTCGAAGATTGGTCCACTCAGATAATCGTGACGGTCCTCAATAATATGGTCCAATTCTTCATAAGCTCCAAAATCTTGATTTTTCCTAGGAGCAGTAATAAGGTGGTGAGAATCCGAAGTTTGTCCAACAGTCAATCCCTTAGGTGACTCTCCTAGGGTTTGTATCAGTGTGTCATGTAGAGATGTCTGATAATGTGAAATATTTATCTCCTGATCATAACTGTTGGTTTCAAGTTGGTTTTCCTCAGAGCAGGATGTGTCATTGGGGTCGTGTTCATTGTGGTCCGAGTTCGGGAACTTGATTTCCTGAGTCTCGCAATCGACGATCGCCTTAGCGGAAGCTAAGAACGGCTTTCCTAAAATAATAGGAGACTCAGACATCCTTCCGGGGTGCTCAATGTCAAGGACAATAAAGTCCACCTTATGTTCTTTACCTCGGAAATTTACGACGACAGAAACGATCCCCCGCGGTCTTTTGATAGATCGATCAGGTAATTGAACGATCACCCTAGTCTTTTTGAGTTGTCCGCATTTAAGTTGATTAAAGACGGACTTCAGGAGGATGTTTAATGTGGATTCGTCGTCCAACCGAACATGAGTAAATATAGAATCCTCAATTTCACATGTGACCCGAGTCAACTGCTTGACTTTGCGGCTTTTGATTTTATGATTCATCACCAAAGAACTAGCCATAGATATTACATGATATTCAGTTCTTGATCGTTTCTTGCCCGTCTTTTTGGGGTTCAGTCGACTCTTCACAAATCTTTTAAGATCGGGCGCATATTCTATGGCTTTGATTAATGGAAGCTCTAAGATCAGACTCTTGCAAAATGCTTCCATTTCAGAATTGTCCAATTTTTTTGAATTTTCAAATTTTTCATTTTTTTGGTATTTTCGGCAATATGGTCAGTCGTGGGGTCAGAGGTCAGTGGTTGTGTCTGATTGTGATGATCCAGTAGTTCGCATGGTGGTGGCCTCACTTCTTCTGAATTTTGCATTGACTGGATGAGATCATATATTCTCATAGTTAAAGTGTCTGCTCTATGATTAATCCGAGCAATCTCATCCTCAAACATCTCATGAGTAGTGATTGAATAATCAATCTCCATGTGTCGTGATTCTGGCATGTATCCTCGAGTGGAGTGTTGATTGTTCATAAACATTATGGTCTGGTCATGAGTTGTATTTCCTTGACTTTGGTTTTCTCGTGGGTTGTCAAAGGAAAATTGATACTTATCTTGAGTAGGGGATAATTCAAGAGTCTGTGAGATCCTAGTGACCGGAAATCGTGTTCCATTGTCAATATCGGTCACTCTATTGTTTATCCTTGATTCTGATCTCTCTCTTATGTCCATAAGATTGTCCGAATGTGAGAGATGGCTATTCCAAGAAGAAGTGTGGTCACAGGGTGGGATGTATGGGTGGGCAGAGAATGATGGCTGAGGAGAACTTGACTTGAATGGTAGGTTCCCCTGAGGGGTGTGAGAAGAAGAACATCGGGACATGGTCGTGGAGATCGGGAAAGAAGACCACTGTGTCGACATCTTGTCAAGAGGGATGGAATGATCAACGAACCACGATTTGCTTGCAATTGCAAGGTATTTGACGCACGCAAATCAAACACAAAATAAACATGTTGATTCACCCACTCAACACTGGTGAAGGCACGTTAGGGTTCGACCGCTTATCTTTTCAATTTTAATTTAATGGCAAAACAATCTTGCAGATTAAACGGAGCTGTTAGGTACTGAAATATTTCTCAAAGACTGTCCCGAGTTCGTACAACTAGTTGCATCTACTCTCAGCCATTATAGGTGGAAGTACGGACCGTTTAAACGGCTACCCGTGTTGCTTGAGGACGGTGCCTTCCGCGGTGTCCTCTAAACCACCCACTCTGCTAAGGGAAGTCGGACCGTAAAACGGCTACCCGAGACCCTCACTGAAAAGTAGCTAATTGTTTTTAAAAACAGTAGTCTTTGTGAAATTCCTCAGTTTTGGCTCTACCCTAAGGTGTGTGATCTTGTCCTTACGCAAACAATGAGTGGGTTTCTCTCCACCAAACAAAAGTTAATTTTAGGTCAGTTTATTTGCAGTCACCTTGATTAGCAGTCCCAATTTTAGATTAAGGTTATCACTGTATTTTATGTGGGCACAAGAATTCACGCCTAACGAGTAGTCCTAATTCCGTTAATTCCTAAGTTGTAAAACTCGAGGAGGGAGAATCGAAAAAGCCAATGCAAGCGTAAATCAATGATGCATGCTTAAGAGAAGGACTTACAGTGAATCCTCGCGTTCTTCATGCAGGATGCAAGGCAAGGAATTAAAATTTACACTAAATGATATGCACAGATGGAAAATGCCCTAAACAGATAGTTCTATTAGCGGGAAGAATTGATTTCAGAATTTGGCTAATGTTGAACAATCTACAATGCGTTTAATTAGTGAAAAGTGTGGCCTAAAAAAATACGAGCACAATCAAATAATTCTAATCTAGCGTATGTGCTCCTAAATTCTACGTCAAGCCACAGAGAGTCCAGTCTTAATTATTACAAGGGTTCGAAGAGAGGGACCCTGAGAATAATGCAGAAAATTAAATCTATGCTAAGCTCTCTCACAAAAATTAAAAATCAATCTTCCTTACAGATCCTTGATTAATATCCAAAATTGGGCTCCCAGTAGTCTGTAAAGAGAAAATTTGCGGTTAGTAGCAGAAGTAAGAGAAAGATGCAAAATAAAATGCAGAAAGAGAAATAAATTGACACAAAAATTAATTTTCACAAAAATCAATTATAAAAATGATTTAAAACCCTAAAAATTTACCATTCCCCGGCAACGGCGCCATTTGATGAACGCGAAATCCACCTCTTTAATAATCGTAAATTGTAGTATAGGAGGCGAATTTCGGTCGATCAAAAACCACAAGCTTTGAATGTTGTGAAATATTTTACTTGGCAAGTTTACCAAGGTCAAACACAGGGAACGGTGATTTTTAGTTGCGCGGTCTTGAATTAAATTAAATAATCAATCAACGTTCTATTAAATTTTTGCGTTGATAAAATGTACAAGGTAATGAGATGCAAATGCAAAGAGATATACAGAGAAAATGAAGCACTGGATCTGCGATTTAGTGAAGTTTCATCCTCAAATAAATTTATCAATTGATCCTCAAATACTATCACAGATCGAATAACATTAACACCCAGAAAGATCTATCAACTCCAAGTTGCTAGGAAAGATATTAGTCAGTGAATAATCCTGTCAAAAATTTCATGTAAAAATGCTCTCAAAATTAATCATCGATCAACCAAATAGAAAGTTAAATAATTGATCCTCGATTTAACCAATGTAAAGATTTAAATTATTGAGAATAATCAGCAATGACCACAATGGGTCAATCAAATTGAAATCCTCGACCGAACTCCTGCAACAGATTTATCGTTAATTTTTCAAGCATCAATATGTCAAAAATTAACCTGCAAAAGTCAATGATGATCTTCAAATAATACTTGATAACAAACACCCTCAGATCTGATCACAAACTATGCTAAGTGATAGAGCACGGAATTAGCTTCGAAACGACATATTATATGCTAAAATCGGAGTCCGTATGACAAAGATACGATAAAATGAAGTTTCAGGGACTAAAATATAATTAAAATAAAGTTATTCTATCAAACAGGTCCTGGAGGGGCTTATCTGTAATTTATGGAAAGTTGAGGGGCCTCTCTGTAATTTACCCAGGCAAGGGTATTTGTGTAATATCTGGAAGCTGTAGGGACGTCGGTGCAAATTACCCAGGCGCACGTGCGTTGCCCGTGCACCCCGAGGCTTGGTGACGGGCGTGAGGCTCGGGTGGCCGAGCCTGAGGTTCGGGGTGGCTCGGACTCCCGAGGCAGAGGGTCGGGCGAGCTTGGCTCAGGCTCGGAGGGGCAGTGGCTCAGGCCAGGCTCGGGGCTCCCGAGCCTGAGGTGTGGAGGGGCAGCTTGGGGGCCCTCCATGTGGCGGTTAGATAGCCGTCGGATCAAGGGCATAAGCCCGATCCAACGGCGGCTGTGTAGCGTTGAAGGGCTCGGGGACGAACGACAAGGCAGCGTCCGCGCTCGACCGACACACGGCCGAGCGGAGGCGGAGGGAGGTGGCGAAGACGGTGGCGCCGCGGTGTGAGGCGGTGGGTGTGACCGGGAGGCGGCAAGAGGGGCGGAGCGGCGAGGCTGGACCTCCGCGCTAGGCGGTGGGCGGGGTGAGGCGCCCTCAGCCGGTCGACACACGACCGGAGGAGGGCGGTCGAGGCGGAGGCGTCAGGTGGGCCTGGACGGTCGGAGGAGGCGCTGCCGCGGGCCAAGGCCCGACGAGCGAGGGCTGGCCGGAGTCGAGCGTGGCGGAGGCGAGCAGGGGCTGAAGGGAGCGGAGGCTGCGTAAGGTGGTGGCGGAGGGCAGAGCAGCCTTGCGCGGCTGCTTGCGAGCGGAGAGGCACGGAAGGCGCGGTGGGCGGAGAGGGGCGAAACCGTGAGGCGGAGCTGGTGGCGATCTGCGGAGGGCGGAGCAGGAGGCGGAGGTGCTCGGTGTGCAGCGACGGTGTCGGAGGGCGAGAGGAGCAGGGCTCTCTTCCGATGCTCGCCTCAATGGAGCCGGCGAGCTCCAGAAGCTGGGCTGCTCACGGAGGAGCAGGTGCATAGGGACGAACCCTGTGGATCACGCCGGAGGGTCGTCGCCTACTGTTGTCACCAGTAGGGCGGTAAGCTTGGAAAGATGGCGGATGGGGCTGATGGTTTGCGAGGGAAGATGCTATATAGGAGGGAGTCGAGTAACAGCTGCAGTGGAGGAGGTGGCCTCGTAACGGTCGAAGAAGAAGGTGATGAAGCGGCGGTCGTTACGTGGAGGAGCGGGCGGAGGGGTCGCAACGCCTGGGGGCGGGGAAAGATGAGAACGGCTGGAGGAGGAAGAGGCACAGGTCACGTGTTGGGCACGTGACCTGGGCGGCTGGAGAGAGAGGGAACAGTGGGGTGCCACGTGGCACGCCCTGGAGCTGCCACGTGGCGCCAAAAAATTTCATATTTTAGAAGGAGAAAAAGTGATAGAAGATGACCTCGGATCGAAAAATTTCCTTCACAAAAATTGCTCGTCTTGACGAGATCTACAACTTTCATGAAGGTCCCGAGAGCAAAAGAGGTCATCTGTGTGAAGTGGTATTTTTGGCGGTTCTCCATGTGTATAGAAAACCGAGTTTTGGGGGTTTTGTATTTTTTTGATGGTTTTAGAGAGGATAAAAAAATCTAGAAAAAAATACAATAAAATATAAGAAAATTATTTACTCACTAATCTATTTTTTGGATTTTTAAAGGATAAGAAATTAGGAAAATAAAATAGAGGTCAGAATCACACAACTTTTGTACAGACCGACAACGGACACTTGGACTTGGTCAATTTCTTTGATCTCAGTTTTAATCCGGATTTGAATTTTTACATTTCTTATTAAAACTTTCATCAAAGGACACAAATGAAAAAGAAATAAAATTAAAAGAGTTAATTATGCACATAAAAACTCAAGTCAAAATTAGCAAAAAGTTAAAATGCGCAAAAGAGGACCAAAACCCAACTTTCACATATGAGCTCCGAATTTTATGAAATTGGTCTGGTTTTGAAGGTATTTGAAAATGGAGTACTTTAAAAGTGAGTAGACTAAAATCGGACACTGTATGAGGGAGATATGCTCATTTTAGTCCGTCAGATGTGAAATTTGACTTTGGGATTATTTGACACTTATTGGGGTCAGTAATTTTTTGTATTTTTTATTAAATAAGGTTAGTAATATCTACACAATGGAGGTGGTTTTGGGTTAATCGGAGTTAGGATGAATTAATTAAAAATGTGAGAAGTTAGCGGCTTTTTGGGCTAATTTACACTGGGGATTTTAAATGCAATTATGTATGATGAAATGCGGATATTATTCACACATGTATGAATGCTAATAATGCTCTACTAATGATTAATTACAAGTGAATGATGGGGAACGGAGCCTAAATGACCAATTTTAGCATGATGAATACGAGATTCATCAGGCAACGACGCCATTTGATGAGCGTGAAATTTACCTCTTTAATTGTCTAAAATTGTCATAGTATAGGAGGCAAATTTGGTCCGTCAACAGGGACACGAGCTACTCTATCTATTTATCAAATTTCGATCAGTTCAGAACATGTGCGAAGTATTTCTCGATTCAAGGTTTCTAGGGAAATGCATGATGTACTATGCAATAAAATGATATATGTAATTTTTAGTTGATTTTTATGCAACTATAAAGTGATGAATGAACAAGTATGCAAGGTTAAATATATGCTATGATAATGCAAACAATTATGCCTAAGAAAGATTACATAAATGGGCAACAAAATGCTGGTTGAAATTAAAGTCAAACTGAACATAAAAATAAAAGCAATCATGTAATCAGGGCACACACATATGGAGCACAACATCTCATCTAACATAAAAATTCACTTCATTTAATATGATGTTGGATGAGAAAATTAAACATGCCATGATGTCGAGGAAGAAATAAGGATCAAAACGACACTAAAATCAAGCAATTTGGACCTATGATGCTCAAGTTATGAAGAAAACAATGCATGGGCATAGTTGTAATAAAAATGCAAGAAATAAAAGGATAAATATTACATTTAGGTCCCTAGAGGGACCTAAATGCAAATAGCAAAAACTGTCTGGTCCTGATGCAATATTTCCATGCGTGTGGGGGCATTTTAGTAATTTCAAGAAACCGGAGGTGCCTTCCTGTAAAATACCCAGGTGCGCACGTGGGGCACGCGCCTGGGGACATGGATGAAATTATCAGAAAGCTCTGGGTCTGTCCTGCAATTTTCCCAGCACCCCACGTGCAGAGCATGCGAGGGGCTAGGCTCAGAAGGGCACCTCTAGCTCGGGGCTACATGGCAGTAGCTGGTAGTTCGGCTCGAGGGACGGCGGGACCCGAGCCAGTAGGTTTGGAGAAGAGGCTCGGGCACTACGTGCCTTCATCATAGTCGTTCGATCCAGATGATCGGACGGCAACTGTATCTTCATGCTCCTCCACAGGCCACCGGAGAAGGCGGGGCTCCGACGACCTGTCAGTGGCTCCTCCGTGCTCCGAGGCCTCGCCAGAGGGTCAAGAAAGAGAGCTAGGGTCATGGCGAGAGACCTGGAGGTGTTGCGAAGCTCCGGAGCTAGTTGGAGGTGGTGGTCGATGAAGCTTCGCCGAAGGAGAAATGCTTGAAGGTGCTTCGACGCAAACTCCGGCCAATCAAGGTTCATGCAAGGGTTAGTCATACCCAAAGCTTGTGCGAGTGTGTGCGAGGTGAATGGTGAGTGAGCAGGGGATGTGGGCGTAGGGAGGTGATGGCCCAGAGCTCTTCCTCCTGCGGAGCAGAGGAGAAGGTGGCGGAGGGTGGTTAAGGTCGTGGAGAAGGGAGTGGTGAGGTCGGTGGGTGGAGCGAGGATGAGGATGGAGCCGTGAAGCTTGTTGGTGGATCAGATGACAAGGGCGGCGAGTGAGTAGGTCAGGATAATTCGAAGAAATAAGGAAAACAAGAAGGGGAGGGAGATACCTCGTCGGAGAGGGGAACCCGATGGAGGAGGGGGTCTAGGCTGAGGGTTGAATCGACCCTCCGGTCATGCTCGACCTAACCGACCGATCCAGGGAGCTTGGCTACAGTCGGGAAGGAGGAGCTGACATGGCGGAGATGCCATGGATCACACCGGGGCTTCGGTCGTCTTCACCTTGCTTGATGGTCCCTCCACTGTCTCCGGAGGACCAGAGGCTGGGCCGAAACCCCCTGAATAGTGGATCTGTTGCTCAGAGGCGGAGGGGTGTTTTTATAGGTGGAGATGGCTGGTCGTTATGCAAGTCAGTGGAGGTCTTTGATTAGCTGGAGGAGTGATGGAGGTGTGAAGGCAGGGGTAATGAAGTCGGCGCGTGGATGGCAGATCTAGGGACTTCATGAGGCGGCCGTTAGGACATGGTGAGATGATTGGGGGCAACCGTCAAAAATGAAAGGTGGAGAGGGACAGCGAGGTGGAGGACGTTACATAAGGTTGAAGACAACGTTCGAGCCATTGGATCTCATGATCCAACGGTTGTAATGGTAGCGCGGGTGGAGGGCTATGATCAGATCCGAGGATCTGATCGAACGGTTGGTTTTAGGGCGCGAAGGAGCGGCTGAGATTGGGAGATGGGGGAGATCTAACAGTTAGAAAGAGCAGGGTGACGTGGCATGATGAGAGGCTTAGGATGAGGTGGGGATCGAGCGGCTGAGGTTGAGGGGCTACGTGGCCCGAGGAGAGGCATTGGATGGAAGGACATCGGATGGTTGGCGTTTAGGCGCGATGTAGCGGTTGAGATCTAATCTAGTAGCCTGATCTGACGGCTGGGAGTGGCTGAAGGATGAACGGTGGAGATGGAGGCGGGATGAAGGAGATCTGACGGTCAAGAGTGGTGACGGGTGGCGGAGTGAGGAGCGACCACGTCGCGGCTCCAGAGAGTGCCACGCGGCTGCTCTAGAAAATTCAAAAATATAAATACAAAGAAAAATATAAAAGAAATAGTTAGAGGCAAAATTAGGAAAAAGTCAAAACATGAAAGTTGCTCTCCTCGATGAGATCTACAAGTTTCATGTTGGACAAAAAGTCAAAAGAAGTCATTTGTACAAAAAGTATTTTTGGGGTTATTTTTAAGGGTGTAAAAATACCGATTTTTTTGTTTTGAGATGTTTTTGTATATTTTAGTCTTTTTAATGGTCAGTGAATTATAGACAATTATTCTACCTAATTTTAGGAGTTTTTGATTAGAAAATAATTACAAGAAAAATAAAGGAAATTAAATACAATTAATTAAGGTTAATTATACACAATATATTACAATATAAAAATAAAGAATCAATGGAGATTTTATTGGATTGATGAAGCCAGGGGATTAATTAATGAATTTTAGCATGATGAATTCGAGATTCATCACCCTCCTAAATAAAAATCACGACATGAGTCTCCCGACTCGGGCTTTCAACTTGACCCACACAGGTCTTACCACTAACCTGAGTTGCTTACGCGGGCAATTGAACTGTTTACAAGCTAAGTTCATTACGTGGTCAATTCCACCGTTTACAACTTGAGTTGTTTACGTGGAACTCAAAACCGTACAGTGATTAAACAATCCTAATAATCTCAATATCGAAGTAAATATGTAATGAATAATAAGAGGTAAAATTAAAATGATTTTACAAAGCGAGGAGCATGCCCATAAGAATCAAATGCAGAGAACCAGAGTTGTTGGAATGAAGAATATAGCGAAAAAAAGCTCTTCAATCTTTCTCTCACAGTATAGAGTGGAAAGCAGAGAGTAGAGAGCTTGTTGCTCTTAATGTGTGTTGTAGAATGAGGTAGAGGGTCATATTTATAGGTGTAGAGACTCCATAGACATTGGCTCTCAAAAAGTGGACATTGTGAACAAATCAAGAATGAAATCAACTTCAAAAATCTTTCTCAAATGGAATATGATTGACTATGATAAAAAATGATCAACCAGAATCAAATGATCAATCATGAGATATTTTGGTAATCGATTATAATTAAGAGATGATCGATAATGGATCAAAAGTGATCGATCAAAGATATAATCGGTGTATTCAAATATTGATCGATCATAAAAGCAAGGTTGATTGATCAGGTATAATCGATCATGTAAGAATAGTTGATTGATCAGTTTGACTCTTTAACGTGAAAGTCAAAGTCAAAGTCAATGTCAAAGGGTTGAAATGCATTATGCATGATTTGATATCTTTTACATTTTAATACAATTACAAAAAGCATGACTCAATAAAATAAAAGACTTTGTCTTCTTCTTGAACTTGAGATCCTCCCTTAAGTTTGAGTTGGAGTTCCATATCCTTGAACTCCTTTGAGCTTCTTCTTCACATAAGCTTGATCTTGTTCTTTGTATAATAGTTTTCCTACTCTTGGCATAGCTACAAGCTTTGCATACAAGTTCTATTATCATCAAAATATGCATGCTTATGACTAACAAGTTTCCCACTCATACATGCACTCACACGTGCCATCGATGTTTTTAGTGAAGCCAATGGAGAATAATTTGAAAATCATGAAGAACATAGATGGGGATCTCGAGTAAGAGAGAATACCTTTCGAATAATATGCTATATTTTGTAATCAAATATGTCTAATCAATATTTAACAGGATAATTAGGATTGAAAGGGAAGAGAAAGGTTTTATTTGTAAAAATAGCATATCGAACACAATTAGAATAATGGTTTTCCACGAATAAGTGGTTTTGTCAAGTGTCGTTGCTCAATATCAGACGGCTGATAGGGGGTGTCACATCAAGTGCATGGAAAGGTGGCACCTCATTTCAAAATTTTCAGAAACACACACACACTGGGACCCCTTCAAATGAGATTAGGGTTCATCCTTTCCATGGTGATCCATCAACGAGATCCATTGGATCTTGATCCAACATATGCTTGCAAAACGCTGTCCAAAAGGGTATTTCTGTCATCCTGGTTCATTAAATTCAAGCTTCATTTAAAAGCTTCGATTTACCATTTTAGACTTATTTGAGATTATTATTTTTATTAATACTTTTATTAATTAATTTCTAATTTGTTCTCAACGAATTGGGTTTAACCATATATTTGTAAACTTCACTGAATTTTTCTAGAAATAATTCTCATCTTTGTAAATTTGTTTATATTTTTCCCATTCTCGTGTTATAGTATTTTTTAGTAAAGTGAGTGTTTTATTTATAAAGTGTTTGGTCTTTTATACATTCATAATCCTTTTTGTAAGTATTTGTGTGTAATATGTCATAATTGTAATATTCATGCAGCCTATGTAAAATTCATTTCTTTGTAAATTAACCAAATATATGTAAATTATTATTAGTATTTTGTAAATACGAAGAAGTACTTTATAATATTTTAAGAATCATTTTCAAAATTTTGAATTACCTGTAAAATACGTGCTCTCTTAGTAAATTTTGTACGCTAACCTACAAACTAATGAAGCAATTAGTAATTTGTCAACTATTTTCCAGAAAGGAAATTGTGTAAAAAATAAATGCAGGTTTATAAAATGATACAAGATTTGTGTAAAATACCTATCAAATTTTGTGAAAACATACTAACTATGTAAAATAAAATAAAATAGCAGTCCCCATCATCGCTATGTTATCAATAGAAAGGGCGGAGTCGTGCTCCTCCTTGATGTGCACCGACATTGGGAGAGGGGGTGGAGAGAGCCATGCTTCTCCTCATTACATGTCGTCAGAAAAATCCAAGAAAACCCTCCCAAATCCACGTGTTAAATACAAATCTCAACAACTCCAAATCTCCCAAAAATCTAGATCAAAATTTCCAAAGCGTATGATTCGTCAACTCACCCTTCAACATGTCTTGGCCAGAATTCACATTCTCCTTCCGGGGAGAAAATGCTTTCATGTCCTATATCACTCCCGAGGGTTCTTTTCACCTTTCTTGAATGCTACTACTTCGCAACTACATATCATGCACCCAGGAGCAGCGCCTGCAGTAGATGGGCCTCCACCACCTTCTCACGGCAAACAAGCTCTCTAAACAGCTCTTGCGTCCCAACTAGACTAGAAGATCGCTTCTGGGAGTGTGCATCTCTTGTAGGCAAATACGCACTTTTAAAATCTTAACTGGATTCCTTATATTTTTTCTAAAACCCCAAAAATGATGAAAAACTTCCCTATTCTCATAAAATCACAACACTCATAAACATTTTCTCTTATTTTTCTTCATATTTAGTATAAAATTATCTTATTTGAAAACCTTAAAAGGTTAAAAATCAAAACCCTTGTAAAAAACAAAAACATTTTCTACAAATATTAAGTATTAAATATGAAAAGAAAATACAAAATATATTAAAGCCAGAATAAGAAATAAAAATAAAAAAATACTAAAAAATTAACAACTCAAACACACGTAAAAAGCACCACAACTGGGATCTGAGCTGCATATAGATACCTATATACATTAGTCATTATACCTCGCACATACTTAGGTTGCTTTCCATATATTCAAGTTGCCTCCTCGAGTTTGATCTTAGATCTTACCTAAGTAATTCCGCATACACTTTTGCTAATTGTTTTTAGAGTGAGATTACCATCACTACATGACATTTAATTCCTTAAAACTAACATACATGAAAAATCATTTTCAAAAATGAAGTCGTTGCCAGGGAAGCACGACTGCCTGAGATAGGTTACTGACTTAGCCAGTCATTAGGCTAGCTGTGTTTTTCACATTTTAACCCCCAACATTCATTTCTACAACCACTGCTACCACCGTCAGCACCACTACAAGTCATTGTCACCATCTGCGCTCCTCATGCCATCACTGCTACCACCATGTCGTCGTCATGCCACAACTAGCAAGGTCGTGCAGGCTTGTACCACCACTGCTCCATCACCGCACCATTGACACCACTATGCATCACCACCATGTCTCCGCTCCGTCGTGAACCACCATCCTGGTTCTCTTGCATCGTCACACACATGTCGTTGCTCACCTCGTCGCTACAGCCACCAAAGAGAGATAAGACCATTCCTCATTTTATAGAGATTTTCAGTTTTTTTTGAATGTTGGATATCCATGGGGGGCATGCCACGTTGGATGGTAAGTGGGAATGTAGATGTCATGACAGGTAGGAACGTAGATGCCACGTGAGACCCACATCATATTTGAGTGGAGTTTGGATATCTTTTGGAGTGTGTATATTATATCTCTATTAGTATTAGTATTAAATAATTTTAGACCCGATCTTTTTGTCAGAAAAATAAATAAATAAATGTATAGCATATTATGTCTCTATTACTATTAGGGTGCGTTTGGTTGGCGGGTTAAGGCAGGTTAAACTGGTAGAGGGTAACCTGTTTTTGTGTTTTGGTGTTTGGATAAAGGGTTAAACTGAGGGTGGGTTAGAAGTGGATTTAGGGTGATATGATTGTATTGAAGTTTGAAAAAGTGAGTAGTTATTGTGATTTAATTGTATTGAAGTTTGGAAAAGGGGGTAGAAGTGGAGTAGTTTATAATTTTTATATGATATGATGGTATAATATATTATTTTTTGATATGATTGATGATGTAAAATTGATTTATTTAATTTTTTAAAAAAGAAATAAAGTGGGACCCACGGAGAGAGAGATGGGAGTGTGGGTTAAAGGAGGTAAACTCCCCTAACCCGCAACCCGCGAACCAAACGCTACCTTAGTATTCAAAAATTGCAGTCTCGGCGTTTTTCGGGAAAATAAATAAATAATAATGGTAAAGGGTAAAAAAAGACGACGCCAAGAATCTGACTCTGTGAGGCCGGTGTCGCGAGGTCCCCTTCTTCTCCATCTCCATGTTCTGAAATTTTATTCTCAGGACAACCTCAAGAACAGCAAAAAAAGAACAGAGATCACAACTAACGACCAGAATCAAGCTCACCGAGGGAGTGCACAATTGTCTTCTCTCACATCATCAATGCCCACATCTCTCAAACGCCCGACGTAAGTCCCCTTCTACATCTCCCAATCCCCTCCGGATCAGATATCAATTCAAAACCCTAGTTTTTTTCACCCCAAATATTGAAATCTGTGGTATGTATACCGAATATAAAAGGATGTATCGTAATTCGATGGAATTTTCGGGCAGGAGTTGCGGAGGATTCGAAATTTCTATGCGAGATGGTGCGGATCTCTGTTGGTGGTGATGGATACCGATGATTTGATCGTAATTTGGTCAAAGGTGCGATCTTTGCGGTTTTTATGGAGAAGGGAGCCGGTGGATCTGCCTGTTTGGAACTTTCCAGCGAGGAGTCTCATAGATTAGAGCAAACTTCTGATGAGGAGAATGGGTTGTCGACACCGTCGAATTACTCATCTTGCGGGTCGGAATTGGACAGGTACTGCAGTGCAAACTCGGTCCTGGGAACGGCAAGTAGCGTCTGTAGTTCGGTAGGGAATCACAACGAGCTTCTGGATAATCTGAGGAGTTTGGGTATTGGGGAGGAGGTGGATTTTTATGGTGGAAGGAATAAGGTGCGGCACGGACGATTCACCAGGACCAGGAAGCTTGTTGACTTGGGCAGATCAGATTGGCTTTCGGACGGGATAGCGGAGTCTGCTAGAGAAAATAGTTCACTTGGGAGCCCGGTTTTCCGAGGTTCGCGTAGATTCAGAATGATGTTTGATCATGCCGTCGGCAAGAGCGGGGATAATGTTGGGGAAGAAATTGATGTAGAAGCTGAGGGAAGAAAGAATTTGATGATGTTGTCAGAGAGAAATGACATGAGTGATGATGCCAGAAGCTCAGAGGCTTTAATATCTTTTCACGAAGATCGTGTAGGTTGTGATAGAAATTCTGGTGTGTGGTACAGAGAATCGGCTTCTGAATACTGCGATCAAAATGAACCTGTAGTATTAGACGATGATGTGCTGGCTATATCTGGATACTCTGATGGTGAGGATTCTGTGTTGGATTCTGCTATGGATGATGAAGAGAGAATTCATGTAATTCAAAGAGTAGCATTAGAGAAATTTAAGGATTCCAAGATGGATGTTGATACAAACCCATTGCTGATTGATGCACATGTTGCTTTTGGGGATAATGATTGGGATGAGTTTATGCAAGAAGATGGGGGAGTTGGTTTTGCTTCCTCCCATCTTTTTGGGCTGGAGACCTCTAAAGAGGCAGAGCAACACTTGAATTTAGATGGGGTTTGTCGAGATACGTATGTGCAAGAAGGCCACTGTACGGTATTTGCTCAAGAAAATGGATATGTGGATAATGTTGCAGATATGCTAACATCCAGTACTTCTCGCCCTCATGTATACGGAAAAAGTGAAACCCGTCTCCCTCTAGTTGAGGATATTCAGAAGGATTTTCTGCAGAAAACTACAATAAGCATTGATGATCTTAATGCAGCTAATAATTATCATAATCTCCGGGATGACGCTGATGACAAAGAAGCGCAACTGGTAAATGAGAGAATTGTTGGTGTTCACGGTCATAATAATCACGATGCCATGTTTGATGGCGAGTCACACTTACCTTTGCCTGAAGTTAATGAGATGGAAACTGAGAACAAGAGAAGTGGTAAGGCTACTGCCTCCGTGATGTTAGATTACAATCATGATCCTGACATTAGCGGCAAGGATACTGCATCAGAAAAGGTTTGTTCTGCCCTCTCCTTGACTTATTTTTCTTATTTTTTATCTGTCTCATGACACATGCAACTCATTCTAATGTGAATAGGACACTATTGGTGTTGCTGCCATTTCCTCTTCAAGTTGACATTTATTTCTCTCTGGTGTTTGATATAGTCTTTAGAAGCCATGTGTTTGATGCGAACTATGGACAATGCTGCTATGTTTTATGACATTGTATTTATTGTTCTTCCATTAGTTATTTTGTGTCAAATTCAAGTAATCTGAAGATAATGAAATCTAATTTGTTATTATAATGAAGTAGACTATATAATAAATCTCAATTGCCATCTTCATCTATTTGTTTCGTGGCCTTTGGTGTATTAAATAAAACTATTTAATGGACAAATCATTCCTCTACATGATGCATAAATGATGTGGAGCTTAATAGTAAAGAATTTGAGATGTTTAAGTGATATATGGTAGAAAGATCTCAGAAGTAAAAAAAAATCTAAAATTTGACACTAACTCATTGATATAGTTTAAAAATTGGAAGAAGTATATGACATTGGTAGCATCTATTATTGAGCGCAAATCACATTATAGTATTTGAATTTTGCGAATCTACATCAAAGTTACCATTACTTTTTATGCCCTTAATGATGATGGAAATAGTATACATCTAGCCCCACAACAAAATCCAATGTGAATACCACCTGTCATTCCTTCCATTGATTGAAACCCAGTTGAATTATTTTCCTTTGCTTCCATATTCACTTTTTGCATGTGTAAGCCTAGACTTCTTTGTGATTCTCCCTTCCCACTTTGATTAAATAAATCACTCATCAATATTGTGGCAATTAATATATTCTCACTGTAGAATACCTTCTATTCACCCCCAAGGATTTTTTGCCTTCTGATATCAACTCCATGTTGCACACGTTCATAGGTCTAGCAGTGCCCTAATGGGTTCCTTCAACGCTTGCCTACTCTATTATATCTCTTCACTCACCGCCTTGATTCTAATTCTGAGATAATGGAACTGCATGTACCTGCAACCCATTATGGCAATAATCTCAATGCAATGATCAGCGTGATTGTGAACATTTTCTTTAGGTGCTAATATACAGTGTGCTCTATGCGATGGATCTATTGAACCCCAAAACTGAGAGGGTGCCAGACCTTCAGAGCTCAAGCTTTCTTTTCCCTCGTTATTCTATTGCTTGTTAGGTACCGGCCGATGGAAATGTTTCTATTTCAAGCTACCAAGCAGTTATGCATAACTTATGTTTGTACAATATATTTCCCTTTCTGTCTCTCTCATGCGGAATTTTTCGCTTCCAACTCAACCGTGAATTGCTTCTCTTCTTGCTCTTTCTCTTCTGTTAGTCATCAACCTCACTTCTGTTTGTACCTAGGTGCTCAGAGACATGAGATGGTAAAATTTAGTTTTGAAATAAGAAAGGTGCATCAGCTCTCTTGGCATTTGCTACATTCTTTGGTCCTTTTGTATTAGATACGTGTTGAAATTATCCATTTAATTTATTTTTCTTATTATTCTTGTTCTTAAGAAGTGTATGCTTGTCCCTTTTCCACAAGGGATCTCTTTATTGAAATCAAGGCATTATCTTATTCTCAACCTGGTATCAGAGCAATGCCCATAGGTTGGCAATTGATGCCTTCTTGATCCTCCTTGATGCCTTCTTGTTTCTTTTCTATATGTCTCCACCGAATAAGGTTGTGTCGTTAATTTCTTTTTGGTGGTGGTGCTTTGCCGACCTAGCCTAAGATTGTGCTGCACAAGCCACCACGCACATTGTATCAAAGTAGAAGTCCCTTTCACTGAAGTGATCTTGACAAGGGAAATCTAAGCCATCCTTCGTGTTGATAGATTGTCAGAGCAGCTTCCACGGCCACCCCAACATGGCAATGCCGCCCTACCTTGTTCAGCTGCCCAACGATGCTTTGTACCATGTTAGACTAGGAGGAGATCACTCTATTGGAGTGATCTCTCGATGACAATTTGTGATCCTTTTCACCATTCAACCATCAACCATCACGATCACCAATCGCGAAGCTCCAATGACCTTTTGTCTTTAGGGATTTTATCACTTGTGCCCCTCCGAGATATCGCAATATCAGTTATGCCCCTATCTTTTTGGTAATATCAGTTGTGCCCCTCACTTCTTTCTCCGTCTTCAGTTGTGCCCTTCCGTCAGATTGACCGTCAAAAAATTGAAATAACCATAGTTTACTCAAACCGTAGTGTGGTTAACAGGGGTATTATGGTCAGAATAAAATCAAATGAGGAGGAGGGTTGGGGAGAAGGTGCGAGGCTGTGGAGGAGGTGCGGGCTGGCGGCAGGGGCTGGGGGAGGTGCGTGGCTGCGGGAGGAGGTCGGCTTCACGACGTGGCTGCGGGTTGCGGTGCGGGACAGGGGGGAGGGGGAGCAAGGGGGTGGCGCCGGGGAGGGGAGGAGGTGCGGGGCTGGGAGGGGCCGCAAGCCCAGGGGGAGGGGGAGCAGGGGGTGGCGGGCTGGGAGGAGGGAGGTTGGGGCGGAGCTCCTCTCCTCCTCTCCCCTGTCGTTCTCCCCGGCTCTCATCATCGCCATCGTCATCTTCTTGTACATAGCTCTGCAGATCAGATCCACCAGAGGCTACGCGCCCATAGCCGGCATCGCCTTCCATCAGCTGCTCAATTTCCACATGCTCTACGATTACCACACCGATCTCTTCCGCAAGCACAAGACCTTCAGGATCCTCGTCACCCCCTTCCAGAGCTATTAAATGGGCACAAGAGTTGAAGCATGACTCGTCGAAGGTCTGGGCGCCGGGGGTAAATAACAATATCATCCATATTCCCTTGGTAAATAAGAGTCATCCATATTCCCTTGGTAAATAAGAGGGATGATTTGAGTCGAACGGAACGGATATGAGAGGAGAGTTCAGAGAAGGTAGAGAGATGGATCCATCTCCGTCCAAACCCCTCCACCTCCGCCGCCGAGATCGACCCACTCATTCCCGGGCGGAGCAGCTGCCATTGGATCCGAGAACAGCTCCTCCTGCAGCCTCAGCTCCTCCGGATACGGATCTCCGAACCCGTACCCGATCATCGCAGCGAAGCTACCGGCCTCCTCCGGCTCCGGCTTCCACGTGCCGCTTGGCGGCGGGGACAACATGCGGGCTTTGGGAGGCGGCGGAGGAGGGGAGGAGGTGGCTGCAGCCGTATCGGCAGCGGGGTGTTTGGAGGACTTGCGGCGGCAGCCGCCGCCGACGGGGACGTTACGGAGGACGCCTCCGCGGGTCCAGTAGCGGCGGCACGAGCGGCAGAAGTGGCTGCGAGAGGGTGTAGTGGTTGTAGTAGCAGAACTTCGTGTCCGGGGAGTCGCATCGCGGGCACTTCAGGCTCAGCTGCACCTCCTGCGGGGGCGACGCGCGGTGGCGCGCCGTGAGGATCCGGCCGTCATGGCCGGGATTCGTGCGCAATGTAGACGTACCTTATAGATTAAGGGATCTTTGCGGTGGACGGAACGAAGTGGCGGTAGCAGAGGAAGATGGCGAGCCACGAGTTCTCGGCGAAGTTCCTCAGAGACTTTAGTAGTTCGGTGTTCAGGAGCAACACCATTTAGCTCGTACGGATCATCTCCAAGACTGTTGCTCCGGGATTCGACCGGGCGTTCGACATGCAGGTCGGGGCGGAGGGGCGACAGGGGATGGAGGGAGGTCGGGGCAGAGGGGTGGAGGGAGGTCTGGGCAGCAACAGGTGGGAGAGGAAGAAGATGGGAGAGAGGAGAAGGGAAGAAGAAGACAGAGGAGGAGGAGAAGGGAGGAAGATGACATTTCAATCCATTTTTTAAATTTAATTCCTGATGTATCCCTAAAGATAACGTCCGTTTATATTTGGGATGGACGGAAACTAACCCGAGGGGTACAAGTGATAGATTTGCAAGAAGTGAGGGACACAACTGATATTACTAAAAAGATAGGGGCATAACTGATATTGCGATATCTCGGAGGGGCACAAGTGATAAAATCCCTTGTCTTTATTCCATTAGTGAGATTAATTTTCTGCACTATTGGATGAAACACGGTCTCAATTTTTTTATTTTCATTGTCATTTCTTTGAATCCTAGAAAGGGAAAATCATGGAATTTCATTGGTTTCGTCGATATCGTCGAAAACATGGAAATGGCTTCAAAACTTTTTTTTCCGAAAGTTAAGGTTTCTAGTTTGTTAATGAATAAATATTGTAGGAATACACATGTATTTGCTAAAATAGAGGTGTAAGATAGGATTTTAATAATATTGTCACCATAATTACTCCACGTATTAATATAAAGTAAAACATGAGTTATGTACTTGCAACCGCGGGGTTATAACACTTTAATGACACCATATGATGGAAGAAGTGATATCTCTAATGGGTATTTGAGTATACAAGTGGGAGAAAATACATGTTTCAACATCGAGCCCCTTTAATGGATATGTATCTTAGTTGCAAATGATTCATATTGTATTTTCTCATACTTCAATGCTCCTCGCACTCATGGTTCTAGCAATAGTACTTATAAGAGATTTAAAAAAATCAGAAAACACTATGATGATGCCTCTTTACTGAGTAATATGAGATATGCGAGATTTCGTAATGTTTACTCTGCAATGCCTCCATCACAACCCCTACAAACATCATTTCCTCATGTTTATTCATCTTCATCATGTGCTTATCAAACTACATCTTCATCACATTGTCCTCCTTGTAGGTAGCAAATAGGTTTCTCTCACACACAGGTGTATGGTCCAACTGCACCAATTTTCCTTCAAATCTCCCTCAACGATTTCTGAGGCAAACAAACTCGTCACCTCGACACTTGCCATGTCAGTCTCTAACTTGCCTACGAGTAACTCCGCAAGAGGTAAATTCCTTGAACTAAAGGAAACCCCCGACACGACCTCTGCTAAGGTATTTCTGCTAGTTGATTGAGTCCTTGACAATGACTTCCCCGACTCCTCAATGATTGATCTCTTCTTGTTCTTGATAGGTCAATGGCGCCAATTCTCGTGAGACTTCTGGAAGTGATTGCTCCATATAGGAGAAGCAACTTTATACATCCTTGCATAGTGCCAACTGATGGCCCCACAAATCGCATCTGAAGCACACAACACAACCCTTCTGCTACCAGTTTTCCGGTGGCTCATGGTGTGCCACCTAGCCTCATCTCCCTTTTCACTCTTCTTGATAATGACTTTCGTTTTCCTCAAACCCTCAATGCTCACCCATCCGATTCGGATTTCCAGTTAAGATGAGACTTGAGAAAGTGAAAAGGATGCCAGAGCCTTTGACCCTCCCATTCCGAGCGGTGGCCCTCTTTAACCCAATCCTTATGGCTCCCCTAAAACACTTATGGTTTCCTTCACCAGAATGCGCAGATGGAGCTCACCAATCTCGATTTCCCTTCCACCCAACCTGAGATTGCGCCACAACCTAGGATTCCTAGGTTACCTCCGATCGTCTTTAAATCATCTATAGGTGCCGCCTATTATGACTCTTTTAGATTATTCCAATGAATGCAATGAGGACATGGTTTCTCTCTATCTCATGTAACAAAAACAGAGTATCATATCGGTCCCTTCTCTATCTCATGAAACAAAATAGAGTCGTATCAGTCCTCCGAATCTTTCATTTATATCTCTTATATTTAAGCATGCATTGCTTAAGATTGTGATTTTGTTGAAAGTATAGGTCTCTATGTGGGAGGTTGTGCTGCTTGTTTTACTTGATACGTTGAATCTTTTTCTAGTTAAGAATATAGTTCCATTTGATTTAAAAAAAGTGTGGAGAACGAAGAGAAAATGCAATGAGATACACTATTAAAAGAGGTCTATGGGTCTTTTTATATAGGTTGAAACCCTAGAGCACTCATAAACGAGAAATTACATAAAGAGCCTTGAGGGGTTACAACTAAGCAACGACGGAACATAAATAACCGTCTCTAACTCTCCTCAAGTTGGAGCAAAGCTATTGATCATGTCCAACTTGGAGATTATCCATGAGAGACGCTTCTTTGGTAGAGTCTTTGTGAATGCGTCTGCAAGCTGAAGATCAGTCGAGATGTGTGGAATAGTAATCTTCCCCCCTTTTACGACATCACAAACAAAGTGGTAGTCAATCTTTATGCGCTTAGTCTTCTCATGAAACACATGATTTGTAGTAATGTATGTAGAAGATTTGTTGTCACAATATAGAGGAACGAGAGTAGTGACAACAATACCAAGTTCTTGTATAAAGGAGAGTAACTGAGTAATCTCGCCATTGCCCTGTATTTTGCCACTGCACTGGATCTAGAGACTACAGTCTGCTTGTTGCTTCTTCAAGTGACAAGATTTCCTCTAACCATCATAGCATATCATATAATGGAGCGACGATCCTCAAGTGAAGTAGCATAATCTGCATCAACATATGCAGCTACATCAATGTGGTCATTGACTCCATATAAAAAGCCTCGTCTTGGTGACTCCAAGTATCACAAGATCTAAAAACTATCCCGCCAATGACTATAATGTAGTTGCTCTATGTGTTGGCTAGCTTTGCTCACAACATAGGATATATCCAGCCTAGTGACAATAAGGTAAAGTAGTTTACTCATCAGGCTTCTTTATCGTGTAGTATCTTCAAAAACTGCATCAACTGAAGTAGAGTGCTTCTTTGGGTCTGCAGGAATACCAGAGGACTTACATCCAAGTAATTCAGCGTCAGTTAGGAAGTACTTCATCTATGAGAGTTGACCCTCTGTAATGCGTATTACTTCTATGCCAAGGAACTTAAGGAAGTAACGAAGTGGGTTAAAGTCCTTTGTAACGAAGACCTTCTGAAGGAAAGCCTTAGTATCTAGTACTCCTTTATCATCATCACATGTGACAACCATATCATCAACATAAATAACAAATATGACAGTACCAATGGGTCGTCTTATGATGAAAACAGATTAGTCTGATGTTGTTCTTTGAAAGTCAAGAGTGTTGATCTTAGTAGTGAGTATGTCATACCATGCCCTAGAACTCTACTTTAGTCCATAGATTGCCTTGCGAAGTCGACACACACTCCCTCTCGACATCGTAACCAGGAGGTTACATCATGTAAGCATCCTCCTTAAGATCGTCATACAGGAATGCATTCTTCAAATCGAGTTGAAAGACAGGTTATCCCTTATTTGCAACCATTGAAAGAATAATACAAATAGAGCATATCCGTACAACTGGCGAGGAGGTCTCGAAGTAGTAAACCCAATATGTCTATGTAAAACATTTAGCAGTAAGTCGTGCTTTCACTCTGTCAATGGATATGTCAAGTAATTGTTTGATCATGAAAACCCATCTGTAATCCACTGGTCGAATTCCCCTGGGACATGGTACAAGGTCCCATGTTCTCCTAGATGTGTCCTCATTTATTGCTTGTCGCCGACCATAATCCTGTAAAGCACTGTGATGATCTCTAAGAACAGAAAAGTCATGAGAGCTTGTGCATATCACCTGTCAGAGCATAATAAGCTAGCAATATAAGTGAAATGAGACATAGGGTGAAAGATATATTACCTCTTAGTTCCGCAGAGAGCGATGAGAAGCTCATGAGGAGCATCCAGGTTAACAGTGGTAGGGATATTTGAAGATGGCATGTCATCATGTAATAAAGGAACAAGTAAAGGCACAAGAGCAGGCACAGATGTATGCTTGCTCGTATACGCAATTGGTGGAGTAGGAAGATCCAAAGGAATATTCATGGCAGATCGTATAAAGAAATTATCATGCTCAAAGAAGGTAACATTTACAGAAATATAGTACCGATGCCCAGCAGTGTCGTAGCACCTGTAACCCTTATGGGTGCGAGAATAACCAAGAAAGACATTTGATTGTTCGAGGTGATAGTTTGTTAGTAGTATGAAAATTGTGGATGAAAGTTATACACCCAAAGATCCTCAGAGGAAGTGAGAAGGGTGACTCATTGAGTTAGAGTAACACAAAAGTAGTAGACCATTTTAGGATTGAAGATGAGATCCCATTAATAAGATGAACAAAAATAAGAATGTATCACCCTAGTAGGTTTTGGAACCTTTATTTGAGTGAGAACTGAGAAGGGATCGAACAATGCCAAGAAGATGTCGAAGTTTTCATTCCGCAACCATATTTTGCTGATAGGTATACGAACAAGATGTTTGGTGGATGATATCATGGGAAGCAAAGAAGTTGTTAAGTCATGTTGTGTGAATTACAAAGCATTATCAAAACAAAATATTTAAATATCAGTGGAGAAAACATTTTTGATCTACTAAAAGAAATTCTTGATGATTTTATTGATCTTCGAACCTTTCTTTAATAAATAGACCCGAGATGATCAACTATAATCATCAACAAAAACTACAAAATATTTGTGTCCACTCAAAGTACGAATCGGACAGGGTCCCTTAATATTATAGTTGACCAGAGAAAGGAACTTCATGACGAGGCTCAGCACGTGCATGAAAGGATGCTCGATGATGTTTCTCGAACTGGCACGCCTCACATTCAAATAGCTTCAGCGTAGAGAGTTCAGGGAACATCATGGAGATAGCCTTGACAAAATGGTGTCCAAGGTGAAGATACCAGAGAAAAGGATCGTTGGAGATAGACGCAACGCTAACAAAACTGAAGTCCAACGGAATGTCAAGATAATAACAATAGAGGCCACTCTTCTCATGTCTCCCACCAAAAACCTGCCTCGTTTGGAAGTCATGAAAATAAAAATAGAACGTATAAAAAATAACCCTACAGTTAAGCTTAGTACATAGCTTCTGAACATATAATAGATTGAGAGGAAAAGTAGGAGCATAATGACCTCCGGTCAGTTAAAGATTGGAGGAAAACTCGACAATATCAATAGCAGTAACATGGGAATGAGCCCCATTGGCAACCTGAACTGTCTTTATCGAAGTAGAGGGTTGAGAAAAAGTAAGCAAACTACCTTCTCCCATCTAATGTGTAGATGCCCCTGAGTCAATAATCCAAGCAGGACTAGAAGAAGAAAAAGAGTTTTCTATTGTACATGAGGTTGTAACCAAACTGGCAGTGGGGGCAGAAGTAATACTATCATTGACAGAGAGGGCTGGAGTTATGCAGGAGTTGCCTCTGACGGGAGTATTCAGAAGCTGTATAGGGTGCATGTGTTCCACCAGAGTGTTGATCTGGCGTATCCTCTGTTGTATCATAAGATGGCTCATACGAGACTGTCACATAGGCGATGTTGGCATTAGGTTGACGGATGATTCAAATGCCCAGAATGTATGTACCTTGGTACCAGGAAGCGATAGAATCACACCCACATTAATGTCCACGTCTTGAGTCGCGACCACAACCACGACAAAAGTCACGGCCTCATCCTCCCTAAAAGATATGTCGCCCTCGGCTCCTTAACGAGGCATATTAAGTTGTAGTCTCTGCAGATAGTATGGTGGAAGGACGCTCAAGATGTGTCTCAAGTTTCTGCAGATGACCAAAGATTGTCTCAATAGATGGTAGGGTGTCAGCCGTCAGATCTGGTCTGTCACATGCTTATGTCGTGGATGCAATTCAGCGAGGAATTTGTAGACTTGCCACTTGGCACACTCGCCCACCTTTTGATCACAACATGCTTGCTGGAAAATGAAGAGCTCCTAAAAAAGGCTAGTTAGTAGCCGTAACACTCGACAAGACTCGAATCTCCCAAAGTGATTGACTAAATCCATATGTAAATATCATAGAGTCGAGACTTGCTTGTCTTCTGGGAGTAGGTTCATTCTAGATTCTCCCGCATCGCCTTTGCAGAATCCATAGAGAGAAGATTTATTGCAATGTTTGGATCAACGTTGTTGGTCATCCTAGTGATAACATGGCAATTATCAACATACTAGGTGTCGTGCTCCATGTCTGTCTCGTTGAACGGATCCTTGGTAAGAATGCAATTTTTTATGCTGACCACCAACGAATACCTTGAATGATTGAGACCAGATCACATAGTTCCTGTGCCCTTTAATTTGATAGAAGTGCCATGTACCATCATAGAAGAAGTTGAGTACACAGGCTTGGCCTCGGTGGATGTCATCGTGGCCGGCAAAGGTCAAGAAAAAGTGACCTACAAGAAGAGTTGTTGTTTTAGTCAAGCATAGAGGTGACCTAGGACACCTTTTCAAGCCTCTCTTGGGCTTCATGAGCCGCAAATCATGGTTGGGATGCCACAGATTTCTTTAACAGGGGTCATTGTAGCCCAGGCAGAAGTGCTAGGCCACCGAAGTTGCCTTGTAGAGGCACACAACCCTCGAGCAGAAGGTCGAAGCCACTTGGCTGAGATGTGCCTTGTCAATGCACGAAGGCTCCTGGCGGAGGTTGTTAGGTTATCACCGGTGCTTTAGGAAGCCACAAGACACCCTGGCGGAGGTGATGGAGCACCATTGGTGCCTTGCGGAGGAGCAAGTCCCCCAGTGGAGGCATACGACCTCCTGGAGGAAACCGAGTCCCCTTGCGTGGGATCTTGGTTGCTGGAAAGGGCACGCGCGAGGGCTTCTTCGCGAGGGGCGATGTGGGACTGGTGGTGGCGGTGAGATCTAGGTCAAGACATCGGTATAGTATCGCTGCTCTGATACCATGTAGAGAACGGAGAGAAAATGCAATGAGATACTTTATTCAAGAGGTCTCGAGGTCCTTATATAGGCTGAAACCCTAGGGCACTCATAAACGGAAAATTACATAAGAAAAACCCCGAGGAGTTACTACTAAATAAGATGGAACATATATAACCGTCTCTAACAGAAAAAAAGTATACTTCCACATAGGTCACCCTACTTCATTGTCGGTGTAAGTCATGGGTTTCTTAATGCTACTATTTATTGTGATTTTTGTCATCCATTTTCTCGAGATTTATCATGGAAGAACTCATTCTAGTGTCCAAAAATGAATTGTCGAAGACTGTACAGACCGAGGAGAACTAAGATTAGACAACCGGCTTTTTGATACCTACTTAAGTTGACCAAGCCAGGTTTCCTGCATTTTCTCGACTCTGCTGCTATTGAATCCACTGCTCTTGGTGTTAGGACTAAAGACAATTGAATGACATTCGGTAGGATGGGTAAGGAACTAGAAACCATGAACGTCAGCCAAGTGAATGCATGTTTTCAACATTTTGAATTATCATAACAAACCGAGGTAAATGCTTGAATGCCTTTGATGTTGATCGAGTTTTAATCAGACTGGTCAGCGATTACTCTCTTTTTTCTTTTAGAATATCTGTCAGTAGTCACCTTAAGAAATGCATTACTGCATCCTAGAATTTCGAAATGGATCTCTTTTAGCCCTTTTGCAGAAACTACAAAGTCGTTGGAGTTTCTTTTTATGGTATATCTGTCACATATGTTTATTTCGCCATTCCATGATGATGCCACCACCACTATTGTCAGTAGCTAACATTGCACCCCGGAGCTAAAATTGTAGAATTTTCTTGGTCATAGGGTAGAACTTGGATATATGGATTTAATCGTGGAAGAACACATTGTTCTGGGTCTCACTGCGAGTAGGGGTCTTAGGTCATTGTTCCGGGTCTCACTACGAGTAGAGTTCTAACAGAATGGTGGATCTTATAAACTCTTTAAAGATTTGATACTATTGAGATATTTGTTACCTTTATATTTCTTATGTATTTTATATTTTCTTTGTCTTCTTCTTATAAATTACCCAACATGTTTCTCTCATATATAAGAGAACCCTAGGGCCTCTCAGTAACGCAATTCATTCTTTCATCTCCACATGGTATCGGAGCAACGGTCCTAGACCGGAATCCTGACCTAAACCCCACCCCACCGCCAGCCCTCCGCGCCAGATCTCTCTCCCATCGTCACCGACGCCGGATCTCTCTCATCGCAGCACCGTGCCACCACGTGTGGATCGCCACGGCCCATGTTGTGCCTCCGTGCCGCTGCCACCCCACTGCGGCACCACCGCCACACTGAGGGAGAGTTGAAATATTTGTACCTTTTATATTGCTTATGTATTTTCTATTTTCTTTGTCTTCTTCGTGTTATTTACCCAACGAGTTTCTCTCCTGTATAAGAGAACCCTAGGGCCTCTCACTAATGCAATTCATTCTTTCATCTCTACAAATACTATAAGACACAATGGTCTATGTCTCATCGTCAATTTTACCCGATTTGATCTGAAATTTCCTACTTAAAATTGGATCCAAAAAATCCTACTTTAAGCGGCTTCGTTGCATGTTCCATTCCATTTTAATTCCAGAGACGCTAAGACATGCTGAGGCTTAATTCCAATTTACGCTTTTCACCTCTTACATGATACAACATTTGTGGCTTTCTTTTTTTAAGTCACTAAACTGTTATAAAATATGAAGAATGCGGAAGCGAACATGGAAAAGAATAAAGAACAAAATAAGAACGCGGGATTTTAACGTGGAACCCTACTCCGGGGGAGCGGGATGAAACCAGGGAGAAGCCCTCAAAGGGGCATATGCTCCATTGCTTTTTCTCAATGAGTACAGGAGGTCTGGGGCTCCTTATATAGCCTTCCCAGAGCCTCCAAGTCCCACCATTGGGCGGTATGGGACTAAACATAGAGATGGGGGTAAATGGATCTTCTCCAGGATCCATTTACCCTGCTACAACTCAATGGGCGCACATAACAATACTCCAACACTCCCCCTCAAGCTGGAGCATGCAATGCTCAGCTTGGGACAAACAGAAAGAAACTCAACTCAACGCTACAGGACACTACGTACAATATCAACCCAACGCGCACATGCTGCAGTCGAGGACGTTGCTTCTCATGCCGTGCAGGTGAGGAGGACGAACGGGCTGGAGTGTGAGTCTGTTGAATCTCCTCGTCGGAGAGCATGTGCTCTGAACTGCGCCTGTCAGAGTCACTACAACGGAATGAGTCTCCTCGTCGGAGTACTCTAGCCCGCCACAATAATGTGGACAATTGCTCCAATCTCTGAAAAGAGGGCCGAACTGAACAAGAGCTGTGGGCTGATGCAATCCTCGTCCGGAGTCCACGGTCGCTGGAGAATGGAGTCGGAAAAGTCTCCTCGTCGGAGAACTAGGTCTCTCCCCATAGAATGGTGCACTGCTCTGGTGTACCTATGATACCACATGAAAACCCTTGCCCTCAAGGGAATGGTCCTCTGCTCTGAGTCCCTATGGCTCACATGAAAACTCTGGCCTGACAACTAGAAGAATGATGGGGACCTACTGACAATGATGGCAACATATGCTCATCTGACAATGACCGCATACTCGTGTGTGTCTGAAACTGGACTTGGAAGACAATCGTCGAGTCTGAACAACTGCGCATCAAACTGGGACTCGGAATCTGAACGTCGAGTCTGGAATTGCGCATGAAATCTCTTCATCTGAACAACTTGTAGAGTCTGAAAAAAAATATGGTGGTCTGGAGACTGGCATCTGAATCTAGATCTGGAATACAAGACCAGTGACTCTACATATACTCCCCCTTTCTCTCATACTTGTCGGAAAACATGGACGTCGACCAAGTTGGGAGAGGACAATATAAATGGGGAGAAAACATAAACATTCAAAAAATTCTTGCTGCTTTTTCAAAAATATTTTTTTAAGCCGTCCATTTTTTTAAACATTTTTTAAGCCGTGTCAATTTTTTTTCCGGCTTTTCATTTTTCCATTTTTTTTAATCATTGCGTACGGCTTTTTCTTGTACGCGTCTTTTTTTTAAACATCTCTCTCTCTTTTTTAGGAGCCGAAGCCCACCTGGGCTTTTACAGAAATAAGCCCACACTATATTTTTTTTCTTCACGGGCCCGCTGCCCCTTTAGGGTTCCCCAACGTGGGAACCCTTTCTCTTGGAAAGAAAAAATGCCGCCGCCAGAGGGAATCGCGGCTGTAGGATCGATGTCGCAAGGGAGAAGTTCCACCGCCTGGGGGTCCCGTCAGCAGTGAGGGTCGCACGCAGGCACCCTCCTTTGGAAAAATGACGCTGGAGAGAGCATCGCGGGAGGAGAGAGGTGATTCTGGGCTCGCAGGAGATGAAGGACGATGCGCCGCCTTGGGCGATCACGAGTCCAGGCGTGAGGCTTGATCGCCAGGGAGGTGACGCCGCCTGGAGCCTTGGAGAGGCTCCGCCTGGGACAGATCTTGATGAAGAATGGGGCTGGCGATGGAAGAGCCCCGCCTAGCGTTAGGGCTGCGTGGAGTTGTCGCTCAAAGGTTGATCGACCGTGCACTGGAGAGAGGCATGGACGTGAACAAAGATTAGGGTTCCATAACGGAACCCTAGAACTTGGATCTTACAAAAATCTCAGGAAAATTTTCTTCTCGAACATTCTTCAATATGAACATCAATCTCGAATAGAATAAATAAAGAACACAAAATGCCTCGAGAATCGACCCGCTCTGATACCATGTTATAAAATATGAAGAATGCGGAAGCGAACATGGAAAAGAATAAAGAACAAAATAAGAACGCGGGATTTTAACGTGGGAACCCTACTCCGTGAGGAGCGGGATGAAACCACGGGAGAAGCCTTCAAAGGGGCATATATTTCATTCCTTTTTCTCAATGAGTACAGGAGGTCTGGGGCTCCTTATATAGCCTTCCCAGAGCCTCCAAGTCCCACCATTGGGCGGTATGGGACTAAACATAGGATGGGGGTAAATGGATCTTCTCCAGGATCCATTTACCCTGCTACAACTCAATGGACTAAACATAGGATGGGGGTAAATGGATCCACGTAATGTATCACCCTTATAATTTAATAGCGATACTAATATTAATCTGCAGTTGTGTTTCTTCATGTAGCAACACCCATGCTTGAGAATGGTGATCTTTGCTTCATTTGCCCACATCGAGAACTAGATGTAGCATTAGTTTTCCCACATCGAGAACTGGATATAGCATTAATTTCCTTGGTAAAAGATGCAAACGAATTTCACAATAGCCGGACCACATAGTGCTGCAGCCCTCCTTTCATCTGGACATTGGAGTAGCTATAAACAAGTAAAAAGTCTACTATATTCAGAGTTTTCATAATATACATAGTAACTCCATCTTTCTGCTTTTAGAAAGATTCATGGTGTTTGGACTTTTTAAGGTTTTGGATCTTAAATTCCACAGTTTTCTCATCTGGTCTTTTGTCATTGATTTGCAGGTAAATGGGCAAGATTCAAAAGAACTTTTTGAAGAAATGGTCCTCGACATGGAAGAGATTCTACTCGACTCTGGCGAATCTCGCCAAGGCAGATATGCTCAGGCTATGTATATGTCTCAGCATTTCCTTCACAGAGATGGAACCTCCACTGCTTCTACTTCTGACACTAATGGATCACATGCTTTATACCAGCACCCTTTTAGGATAGAAGGGGTTGAAGTTGTGGGTGCAAAGCAAAAGAAAGGAGATGTTTCATTTGGGGAAAGATTGGTTGGTGTCAAGGAGTACACTGTATACAGACTACGAGTTTGGGGTGGCAAAGACCAGTGGGAGGTTGAAAGAAGATACCGCGAATTTTTCTCGATTTATCGTCAGCTTAAGATGCTATTTAAAGAGCATGGTCTAGTTCTTCCTTCACCATGGCCTAAAGTGGAAAGCGAATCACGGAATTTTTTTGGAAACATTTCTCCAAATGTTGTGAACGAGAGAAGCTCTCTTATCCAAGATTGTTTGCATTCCATACTGAATGCCAAAACTCCTTTTGGCACCCCTAGTTCTTTGATTTTGTTCTTATCCCCAAGCAAACATGACGATTCAATTTCGTCAAGTAGACTTCTTCCTCAATCCCCTCAGTCACTTGCTGATTATGCCAAATCCTCTTCTTCCCGTAGTAAGGATAACTGCTTGGAAGAATTTACAACATTAGGAAAGAAAATATCTCTTGAAGTCGAACTGAAAGTACACAAGTCGGTGAGGCAATTGCTGGAAGAACAACGGTATATGTGTGCAGGATGCCATAGACATCTAGACAGTGGGAAAAGCCTCATGACAGACTTTGTAAAAGCGATGGGATGGGGAAAGCCACGGCTTTGTGAGTACACCAGTCAACTCTTCTGCCCATCATGCCATGGAAGTGATACTGCAGTTCTGCCGGCTAGAGTGTTGCATAATTGGGACTTTTCGCTATATCCAGTCTCCCAGCTAGCAAAAGCTTATCTTGATTCTATATATGACAAGGTAAATTACAACACCTTTTTAGTTTTGATTATTTTTCTACCCAAAGCACATACAAGGAATGTCAAAGACTTGGCCAAATAGAATCTGCCTTTATGTTTATTGGAATTCTGTAGGCACTCTCTAGAATGTTTATTTGAGAAAGTCTAAGGTGCATTGGTAGAGTTTTGTTGCTACTGGTGAATTATATGATTTTTTTCAAAATTGCTGAGGACTACATGACAAACATTATCGTTTATTTTTAAAAAAGAAGTCTAGCATCAGACTGCTGTATTTTGTCTAACTCAGTGTCTTTTTGTGCAGCCTATGCTTTGTGTAAGTGCTGTGAACCCATTTCTTTTCTCTAAAGTCCCTGCTTTACATAATATTATGGGAATTAGGAGGAAGATAGGAGCAATTGTCCCATATATTCACTGTCCATTTCAAAGATCCATCCAGCGAGGCCTTGGATCTCGGAGGTACCTTCTTGAAAGCAATGATTTTTTTGCTCTTTGTGATCTGGTGGATCTCTCAAAGGGCCCATTTGCTGGTAAATAGCTTCATTTTGAACTTCCCTCCTCATCTACACATAGATTTCATGTTGTGATGTTGATATCAGACAACTTGTATTTTTTTCCTGGTGTTTTGTGGCACCTGGAAACTAGAACTACTATCCAGTAATTTTGGGATTGGATGATTGATCTGTTATCATAATTACATGTGCCCACCTAGTCTGATTTTGGTTACATTTTTGTAATTTTCTTGAAATTTCTATAATCTCTCTTTAGGATGCACTCTAAAAGAACCAAAAGTGGCACCTAGGTAGTGCACTGATATATGAATTTAAAATCTAATAAAGATCTGGCACCGGGTCAGGGTGGGCATTGGGAAATAAGCAACTGTCACAACGAACAAGTGGTCATATGTTCTTTTGAAAAAAAGAGAGAGATAGCCTTGGTTGAAGCAAAACCTGTTAGCTTATATTCATAATTCTCACCTTAAATGAAATCCTTCACCTGTGATACTATTACTTACGTATCAATTCGATGCATATATCCTTTTTTTCTCATTGAGATGTTATAACTTGCAGCCCTTCCTGCAATCATGGAGGCTGCTTCCACCAAGATTCTCGAACACATTACACAGCAATGCCTTGTATGTTATGACATTGGTTCTCCTTGTGCTGCAAAAGAAGCTTGCAGGGATCCTGCTTCAGCCATCCTCCCTTTTCAGGTAAGCACTTGATATCCATGAACTTTGCATGGTGTCTCATGGTCTCAAACCCCGGTTCCCTTGAATTGATTTGAATAGAACCAAGTTCCAGAACCACCACATAATCATGTCATAAATGACGGATCCTTCTCTCACTTTAAGTAGGGTTCGCTACATGGACTCCTGCTCAACTCAATGGTGAAAGATCTATTTTTTACGCTGGCTGTCGGTTACCTAACGCAACCCCAACAATGGGGGTTTTTAACCCTGGTTTTTTGGGTGGTAGACATATTGCACTACCACCAGACTATTGAAGTGGGTCCCACATAATCATGTTAGTTGGAAAAAAACACACTTCATGCAATTTTAAACTCCAAGCCGGGAAGGAGACACAAATTGATGAATAGGTACTTGTTTAATCTGGCATTCTAATTATCTTGCATTGATCAGGAGTCGGAGTCAGTCCGTTGCAGTTTATGCAGTGCGATCTTCCATGAGCCTTGTATAAGATACTTGGGTGGCTGCCCATGTAGTAAACCAGCCAAGATTTCTGTGGATAAAATGACGGTTCCCCCAAAACCATTGACTAATGAGGAGCCTATGGAACTAATGACCCTACAGAGGAGAGATTCAGGGGCATCACCTGCTACTGGATTTCTCTATGATCTCTTATCGAAAGCAACTCCAGAAAAGCTTTGGAAGAGAAAGGATAGCAGCCCCGTGATTCTGATGAGCTCTTTGCCTAGTACTTCCTCATAAACATGTCAGATGTGCTGTGTGATAGTCTTTTCTTTGCATGCCTGATTTGTTGGATCGTGTCATATAATTTTGCAGATGGAAAGCCCGTATTGGGCTCCAATGATTTGTAAATTTTGTTTGGTAGTCCAGTATGTTGTAGGTGTGTTCAGATTTCAAAAACAGGCGATGGTCACACAGAGAGAGGCAGGCGTGTTTGGATGATGAGCAAAAAACCTATGCTGCGGGGAAAAAGGGAATAAGAAAGCCTTGGGCATTGGAATTGTACTTGAATATATTGTACCGCCCCTCGAAAAATGATATGTATATATTTTTTCTTATAAAATTTTATAAATCTCAATATTTGATGTCGAAATTTTACATTTACATTTAATATCTGAGAATTATTGGGAGTGGAGTGTGATTTATTCTGTTTGGATCCTTGCTCTGAGTGAAAACACAACAAAATATGTTCAGTCGTTGATCAAAGATCCAAGGAAGAAGGTTGTTTGGAGCATCAATCCACCCTTTTACCCAGAAGATACCCGAAAATTGGACCATACCTAACCGATCTAGAACCCGATCCGATTGGCCCACTGATAAGACGAACCTCGTTAGCTTGAACCTAACACTCTCTAACCCTGTTTTGGGAATTGGACCGTTTTATCTGACAATTTCTTATTTCTCCTTTTTATAAACTTCATTTAATACTTAAGCATTAGATTGCTTAATCCAACAACCACTAGCCTTCCATGCCATTTTACCTAATGATCTAATGCTCCCTTCCTTTTTCCACCTGATGGTTATCGCTATGTCACTTCAGTGACTTAGTGACAGTCGTTTAATTATTTTATTTTTATAATTCAGTTCTTAGACGTGCAGAGAATCACAGTTGCAGAAATGAAAATGTTAAGGTAGATGTGTGGCTATGCATGTAAAGATCGGATTCGAAATGATGCAATCAGAAGGAAAGTAGATGTAGCTCCGATCGAGAATAAGATACGAGAAAACCAATTAAGGTGGTTTGGTCATTTGCAAAAGAGGTCGACTGATGCACCAGTTAGGAGATGCGAGTGTTGGGTGTTGAGATGGCTAAGAGAGGACAAGCAAGGCCCAATAAGTGTTGGAATGAAACTATTGGAACAGATCTTAATTTTTTGTATCTAAGCCCGAGAATGGCCCAAGATAGATCTGAATGGAGGCGAAGAATCCATGTAGCGGATCCTACTTAATGGGAAAAAATGCTTTGTTGTTGTTGTACAATTTAGTTTTTCCTAATTTTATTTTTATTACAAATATGATCCTAAATTTTCATCTCAGTTCCAGCAAATCCAGTTGATAATCATTATTCCCCGTACGGTTCTATCTATTGCAAATCAATCCCTTTACCTATTATTTAAGCCAAAAGGTTGAGTTCTTATTGCAATGAGGTCCATAGGAATTGTGTCTTCTTTTGTTATCATAGTTTTGATTATTAAATTCAACTTACATTGTTTTAGTTATTTTCATTTAATTCCTCCAACTTTATTTGAAATAGATTTTTTGATTTATTTTAATACAGGGGCTTAACATAAAAGAAAAGAGTCCTAAAAGAAAAAAAACTAGAAACTTAAAAGATATTCAAAAACTAAATTTTTCTTGTAAGTGTGTCCTTGACAAAGTTCCCAATTGCAAAGGAAATGGCTGGGGAGTAGGTAGATGCTTCGAGCTTTGAACTTGAGTCTCTAACCTTTGTTTCATCTTCTGGTTCTTCCTCGAGTCGCTTCGACCAACTGTGGGTAGCAGAGGAATTTTTAGTGTGAACCAAGGGGCTACAGAAAGCAATCTCAACTTTAGTGATGTCTGTCTCTGGGTTCAGAAACGAGGACTCTACTGCGACGATTCTGAAACTGTACGACCAGCACTCCAACTGATGGGTTAAATTTTGTTAAGAGAATCAGTTCTCCTATTGATGGACTCCTAACTCTTTCTGCAGGATGCTAAGGAGCACACCATGAACCACTCAATGCAGCTGCCATCATAATTTACCAAAAGATGCAGTACAAGACTGATAGAGAAAATACTTTGGAAATTTCAACAGTAAAAAAAGATACTAAAGATCTTTTCTGTCCAAAAATCCATTCAAATTTATACAGTGTAGATTTTGAGGTAAAAAACTCCATAATTATGAATTGATCTTTACGTTTCAACCATTTGAACTCAACTTTTAAGATTCAAACAGTCTGCAGAAACCTTGACAACCTGCAAGAGAAAGAATTTCGATACAGAACTGATGCTGCTGCCAAGGTTTCATTCAATACCTGACATCAGCATTCACATGAATAATTTTAAATGGCATGCGTGTCTTCCAGTTTACCTTTCTAGTAACGAGTATTTTTTCGATGACTCAAGAATCCACAAGAAGGCCTTTGTTAATTGTGCACTTGGAAGCTTTTTGATGACTCATAGATCCACCCTGCGAAAGAAATCTGAATTCAGATGAAGAACTGATGTTGACGCCAATCCTATCCAATACGTGGAATCAGGATTTCTGTGAAGAATTTAGATGACATGAGTGCCTTCCAGTTTCTTTTTAGTAACACATTTTTATGACTCAACCGCATACGACAATCTGTTTCATTTGGCAAAACAAATATAATGGTACTTATTTTAAAAAATAGCATTTATCTATCAGTTTATGATTACATTTCGAAAGATATTTCTAATTTCACTGTCTTAGTGGAAAAGATTCAACTATGAATAACCTACCTACAAATTGCATTTATTCTACCAAGTAACCTTTGTTCCGCGCATCGCCACTCTAGTTTACAGGCTTGAAGCAAACTCAAACTGAATATGAGACATGTCATCCGAATTAAATTACAGTTGCTCCCTGTAATTTGGAGGAGAAAAGAAAAAAAGAACACAAAAAGCAATAAACTAAATGGTTTGGACACATCTGCACCTTGACAGGGTTGATCACTCATCTTTTGATGCATTATGGTAAATCTTTATCCAGGGAAGTTTCTCCTGGTGATGATGGTCTACAAGTGATGCTGCCATGTTTGCAAAAAAGGAATGTTGCTTGCCAGTGCAAGGTGTTTTGCTAGAAAATGTTATTAACAGTATCTCGGATTCGTAATCTAAATGATCGCAATGGAGGTTGGCTCAAGTACCTTTGATAGCATTAGATCTAGCAAACATTTTTTTTGATGAAATTTCTGAATGATAACTGCCCCCATTAGCCATCCCTTGTCTTTTAAAAACAGAAAATAAAGATCAAATCCAGAAAGAAGGTGCTGATTTCTCATAACATAAATTTTCTTGTCCAGCTCCAAAAAATTGGAAGTGATGCATAAGATAATTGATTCTATAAGGGAGATTTTTTTATGCCACCTGAATGCAAGTCCTGTCTCTCTATGGGGATGTTTCAAGGTAGCGGCTAGGGGTGTAAATGAACCGAACTTGAGCGAACCAACCCAGGTTCGGTTCGGCTCGTTTAGCATACTTTCAGGCTCGGGCTCGGGTCGGCTCGATAAAATGAAAACTGCAGTCAGGTTCGGCTCGGCACGGGTAAGGTTCGTAAAGGTTCAATTCGGCTCGTTAAAGGTTCGTTTAAGAATAAATGTTGTGCATGTATTTCTGTTCAAAGGGAAAAACTGCAGTTGTAGGGGAGGGTTTTGTGGGGTTTCGGGAATAGGGAATAGGGACTTAACTTAGGGAGTGGATGACTGGATGGATCTGGAAAAATAAGTGAATGTCCTTATGTTAATATAGAATGTATTTTTTCCTTGTATATATACAATATGTATGTATATATACTTTTATATATGTATGTGTGTATATAATCGAACTTTTAACGAACCGAACCTGAGCGAACCTATGCTTTTGAGGTTCGGTTCGTTTATTTAATCGAGCCCAAACTCGCGTTCAGGTTCGGTTCGTTTATTTTCGAATCGAATTAGAATCGAACTTTTAGCGAGCCAAATCTGAGCGAATGTCGAACCTGAGAAATTTCTGACAGCCCTAGTAGCGGCCATGCAGGGTCGCCAGAGAGGTAAGAAACAGCATTTGGGTTGATAAGATGTGGTTCAACAAGTCTACGACAATTAGTCTTTCAGTTCAAAAATAAAAATCATGTTCTTGAGGCAAAAAAAACTTTCTAGAATTTGGCATGATCAAAAACAACAAAGCATTCTCCCACCTTAAGTAGGGTTGGTTACACAAATTCTTTGTCTCCATTCAAATTTTTTAGTGTCATTCTCGGACTTAGATCCAAATAGTTGAGATCACTTCGGATAGCCTCATTGTAACACTTCTCGGGTCCTCCTCGCCCTCTCTTAGTTGACTCAACATCTCAAATCTCGCATCTTCTAACTGGTGCATCAACCAATCTCCCTTGCAAATAGCCAAACCACTTTAAGCGGTTCCCTCTCATCTTATCCTCTATCAGAGCCGCACCAACTTTCCTTCAGATCACATCGCTTCGGATCAGATCTTTTCATGTATGACCAAATATCCATCGTAATATTTTCACTTCTGCTACTATCATTGTCTGATCATGTCTATAGTTCACGGGATAACATTCAAATCCGTAGAGCATAGCATATCTCACGGGTGCTTTTTGATGTTTTCCTTTGATTTTCAAAGGAATTTTTCTTATCACATATAACAGAGGCTCCTCTCAACTTTATAGGTCTGCATTTATTCTATGAGTAACATCCGGATAGATTTCGACATGGCCACTTGCTAATATTTTCAATGGATCAATGCAATTTTGGATCTTTGGTCATCCTTTTTTAAAAAAATTGAAAGACGAGCATGCACTCAAAATGATGCCCGTCCTTAGTATAGTATTGTGCAAGAAATCACACGTCATCACCGACCTCGTCATCGCTTTCGCCCTCGAGAATGAGCAACTCCTCATAGTCAAAATTAATCAAACTTTTATCTAACCTAATAAATAAATTAATATGCACCTTTATTTTTATATGAAAAATGATTAAAACAAAGCATCAACATTCTTTGAATTAGTATTGCACCTTTGCCATGTTTCTTCCCCTCACGTTTACTTTGAGCTCTTTCACCTCCTACTTCAAGAGAATTATCCTCAAGAGGTATATTATCATCAAATAATAGGGCTCAACATCTTGAAGTTGTGAAATCCACTCATAACTAGAGGCGGTCTCATCTAAAATATAAAGAATCTTCCATTGCTTTCTTCCTTACTTCTCTATGTCCATTGTTTTCTTCCTTCTCTGTATTTCAATTTCAGATTGAACGCAATGTACACAATTTCATTGAGCTTCAATTGTTTCAAGCGATTTCTTCTCTTTGTATGAACTTATATATACAAATACGCAACGTTCGGTAAATGAAAATAAAAATACATTTATAAAAATATGGAATGCTTTAAATATTTGCTTGATTGAAAGAGCTCCACTTATGCTCAAACTCAGAAGCACTATAAGTCAAGCTCAAGGTCCCGATGACAAATTTTGCCAATTCAGGCATTTCGTCTCCAAACGTCGTCTACCAATCCGCTGAAATAGTCATTACGTCTCATATACCTTAAACGATATGCGAATCTCTTTGAAATTAGGGATTTTTACACCACGACTCCTATAAATCAATTACTCGATAGCCCTTGTATACTTCATATTTATCTCACGACCCTTACAAACATACTCCGTCTTACACCACAACCCATGTCGTCAACTCTCTCCTTGAATTAATATTTTAAGTTAATCTTGAGTTAATTAAACTACAGGGAGAATCCAACAATGGATCCCCTCAAGCCCCTCTCACCACTCTTCATCTTCCTCTTCCTCTCAAACCACCTGCTCGGGGTGGAGAGGGATCGTAACGAGGAGTCGAGGCATCACGGCTGAAGGGGACCGTGAGGAACATGGTGTTTGAGAGCAACACCTCCTCGATGGCGGTGAGTTCAACGGTGGCTCTACAATGGTGTGGTGCGACGACAACTTTTACAGCCACAGGGCCGAGGGCGGTGTGGGCATAGGTCTTCAGATTACCTCCTCGGCACTGCTCGACATGGTTGAGCGCCCGGGCATGTAGCTCGACTGACAACAACTGCATGAGGTGGCAAGCCATGGTCTAGGCTAGGAGACAGTGCAAAGGAGGGTGTCGAGGTGGGGAAAAGGAACAAAGGAATCTGGTGAGGTCGATGTAGAGGTGGGAGAGGTTCTCCCAGGTGGTGGAGGCCTCGAGGAGGGCCTCGTCTCGGAGGCATGAAGAGACAAGGAGCTTGCTAGGGAAGCCATGGTTGGAGTGGGAGCAGAGAAGCCGGGGGAGGGGAGGGACGGAAGAGTTAGGCTTCTCCCGACGAGAGAAGGGGCGACACTTTTTTGTAGAAACGAAAATTTCTTTTCGACGAAATCCATTGATTTTGGAGTAAATTGCACAAAAGTCCCATACCTAGAGGCAAAATTTCAATGTCATCCTACAATTTTCAAAAGTAACAATGTGGTATCTAATATATTGTTTTTGTCACAATGTGATCTTTTACTAAATGGGAACATGTGACATTCATTAAGGGCTTGTTTGGTAACCGGGTTACTTACTAAATGGGAACATGTGACATTCATTAAGGGCTTGTTTGGTAACCGGGTTACCCCGAGGTAACCCGGTTTACCCCTCTCTTTTCTTGGGTTGGAAATTCATCACAAATCATAGTGACATCACATCACATTCTTTATTATAACACTCTCCAACCCTCATAACTATCCCAAACAATTACTATTCAAATCAAGTTTTTTTTTGAAGTCAAACGATTCGGGGGAGACACGGCGTGGTGTTCGCCCCAGTAATTTTATTAAAAAGAGAAGAGTAAGTACAAGATACTAACAAGAGGAGGAAAAGAAGGAGAAGAGATCGGATCCAAAAGATCCAATCTAGAGAAGAAAGCGCTAGTTACAACCTCGCCCAGTCGCAAGCAAGACGGCCCGCGTGAGCCAAAACATTTTCTTAGTAGAATCTTTGGCCCCTAAAAATTGTTGCGTTATGCCCCAGCCAAATCGCCCAAATGCAAGCAAAGAGACCCAAAAAATCCCTGCGCTCCATGTCCTTGTTCGACCAAATGGACACCCAGAAATCGTCCATGCCAGAAGTATTGATCCACGTCATCCTCGTCTCCTCCCAAATGCCTGCAATGATCGGGCAAGCGAAGAATAGGTAATTTAAGGACTCCACGTCATCGCCACAGAGAGCACAACCCACCGAGGCCAAGCCACCATAAAGTCTATCGCAACAATCCCGCGTTAAAATCCTCCCCCTGCGAAATAGCCAAAGGAAGATAGCCACCCTCTCCGGTAGCTTCAACTTCCAAAGGAAGCTGCAGTCAAGGTTGAAGGGTCCGAATGTATCTGCAGTTGATGGGAAATCACCATGAAAGCCTTCCTCGTCGAGAATTCGCCCTCCCTCCAAGCCCAGTGATCTCTTCCCGTCGCGGGTCTGGGCACATTCTTAATAGTATCCAGAAGAGTAAGAAGCTCGTCAAACCTTTGGTCAGAGAGGCTGCCATGAAGCGACGGAAACCAGCCATCCCCCGACCAACAGGAAGCCACAGAAGCTCGCCCATCGGTCGCCAAGGCAAATAAACGCGAGAAAGATTCCCTTAAGGGGGCTCCCCCAGCCCATTTGTCTGTCCAGAACTTGAAAGACCTGCCATCCCCGAGGACAGGAACAAAGAGATGCGAGTGGCGAAGGCCCACCGACATCACTCCACGCCAGAAGGGGGTACGAGAACGAATACTACCACCCTCCCCTATCAGCACCCCATTTAAACCAAGAATCTCGCGCAATAAGGAAGAAGAGAAATTATCACAAACACCCCATAACCTGTTCACCCACTTTAAAAGAAGAGCGTCATTGACCTAGTCGAGTCGATGGATGCCAAGACCCCCTTCACACTTCCTCATTGTCACCTCCTCCCATCCCACAAGATGTGGACCACGCGAAGAGGTCCCTCTTCTTCCCCAAAGAAAATTCCGCATCATCTTCTCAATACGTCGCCGCACCCCCGCCGGCAGCTGCCAATTGGAGAGATAATAAACGGGGATAGACGAGAGAACAGATTTGATAAGCACCAACCGGCCACCCTTCGAGAGCAATGCCGAACTCCAACCGGAGAGCCGCCTCTCCACCTTCTCAATAACCTTGTACCAGTCGCGATGTCTAGCCCTCTCCGCCCCCAGGGGCATGCCCAAGTATTCAATCGGCAGAGAAGCAGAGGGGAGCCCAGTGCCAAGCCACAGTCAAACGCCGCCAAACATGTCAAATCAAGTTACCCCAACTCTCACCAACCCAGCAACCAAACATGTCCTAAGTGATGGATGTGAGGATAAAATTACCCTCAAGTAAAATCCCTCACCCCAAAATCCCCAAATCTCAAACTTGTCTATACTTGTGTCCGCACAACCACCGCCACCTTCCCAAGCTAGGATTCCAAGGTCATATGGGGTCAACAGCCATGAGGGCTCCGAGGTACGTGACCGACAACAGAGGTGCACGAGGGCTCGACGACGAGGGTGTGCGGCTGGAGGCGGAGGTATGCAACCGACGATGAAGGTGCGCAAGGGCTCGACAGAGGGGTGCGTAAGAGCATATGCACAGTTTAATGTTGACACCTATCAAATTTAAAATGATTAACATACTAATCAATAGTCAAAATCCCATAACATCATGACATTATGCCATGATTAATCTCCATAACATCATGACATTGTGTTTTTTAATGATACGAATAATCTCCTAACATATCACAACAGTATGCAACCGGATTCAATTCCGTGTTCCATCTCAAATGGCTTCTTGGAATCTTTTAGACAAATTCTTTCCCAACCATTCATGGAATCTCTTATAGGAAAACCCATCACCTCTTGACGATGAAGCCCCTTCCTTCTCTTGGTCGAAGCACTTCCCTTCTGTTAGCTGAAGCCCCTCTGCTACTTGAATCTTCTTCGCAAGTTGGAGCTCCTCCTTCGATCGAAGCTCCCTCCTTCGATCAAAGCCCCACCGTCGATCGAAGCCCCTCTGCCTGTCGAACCCTCATGCACGCCCAAGATTTCTAGAACCCTATCTCGGTTGAGAGGGAACATGTAGGGGTGCATGTTGGTACGAGAGACATATTGGGAATTTTTGGGTTGAGTTAAGGATTTCGGATTTGGTTCACCAGGGGTATTTCCGTCCCACCATTAATAAAATTGATGGTCGTCACCTATTCCCGTTAGTAAAAGATCACATTGTGACCAAAACAATACATTAGGTACTATATTGCTACTTTTGAAAGTTGAGGGACAACATGGAAATTGTGTGTATAGTTTGGGGACTTTTGTGTAATTTACTCTTGACTTTAAATGGCGAAATGGATGGGGGTAAACCATAGGGGTTGTAGTGCAAGAGTTGGTAATCTTGCATAAGTCGTGAAATAAACATGAAGTATACATGGGATAGAAGGTAACTGATAAAGTTTATATGGGTCGTGGTGTAAAAATCCTTAAAATTGTTCAAAATACTCACAATTTATTTTTCCCCTTGTATTCACTGCATTTCCTCTTCCAAACAATCCACGAGCATTTCAAAAGGAATTAATTTGTAAATCCACTTTCTCCATCTCATCTGGATCATTGATCAACCTCTCCAAGCAAAAATAAAGCCCCAATTTGGGATCAAGAAGTTTACAGAATGAAGGTTCATATGGAAAACACTGATAAAGGAAATAAGATGCATGAGAACTTGACAGTCTCAATGATTATCCACAATCTCACAAATAGCCTTGTAAATTGCCTCATCATTGTCTAAATTTCGATCAATCTCTTAATTGGTCTAGTCCATGGCTTTGTAAGTAAATCACATCGATGGATATTTTCCAAAATCCACTATTCTCCGAACAGTAAATCAAGGCCTTTATTATGTTGAGGACATAGGCAGCACCCGGTCAAAAAGACTTGCGCTTCGTAACTATGTTCTGTGCACGCCCCAAGGGTTGACATGTATAAGATTGTTCTTCCATAGTCTTGAAGTGGGGAAGGATTCAAGTGAATCTCTCGATTTAATCAAGCTTTGGAAGGTAAGAAATATGGCAGCAAAGTGAGTAACTGCAGGTTTCACCAAATCACAACCTACATACATTTTCACCATTGTCAAAACCCGAGCATGTACATAAATAAAGTTAGTTATTTTATTGACTTTTTGAACATCGATGTATGAATGGGTAATTTAAGGAAATCCTTCAACATCAAAACTATGCAATGAGCTGCACAAGGTGTCCTATAAAGATCCTTTTTTTCTATTAACATGTGTCCAACGTTCTTTGTAAGCTGAGGCATTGTATATTATCACTTCTAACATATTTTTAAGAGTGGAATATTGCATAAATAGAACAGACTTGTGAAATAAGGGCCGCAAAAACTTTTAAAAAGGCCACTGAATGTAATCTCAATAGAAAATACTCTGGCACTATTAAAATTACCATCAAAATAGAGCAAAAAAAAACATGCAAGTTATATACCTAGCAACGGTGAGCAGGCGGAAGGGCTCTCGGCGAGATAGCAGTTGGATTGTGACTTGTGAGCAGACTAGCAAAGCAATGGAGGCAGAGCGAAGGTGAGCAGTCGAGGAAAGCACCTGAGGCGAGCAACGCAGACCAGCGATGGAGGCTGAGGAGGTGAGCAGCGAAGGCCCAAGAATCTCTGGGGTTTCACAGGAGATAGCATTTTGAGTAGGTTTTCAGACAGAAGGGTTCTCAGGGAGGAGAGTAGACATATTTGGAGTTAAATCAGATATTCGGATCTTTAAAATCTGAATCTGATAACATTTGTTATCCACTTAATCGGGTTCTAAAATCAGATATTCCTTAGTCGGGTTTAAACATCGGAGTCCAGAACTGGATTAACACCAAGTGCCATATCGAGCGCTTAATCCGACCTCTTACGCAGACGGTGGGGCCTGCATATGCGATGAGAGCACGTATTGACCTGAATAAGGAAATAGGCGCACTCTGAATGTCGCTTGGGCATATGTGGCAGCATATGCAGCTCATGCTGGCACTTACCTGAACATCAAATACATAAGGTCGCTAAAATATTAAATAATATTTTACATTGCATGAGTTCATAACTATATTCACTACCAAATTAACAATAATATCACACAAACACAACATCTTTTTTTTGAAGCCACAAACACAACATCTAAAACCTTTTATGTAATAGCAACTAACTTCTAAATGTTCAAACAGACCGCAAGAGGAGAAATAACATCTACAAAAACTAGTATTTAAAACTTAAAACCTAACAAATTCATATCACGCACAATATTTGAAATTAAGTTAAAAAAAATACAACTGCAGGAGCTGGAGGCAGCGAGCTGTAGACTGTGGAGCAGAGCAACTCAGTGGCTGACAGCGAGCTGGCGCTGATGGAGGCAACACCACTGGAGCGGCGACAAGCTGGAAGCTTGAAGGAGGCGCTGGAGCAACTTGGTGGTGTTTTTGGCCTGACTCCTCCTGTCATTACATCTGTAGGGCAAATAAAGGTCATGTGCAAACCACATGAACCTGAAGGGCCTAGACTTTATGCCCTGAATGAGGCTTATGCCTCCACCCCCCTCGATGCCTCAGCAACTTGGCTGCGCCTAGCCAAAAAAAAGTGCATGCCTCGTGTTAGGTGCTTGAGGTGCACGACTCAAGGTGATTTATGAGTGTCTCTACTCGAGACGATTCCTTTTAATACCATGGCCACGACACCTTTACTCACATTAGCATTTTGCAGCTCCAAATCATAGAAATAGTACCTGGAAAGAACATCTTAATTAATGCTTTGGAAGTAAATCTCATCCACATTCTAATTTTATAAAAAAATACGCTATTCATAGCTATTCATCTCTATATCTACCCTCAGCATGAGGATATGTCACTGGTGGGATGTTTCTCCTAGTTGGATTTGTAGGGTTGTCGAAGAACCCCAGTCTCGATATCTACAAAAATTGAATGTGAAAGACAAATATCTCCTCTTGCTAAAACTAACATAGGTTTGAATATGTTGTTATCCTCCTTGTGGAAGCTGCCACCAATTGTATGATTGTATGCACTATGTTTCTTGATGATTGAAATAATAATTGTGATATGAAAAAGAAAAACTTCTATACCCTCCCAAGCTAAGGTTCTGAGAAAAGACTGAATGAATTGCTAATTTTCTGCAGCCATAAAAAAGTAAACACGATTTTAAACATAACAGGAAATGAACCACAAAAACAATAATTGCCTTGCCATTCAGGGATACCTACTTCCGAGCTCTACTTGGTCATGTTGTCTCCACTGTTGCTTCCAATTTGTCATCAAAAGCAGGAAAATGCCACTCTGTCAAAAGACTCCTTTCAAACTGAATCATAAGCAAGTGATTAGTCTTCGAAAGCTGATTTCACGATCTCAAATTCTCCCCCAACCTATCAATTGCACCATCAAAAGCACAATCTTGGTAGAAGTCATATTGGAGTGACCCCTTCGTGTGGTCAACTAAGCGAGATGAAATCTAATCCCATCACCGTTTATTGTAAGTGCCAAACATTCCATATAAATTGCCTCCCCATGATTTATGACATATGTGATACTGCTTTCAGATTGTGAGGAGTTCCACCTATGGAGATATAGGTAGAAAGGATCTATCATTTACTCAAAGAACCAAACTCAATTGACTGAAGCGATATGTCACCGAGATATAAATCCTTCACATGATGATTGCACAAGGCAATTTTTACCCCATTCAAGGCGGGGTGAATACCCGTTGCAAATCCAGTTTTCTGACCTGATCTCTGTTGATCTCTTGCATCAAGAGTGTAAGTACATGGAGCTCCGGCTAAACATCCCATTACAGAACAATTAAAATGTTGTGATAGCTCCTCGATTCTGGATACAGTAAGCCTGCATAGACCACTATGATATATCCCATACATTAAAGCCTCATCTTCATCATTACATGGACTTGATGTTGACGCGAACAAGTCAATCTCCAAGTCCTCCGTCAGAGGAATACTATTCAGCTCCAACTCAAATCTCTTCTCAATTAAGTTTTCATTTACCTTATGCTTCGCTGCAAGTGTCCGTATGCATGATTTTTTCACATACTCGAGGATCATGTATTTCAATTCTTCATAGTTGTGATGCTTAGAATACCACTTTAGCCATCGGTTAATTAATCCAGAGAAAAAATGAACAATGAGTGCATCATCATGCAGTAGTAGGAAAGAAACATATCTAGGTATCCCTTCACGATTGACCAGACCATAATTCATCAGTTTCTTTTGGATATGATAAAGCGGTGCATCGATCATAGTGACCATGGGCGGAGGTGCCTTCTTTGCATCGCCTAATAGCAACTCCAGAGTAGATGATGTCTCACATGAAACATACTCTTCAGCACATGTCTGAAATCTGTAGAATGAATCTCGCAATTCTTGTGGTAATGCAGGTTCAGCTACATACTTAGACAAGACTGCTTTTACACTTTTATCAGCTGCAGCATTCACATCTAGCAACCATACCTTGACCAGAACATTAAACCAGTGTTCCGTTGTCATCCCCTTTTTGCGATGATGAGATATCTTGTCCAACAAAGGGCTGCTAAGTCCCAACTGTTTAATCTCCGATTCTTTGATCCTCTTCAAACCATGAGCTAGCCACTTCTTTCCAATTCGAACCATAGCGGTGTTCCATGCATCTTGCTTCTGTGCAGCAAATAATCGGATTTTGTCCTTCAACTTGTGCACGGCTCTCAGAGCTCCAGTTTCACGAGGGGCCACACGAATAGACATGCCAAGAAATTGAATACCACTCGAACTGGCTCCACTAACAGCTACTAGATCAGTTTGATCCATTGTATCTATGTAGAGTGATTGTTTAAGATAATCCCGGATTTCCCTGTTAACATTCACTGCAGTATCTTTAGAACCAGACACAGCAATAATTAGCTCATCCATGTATCTACAAGCATGTAACCTTAAACCGGAATCATTTCCCATAGCTTCTGCCTTATTACCTTTGATCTGTCTTCGAAACCAATGACGGAGCTTTGACGGCCCATTGCTTGTATTGTTAACATCCCCACGAACTCCTTCATGTCTCAAGGATATCCTGAACAACTCCGAATCCAAGTTATCAAGGTAAATATTCATTAAAATAGGAGATAAAACACCTTCCTGCGGAAGCCCGTGACCTTTTGGGTAGCAACCAAAATCCAAGCAAAGGACCTTAGCATCGAAGATGAGTTGGATGATAGAAAATAACTTACTATCTTCAATCTTTTCCTGCATTATCGAAAGTAGACTAGACAGGATAGCAGCATCAGCCTTCTTTTTCATTTGAAGGGTGAACCACCAATCTGCCTTGTACATCTCATTCGATACATACCTCAATGTGGACATGATCCCCCTTCCACTTCTACAACCATGAGAAATCTTCGAGAAATATGGCCTATAAACAACTTCGAGTACAATACGAATCGCTTCTTGGATCACTCTCAGCTTCAAGTTAGGAAGAACCAAACACTCCTTGCTATCTTTTGTAGAAAACAACCATGTACTGGATTTTATGTCAAAATCCCCTGTTCGCAGCTCCTCTGCCATCGAATCGAAACACAATTCATCATCTTGTGATGCCAAATCAACATTGGAATTGAGTCTAACAATGTTATATGAGTCTCGGAGAGTACATGGCTCCAATACAACCTTCTCCATTATATCCCTAAACTTCCCATGCACAAGCTGCTCCTTAACTCGTTTCTTGATCCGCATCTCGATTGATCTCTTGAGCTCCATTCGAGTGCGTTGCTTTTTATTCTCCCTGCTGCCTTCCTCTGGAAGACAGGCCAATCTTTTGGCCAAGGATACCGGTTGGCCATTATGTTCACTTGCATCTACCTCAATCCAAGCTCCTCGTGCAACTCCCTGAAATTCTCTAGCATTGCTTCCATTCTCCAAACCACTATGCCCGGTGCTGGCGGACGCCTTTGCATTGTCTGGAGCATAGGATTCCTGCGTCAGGCAAGCTAAACTTTTTGCGAAAGATGGTTTCTTCTTGACTCCATAATCACCCAAATTTTCAACTTCGAAGAAATTGGTCGTTGAAAAAAAACGATCTTTACATCTCCCTGTTGCCTGAAACCGGAAATAGCGTAACATGGTAACGCAACATCACGAGTTCAGATCACCACTGGAGCCAAAATATACACTGCAAATGCTAGTGAGCAGAAGCCTCAGTTCTGGAGGGGGGAGGGCAGTGGAAGCCTCGATCTGGGACCAGCGGGCGGCGCACCTTGAGGAGGTGGCGGCAGTGCACCTTGAGGGAGGTGTGAATCTTGAGCGAAGGAGAACCACGGGAATCAGCGGCTGCGGCGCGGATCTAGGCGCTTCTTGAGCCTAGATCGGGGGCGGCGCAAAGGAGTAGGAGAGGTGCTCCTTGAGCCCTTGATCAGTGGCGGCGCAACGGAGGAGAGGGAGCGGCACCCCCTGGAGGAAGAACTGAGCAAGAAATTCAAGCCCCAACTTTTGGCTCTATAACATATTAATCACACGCACAAAGCAATGATTTAATGGATAACTTTCATTAGAGGAAAAACTAACAATGATTTAATAAAGAACTTTCATTAGAGGGAAAAACCACATAACAACACTTTAACTCAAGGTTCTAAAAATCGAACCGGACATCAAACCGGGCATATATCGGTTTTTGGTTTTATGGTCGGACCAATGGGACCGACCGGTCAAACCGGTGATGATGTCGGCCATTCAAAGGAACCGTAAAAGACCGAACTGGTGTAGTGTTGGTTTGGTCGTATGGTTCAACTAGGTCAAACCGAGTTAGACTAGTATATCAAAGAATTGAATACGAAATATGCTACGTCATATCTTTTGACGATTTGTTTACTCTTGTCCTTCAAAGTTTTTCTAGTAACATTTATACCCTTATTTTTAAGGGATATTACACCCATAACCCTGAGTAATTCCATAATTACCCCGGATACCCTCGATAATCACGAATTACACTCAGAACCCTGAATAATGTTTAACCTTTACATGACATAACCATGTGTCAACTTCCGTCAATTTATGCCGTTAACTTTGACATATTCCATCTATTTTAGACAGTTTTACCCCTCTAATAAAATCACATTCCCAAAAGATACCCCCATCTCCTTCCCCAACCTGCAACCTCCACCACCTGCAATCTCGACCCCCCCCCCCCCCGGAGCAACTGCGTCCATCGCTTTCCCGTGTTTGCGTCTGTTGCCTGCAATCACCTGCCACCATCGCCTGCAACCCCCCCCCCTCAATCGCATCCGTCGTTGCATGCGAGACTGCGCACATTCTCTTCCCGCCTGCGGGCTCCAGCATCGAGCCCCGCCCCCTCATCTGGCTCCTGCTCGCCCTCCCGTCGCTCCCCCCCCCCCCGGCCCGCCCGCCCGCTCCGGCTCCCCCTCCGCGCTGCACGCGAGATCGCGCCTCCGCCTCGCATCTTCGTCCTGCTGCACGGTCCTGCCCTCCCCCCAATCGCCTGCACCCTCCCCCCCCCCCTCCCAAATCGCCTGCAACACCCCCACGCCCCCCTTCCCCCGATCGTCTGCACCTCCGCCTCGCCCACCTGCCCTCCCCCCAATCGCCTGCAACACCCCTCCCCCCGTGCCCCCTCCCCCAATCGCCTGCAACACCCCCGCGCCCCCCTTCCCCCGATCGCCAGCACCTCACCCGCCTGCAACACCCCAAGGTCGGTCGCACCCCCCCCCCCCAATTGGGATGGAGCTCCACCCGACGCGACTCCTCCGCCCGCAGGTCCAGACACTGCGCCCCACCCCACCCCAAGGTCGGTCGCACCCCCCCCCCCATTGGGATGAAGCTCCAAGGCAGCACGCGCCCGCCCGAACGCGCCTCCTCCGCCCGCAGGACGTGACTCCTCCGCCCGCGCCCCGACGCGCCTCCTCCATCCGTAGGTCCACCCCCCCCCCCCCCCCCAAGTCGGTCGCACCTCCCACCCCCCCCCCCCACCCTCCCCCTTACGCCTCCTGGGATGGAGCTCCAGGGAAACCTCCGCCGGCGCCTCCTCCGCCTGCTCCAACTGTATGCGAGCCCTCCCCCCTGTCCCCTCCTGCCTCTGCTCCCGAGGAGGCTTGCACCCAGTTCCAACCGTGAGCCCTCCTCCTTGCGCCCAGTTCCTGCCCCGAGCCCCGCCGCATTCCCCGCCTGCAACTCGAAATCACCCCCCCTTCCCCGGTCGCACCTGCAATCGCGTACCCTCTCCCCTGCCCTCCACCGCCTGCAAGCTTCCCCCGGCGTCTGCAAGCAGAAACCCACCCCCTCCAGTCCATGGGTTTCTTTTTTTTCTTCTTTTGACTTAATTTTAGCCATTGGATCAATGGCTAGGTTAGATTAACTCAACTGTATGGTTGGGTTAATGGTTGAAACTAACGGAAGGTTATGGATGTAAGACGGAGTAACTACTGGGGGTTTCTCATGTAATTCGTGATTATCGAGGGTATCCGGGGTAATTATGGAATTACTCAGGATTATGGGTGTAAATATCTCTATTTTTAATACAATTGCATGTCTCCATGTATTTTTACAAAATCAATAGTAGTGGCCTTTTATTAGTACACTTGTGCTCCCATTTTATACCAATATAAGGATGATATTGTAAATTTTATAAAAAAATATAGGAGCACAAGTGAAATTGCTTAAAAGTTAGGGGTATAAATGTTCTTAAAAAAACTCAAAAGCGCATAATAATCATATTTCGTAATATATACATATTTGTGATGCAAAAATTATAATTTTAAATTTATTTAAACTCTAATTAACGACAAGTGTTGTTAGTTTATTGCTTCTAATATTATGACTATGATAACATCTTCTTTGTTTGTTATTTTATAAGTGGACAACCTCACATAATGTGGGAAGAGAGAGGCAATGCTCATATGGCAAGTGATAATGAATCATTGGCACATGTGAAGGAGAAGAATAAAGGGGTACTATACTGTGGGCTAGAATGAGACTAGATTACGAATATTTCTAACAAAGTTTGTATTTTATCAATTTATTGGAAATTATTTTTTTTCAAAAAATAGATGGTCAAACTGATGGTTTGGTTCAATTGGTTCGGCCGGGTTTAAGCGGTCCGACGGGGTTTTGACCTGTTTTTATTTTCTGACCAAAAGCCGGGTGGTTGGATCGTTTTTCCTTTGGTTCTTGGTTTAACCGGTTCAACCGGTCGGTTCGGTTCGGTTTTTAAAACCTTGCTTTAACCTAATCTCCCATCAACAAGATGATGCAATCGCGTGCAAGGACGATGAAATTTATATAACTACGTGCAAGAACAATGAGTTTACAAATAACAATATCAAACCATACAAGAACGATAATTCTTTGCTATTTAGATTCATCAGTAGACTGTAAATAACAAAATGATTGAAACTATGGAAATTAAATTATTGAAAATTGTAAAAAATAAATTTTGAATAGGATAAACAAACGGCAGGAATGAACCAAAATGCAGTGGATGGACTTTCACTGATTTGGAACTTCAATAATACCAACAGTAGTCAAAATCACTGGCAAGGAGTTAGTCGAATTGAAAGATGGGTACTTGCCTATCACCTAGTAGAATTTACCGAAGTAGATAATAAATTTGAAAATCCCGTGCTAACGTTTGCTGGCAACATATGCTATTTCTTCACCAATCTAAGTCATACAGTAGTCCATAACAAAAGAAAAACATGGAAATAAAATATAGGGTATTATTGACATGACTTTTGCGAGGGTGTAAAAATATCCTCACTGGAAAGCGAAGATAGAGTGTCGCTGAGGAGACCCTTCACGAAAGTCAAATCAGATAATAAGTACCCACAACATATGAATTAATTAATGAATGACAAGAATGTGAAGTGCAATTTTTTTACTCTAAAAACAAAGGTGTAATGTGTAAGCATGTAGAGGACAAACCACTGAGACCAAACATGATAGCCAATTTTTATTAATTATAAATAAATAATGACTAATTAATAAAGGTATATTTGTACAAATATTTGCTTAATAAATGAAACAATTAAATGCTTTCATGGGTTTTCTGTTTTGAATTTTTTATATAGTTTTCTTATATATATATATATATATTAGGTTTTAAAATATTTATAAGATATTTACAATAGTTAATAATAATTATATATTATATATAAGTCTATAAATAATACAATATGGGTATAATAATAAATATAACTAAAAATAACCAAAATTTGCAAAATAAATTTTTTGTATTTTCCCTATTTTTCTACTATTTTGGTAATTTTTCAAGTATTTTTGCTAATTTTTTAAGTATTTGTAAAGTCAAAAATATAATTAATAAGGTCATATGTTTCAAGGTATTAAAAATATAAATAAGTTTAAAATTTCTTACAATTAGTTATTATATGTGGCAACATATACAAATAAAATTATCAAACAGAAATAAATGTTTTTACCTTTTTTAAAGCATTCTTATATTTTTATAGGATTTTTGAGCTTTTAAAATTTTCATCATTATCTTTTCTATTTTTAGATATTTTTAGTCCGAAGTTAAAAAATACTATAATAAACAAAATATATTTTTTGGAATTTTTCAAAAATGTTTTATAATTTTTAGGTATTTTCCATATCAAACAGGGACAAAAAGTACTCTTTTTGAATTTTAATAAATAGGAAATTGCAAAAAAAATGCAAAACAAAAAATGTAGCGTGAAAGAACATGCATCTAGGGACATTATCCTATTTTTACAAGATTTTGGAACATGGATGATATTTATAAAATTTAAACAAGCATACACAAAAATGAATAATATGGTAGGGAACATTTTGCAAATATAAATATGTTTCCATATACTCTAGAATCCTTAAACAAAATCTAGGGGTAAGTGTGCAATTTATCCACGAATATTTAAATTGAACGTACATGTCATGGTCATAAATGCAATATACAAAAAGTTCTGATCCTCTTTACAACCTATCTACAAAAATTAATACTTAATATACAAATTTTTTAATTTATTACAAATAAAAAACCCACAAGGGTATGGTTGCAAAAAACCATCTCACATGGCCGACAACATGAGGTGAGATGGAATGGACACCGATGTAAATACATGAAAAGGCAAGAGATTCCATGCAAAATAACAACAATTATTTACACTTTATACCGAAATTTTAGTGTGAAATATTAATATACAAAAACGTGGGGGCATGTATAAACTTTAACCATTATTACGCACTAACGGATGGTTGTAGTGGAGCCAAGTAGGCACCACTTAACTCGATCAACGGTTGGGGGACACACCGCTTCGTCTGGTGTGAACAACCCAGATTACTCGATTCGGGCCTCACTGAAGATCCAATGGACTAGAGATATGAGGAAGAATAAGGAAGAACACTTCCATGTCCTTCCTTCGATCATGTCGAGCTCCTCGTCCTGATCGCTTGGGGGTTCGTCGATGATTTCCTGAGCCCCTAGAAGCATCCTGCACTGATTGATACCATCAAGAAAATCCGAGCCTCGTCGGGGAGAGGCCCAGAGCTCAATGAAGAATGGGATACCTGAGACTCTCCTCCTGTTACGGAATCAAACTCTGGGTCCTCTAGCGTTGCATACCTGCGAAGGGAGACTCAGGAATTCGAGGAGAGACATCAAAAGAAAAAATCAAGATATTGCGTATGGGGGACGAGCGAGATGGAGGAGCTCCGATTCACTGATCCACGAAGGACCATGAGGGATCGAAGGGTGGAACGAGTGCAACATGCGATGGGAAACGAAATGGAAATGATAGATGGATTGAAACGAGTGTGATTGACAATGAAACAAGGTCGGAGCAGTGAGCTACGGCGATCAAAGATTTGAAACTATAGTTAAGATTAAGATCTAACTCTGAAATAAAATGCATGAATGGAAAACACTGAAGTAAATCTACCTAAAATTGGATAAAAGGTGTGCATCTCATACCTGAGAATCAGGGATCTGAGATCTCACCAGAGCTACGCCTTGGACCGCCTCCTCTCCTCCTAGCGCCACCTCGATCTCAAGGAATGCTCTCTCTGTCATTGGGAACATACACACGCATGAAGCAAGGGAATTTAGGGCTTGAAGAGTGATCAAAGAATCTAAGAATGGTCGGTGAATCTTACTTAGAGGTTGCTGAAGATATGAACTTTGATTGAGGATTGCAGTCAGTTCAAGGACACTCTATTTGATCTTTGGCTTGGGCATGATTTAAGGATGTTTAATTTCCATGAAATGTGCATCATGCTTAGCCAGAGCACCATGATATCAAGCAGGAAAAATGAAGAAAATCAAGGTTTTGATAGGGTGGCGACTCGAGGAAGGGAGAGGGGTTGTTGACCCAAGTCAACACGGGAAGTGCTCTGGTTGGTCCACGTGGACCAACCATAAAAATCCTAGGGGAAACCTTTGATAAAATCAATAAATAATAGTAAATGAATTTAGTAGTTTTAGGTTATAAAATAAAAAATTATAATTTATGTAGTATTTTATTCCTATTTTTATTTATTTTTATGATGGTATTTATTACAAGTTACTGATTACAAGTATAATTATAGGTATATTGACATATGTTTTGGATATTTTAATTTATATTTAGGATTTATGATTTTTATACATATTTTCTATATTTATAAAATATTTAAATATATACAAATATATTTTTATTGTATTTTCTGATTCTATTTGTATACTTAAATAAATATATGTATTTATTATATTAGTATAAGTATAGATAGTTCGTCTATGTATTTTTATATATTATTTTATTTACTATATTCTTATGATTTTATTGTATTCTAAATATGTACGTATATTATAAAGAATATTTATAAAATTATAAAAAAATATAAAATTATGAAAAATATAAAGAATGAATAAAATGAATATGTTATTTAGGTATATTGTACAATAGGGGTCCAAAACCTAACTTTTACACCTTAACTCCAAATTAAATGAAATTACTTTCATTAAACAGTTAATAAAAAGTTAGATATAATTAAAGGTGATTTTGAAGCTTTTTGAGTCTATATGAAGAAGATATGGGCCTGGGAACTTTGGATTTTGGATTTTTATTTTGAATGCAGAATGTATAATTTGTATTATTTTTATGTAAAGTAAAATTGTATTTTCCTATTCTACAATTTTAATGCACAATGTTTCTTTATTTGAGGTATACATAATATAGAATAAAAAACGTCACAAAATTGTATTATTTTACATTTATGAATCAGTTTTTATTTTATTTATTGGCCTTTATCTCCCTCTACTTTATTCCTTGTCGACCCATTCATCACAATGCCTAGGCTTCAGGATTTAGGGTCATAAAATTCTTTGATATTTTATTTCTTTTTCTTTTCTTTATTCTTTTATTTTGGCTTTAAACAGTGTATTTTATACATCATTTATAAAATAAATAATAGATGTTAATTTATATAAAATAATGATATATGCATGTATTTATATAGAGTTTAAAAACCAAAATGAAAGAATACTTGTGATGAAATGGAGAATCATCACCTCCATATACTTACCATTGTAAATACCTGGCAAACACTTATGCTTATAAGTGCAGAAAAGAAAATAAAGGAATAAAAAAGAAAAAGCTTGGATTGATTTTAATTCTTAAACTTGTCTTCATAAAATCAAAGTTTATATCTTAGTCAGACCTTTGGAAGTAAATTTGGTCAGAACCTTATATGGAAATTGAACTTGAAATACAATAGCATCTGAAATCCATGAAACTATATTCAAGTCTCCTCAATAACCAGGTCAGAAAATGTCAGCTCATAAGCAAACCCTATGACTATGAATCTATCTTGGATAGTGTGTGTGATATGTAGCTCTCCTCGGGTGAAGCGGTACAAGTCAGTCTTATCCAACGTGGTGATCCTAATTTCCCAACACAACAACTCTTTCCTCGTGAAGCAGGGTATTCCTTTCTAAGTTCAAGTGCAACCAGCTCAAGAAGAGGAGGTGGAGAGAAGAATGGACGGTAACATATGTAGTTACCTATCCTAGGATGCCTAACCAGTGTAGCCAAGTCATCCAGCTGCAGGCTTACGTGAAGATGACTTTGAAGCTTAAGCTTGCTTATTGGCTATACAAATATATACGTACTCCAACGGGCATTTTATTTTCATTCAGGTTTGTACACTTTTTTGGAGTTTTCATTGTATTTTTTTAATAATATATACAGTAGCATTTACATAAAGACTTTTTCCTATTGAGCAGGTAGACTTTTTCTCTTTTGAAGCATTATTGCAACCCACGACTTCTGTATTTAGATCTCTTCGCCACTGGATCGGGTTGGGATACAATGGCCACAGACATGTGACTTCTGATATTTCCACTAGCTTGTGTCTCATGCTGATAAATCCAACCCTCTACCACTTCAATTGAGGTGAGCAAAGTGTAAGGTGCAGGTGTGCAAGCTAGGTCGCCATCGATAAGAGTCATGTTTGTGTTCCGAAAAATTCTACCTAGGTAGTCAAGATGACACTTAACTAAGTCTCGTGGTCTCAAAGAATTAAGTCTAGCAGACCTGAAGCTCCAATTCCACTTCTTATAAGGTTCCTGTGATTAAGAGATTTAAGGTCAAACAAAGCTCCAATCTTCGAATTTTACTTTGACTTGTTCAATTATTAATATCAATCCTAAAAATGCAAATGTTGTGTACAATACAAGGAAAAATATTTTTGTGATTCAATTTTCTACTTTTTGAACTTTTATAGATTTTTGAAAAAGTTTGCAATTTTTTATGCATTTTTTGAAAAACTTTTTGTAAATATTTTGAGATTTTAATTTTTAGGTAATTTTTTCAAAAATATAAAGTTTTTTAAAAAAGAAATGTGTGCAGATATTTACACTGGAGTATGTTTTGTTATTTACAAGAATAGGGTTTTAGGAGTTTGCATGTTTGTATATACAAGGTTTGTAAAGGATCTTTATTTATTTGAATCGTGTACATAGTTCTCAAAATAATTTGAAAAGATTTTCACAAATATTTTGAAAATTATTATTTGCAAATTAATTTGACAAATAATTTTTACAAATATTTATAAAATTTGAAAACCATTTTACAATGATTTTTCCAAACAATGTGTATCGAATTTTCAAACTATTTTTGTTACCATTTTTCAAATATTTGCAAATAGATTTTCAAAACATTTTATTTCAAACAAAGAGAGAAATTTCACAAATAAAATATTTTTACAAAGATTGAAAATATTTCACAAAATATTTTCTAAACCGTTTTCAAAAGTTTTTTCACAAAGATTTTTAAATCATTTTTTTAACATTTTACAAAATATTTTTACATGATTTATTTATCAGTAAAGAATATTAATGAACTTTATACAAGTATCTTCTTGACAATTAATTTATTTTATTTTAGCCATATGTTTGTAAATAAAAAGATATAATTTATGGCTAAAGTATATACAGTGTATATATGATCGACATATACTAAGCTTGAACTATGTTCTCATAGATCGGAGAGAAAAGAGAAGATCTAACTCGAATTGCGTATAGAAAAGACTATACTATAATGACTGAAGAATAAAGAATGAATTAATGAGAACCCCCCACCCCCCTACTTAGGATCGATTAATCCTAAGTATAGCAGATTGTATCTATATGTAGGGAATGTCGAGGGTGGGAATGAACAGACCAATGACTCGTCTTGTCTCACCCTATACTTAGGGTAGATTATCTCTAAGTATAGACAGGAATATCAACAAGAGAGGAGACATGTGAGGGATGAAAGAATGAAAAGTGAAACCCACTCATCCCCTCTATACTTAGGATGAAGCATATCTTAAGCATAGCGATTATGACTGAGAGAAATAAAAGAAATAAACATAAGAAAAATTAACAGAAGAAAATAACATAAGAAAAGAATAGAAGAAAATTAAGAAAGAGTTTTATAGGAGCATTATCTGAATCTTTTGTTGTTGTTGTTGTAATAGTTGTAGAGAATGCATCGTCGAAGATCACTTGAATTGAGTCAACAACGACCAAGGAAAGTGTCATGCTCAAGGTACAGCTTCAGTAACCGACCATTGACGACGAACAGTTATGCGTGAGGTGACAAATCTGATATCACAATGCTTCCATTGTCACACACTTCTTTCACTCTGAATGGCCTTGTCCATTTACTTTTAAATTTATCGAGAATATCTTCAACTTTACGTCAAATAGCCACAATTTCTGTCCCGTTTCAAAGATCTTTCATCTGATGTGACGGTCATGTCAGTGTTTAACCTTCTCCTTGTATATTAAGTTGTTATGATAAGCATAGTCTCGGAATTCTAGGAGCTTGTTCAGATCCACTTTTCTTTATTGACCACCTTTCTGTGAGTCAGATTGCAAATATTCTCTGCCCATAGTGATTTATGAATTAGCTCGATCGATAGATGGCATAATTTTCCATAGACAAGACGATAGGGCGATATGTCCAAGGAAAATTTGTAGGTGGACCCCTCCTTCAAAATACCTTTTATACCACATGGCTTATCCCCTATTTCAAACACGGGTCTCCTATCCTCAATGCTACCCACTACACTAAATGATGGAAAGTTTTTCTTCAAAAAAAAGGAGTTTTATCAGTTACGCCTCTATGAGATGTTGTAATATCAATTATATCCCTCCCTTTTTTGGAATATCATTTGTGCCTCCAACTTTTTGTCGTTCTATCACTTGTATCTTTTGATTAGTTACCGTCCATCCAAATGCAAACGGACGTTAACTTTAAGGGCACAAAGAGAATGAAATTGAAAAGAAGGGATGAAAATTCTTCGGCCCCTCCTCACCCTCCTCCTCCCCCTTCTCCATACCCAGACTCCTCTAACTTTTTTCTCACTTTTTATAGGTCAAAATCTCAATCCGATCCAAAAGGTTAAAAAAAATCTCAATTGATGTTGACGTCAGTGCCTTCTCCCCCAGCCGTCTTTTCCAACACAGACGAAGGGGGTGTCATCCATTTGTTCTCTCCTTCTTTGTCTCTTTGACCGTAATTGTTGCACGACGGTCGGCCTCCCGCCCAATGCCAACCACCATGTACACTGCCACCTCATCTGCATCATCTCCATTTATAAAAAGAGGAGCCCCAATGGAAGAGATCTCATTTTGGAGCATCAATCCCTAGCCCAATCGAGGGACTCAACACCAGATTCTGGAAGCTCCAAGCATCGGAACTCCGATTGACATCGCCATCACAACCAATCAACCCCCTCCTTCGTTTACCAATCCTCTTCATAGCAGCTCTAATAATGGATCTCAAATGACTTGCTCATCCTTTGTGTCGTCACAATCTCCAACAACCATGCCATTCATCCTCAAGCTCCATCATCATCCCTAGAGCTTCACAGCTCAACCAGAGCCTCCACGATGATCTGTTGTCGAGGGCCAAGCACGACCATTGGTTCCAACCTCTGGTCTTGAAGACCAAGGCTCTGACCTTTAGGAGGAGGTCGAAGGCCGCATGCAGCATAGGAGGATGGGCTAGAGGAGGATGTGTATGAGTGTTTGGACAGATGATTTGAAAAAACTAGGGTTAAGTTCAACTCATTGACGGTTAAAGTACGGACAGACACAAATGATGGAACGACAAGACAAGAGCACAACTTATATTCCAAAAAAAATCCAAAAAAAAGAGTAACTGAAAAAAAACCCAAAAAACTGGAAATAAAGTTCTCTTATTCGAACCTCCTTATTAGGCTATTAATCCTACAATCAACTCGAATTCGAACACTACAGCAACGAAAAGCTGTCCATATTTATCACGCGTGGTACTTACTTCAGCCTGACAACTACATCCACAACCGTTATCCTACAAAAGAGATACTAAATTCCTAACTATTTCAAACAGAAAATTGAGAGGGGGCATTCCATCACGTGCAGCACGCGTGGTATAAGCATTCCATCACACACACACTAGAGAAGAATTGGCTTCTGATTGAAAAAAAAATTGAGTGAAAAAGAAATATGAAGATGAACTGCTGTTTGGACATCCGAATATCTCACACCCTACAAAAGTTGAGTAAAAGCAACCGATTTCAAGCTCGTCCTTCCAAGGGCACCGAGGGCAACATCCTCAGCTCCTGGCGGTCCGATGATACACAACTAATAATAATTCCTGGTGGTATTCTACATGCAAATGTCATTTAAGGGGACGGTCTTAGGAGTACAACAGCATAACAATGGATATGAGTTAAGGGAAAGAATAGAAGTCACAGCAATGATGGCTGAAGCCTCATTCCTGCATCCTGCCCGAAATGGCACCGTCATCGTCAGCGGGGATCAACCCTTCCTCGTCTCCATCAGCCGGATTGGAAAGACGGTGAGTGTCTGCCTTGCGGTCACTCGGGTTAGAAGGAAACTGACCAGAGGTGGGGATCTTGTATGCTGTCTGCTGTTCTCTTGGATTGCTGCTGCCCAGCCATTTTCCCTCAAAGACAAAGGAGAGTGTGACCCATCCCTTTTAGGACTAGTTGTCCGATTATATCGAGATAGATTCTGCCTCTCCTCCCTTGGAGTTGGAGAGCGATTAAATCCAAGAGCAGGAGCATCATCTAATGGTGTTGGAGAGCGATCATACCCATGAGCATGTATGTCATCCATCGGTGGAGAGTGATTGTATCCAGGAGCATGCCTATCTTCCAATGGAAATGGAGAGCGATCATACCCAGGAGCAGGCCCGTCGTCAACTGGAGTGGGGAGAGCGGTCATACCCAGGATCATGTTTGCTATCCATTGGAGTAGGAGAATGATCAAATCTAGGTGCAGGCCTGTCGTCCGTTAGAGTCGGAGAACAATCAAATCCACGAGCACACCTCTCATCCATTGGAGTAGGAGAGCGGTCAAAGCCAGAAGCAGGCCTGTCATGCAACGAAGTAGGAGCGAGATCAAACCCAGGAGCAGGCATGTCCTCCGTTGGAGTAGGAGAGCGAGCAAACCCAGGAGCAGGCCTGTCCTCCGTTGGAGTAGGAGAGAGACCGAACCCAGGAGCAGGCTTGTTTTCCGTGGGAGTAGAAGAGCGACCGAATCCAGGAGCAGGCCTGTCCTCCGTGGGAGTAGGAGAGCGACCATATCCAGGAGCAGGTCTATCATCCATTGGAGTCGGAGAGCGACCATATCCAGGAGCAGGTCTATCATCCATTGGAGTCGGAGAGCGACCATATCCAGGAGAAGGCCTGTCATCCATTGGAATCGGAGAGCGACCATATCCAGGAGCAGGCCTGTCATCCATTGGAGTCGGAGAGCGACCATATCCAGGAGCAGGCCTGTCATCTGAAGGAGAGCGATGATACCCAGAAGCACGTCTTGGGCTGTGGTGCTTATTCGGAGACCGCGGATGTTCCAGCCGCTCTTGTATATGTGGAGATGGATTCCCATCTTTATATTCAGGATGAGAATATCCAGTTGCCCTGAAATCTGCAGGTGATGGTCCTTGTGGGGCAGCTCGTGCATCTTTGGGTGATGGTTCCCTCCTCAGCATTCCACCTGCATGCCTGCGACCACGGCTTCGGCTCCGGCTGCGGCTCCTTCGTGATGGGCTGCGGCTCCTTCGAGCTGGGCTGCGGCCCACGGTCCCTGCTTCTGCTCCGACTTCGGCTACGTTTACTGCCAGTTATGCCACGATTCCTGTTTGCAGTTGGGCTCCGACTGCGACTGTGGCTCCGACCACGACCATGAGCTGTGTCCTTATCTCCGGCCCTCTGATCATGTGTGCCCCAGGCACCCTTGGTATCCAACTCTCTTTCCCCTGTCCTACGGTCAGTTTCGTGTTTGGTCCGTGCATCCCCAGAAAGAGAATTGTAGACCCTGTCCCTATCATACCTGACAAAAAATAGCATTAAATGAGCTTCAGGTTAGCGATTTTATGCTCGAGAATTGGTGAACGACAAGAATTGTAATTTGAGGTAAAAATATAAGCACAAAAAATTACCTGTCACGGTCACCCTGCCCACGACCACCACGACCACCGTCAGATCTGCCATCCATCGCAAGTTGACCCCGTCCGCCATATCCAGAATCAATTCTGGTATCATTGGACCGTCCAGCATCACGGCCACCAGAAGTAGAAGGCCCACCGACGGATTTTCCCACGCCCGCCACCACGTGATCGCAATGACATATCACGTATCTCTCTCGGAACACGCTGACCAGCACCTTCAAGAACCTTGATAAGATCAGAAGCATGCTTTGCATCCTGGTCATGAAAAATGTATATGATACTCCTGTTGCACCAGCTCTTCCGGTTCTCCCAATCCTGTGAACATAATCTTCAATGCCAGTGGGGAAATCATAGTTGATAACCACCCTGCAGGATAACAAATCAAATTTGTTGTGATCCACTCATTTATAGGTGTGAACATTTGCTTCACAACCAGAACTCGTGCATGTAAATTACGAAGCATCTGAGCACTCTCAACAAAAAACAAAAAAATCTATAATCGGACCATCCAAGTATTCAAGAGGAAAAAACCGCAAAATGTACCAATACATTACCTCACATCCTTAATGTCTAACCCTCTGGCAGCCACATCAGTAGCTACGAGAATGGGAGATCTCCCTGTACGGAATTGGCCCAGAACATGATCCCTTTCATTCTGAGATTTATCCCCATGAATTGCAGCGGCTCCAAACTGACGAGTCAAACTCGAGCAAGCTGATCACACATTCTCGTGGTAGAACAAAATACCAATATCTTTGAACCTGGTTCTTGCGACCGCAAGATTTTGTTCCAATCGCCTCTGTTTCTCCATAGGTGAGACTATTTCCACATACTGCAACAATTGTCTAAAAATATTATTACCGATTAAAGATGATGGGAAAAATGTCATTGTGATAAAAACTCAAGCTCCTAACCTGAGTAATAGCTTTGTTTGCAACAAGCTCATCAATACTACCAATGTTAACCTGTGCAGGCTTAACTAGTAATTCAGCAGCAATTTTGCGAACCTCCTTTGGGCCATGGTTGCTGTAAACATTAAGGTCTGACAACGTGCTGGAATCTCTTTTACTATCTTCCGATCTGTGGTTCAAAACCCATGGTCCAACATGCGATCTGCCACAGCGAGCACAAGATAAGAACCTGTCTTAGGCTTATCCCTTCGCATCTCCAAAATGTCATTTAGCCGACCAGGTGTAGCAACTACAACATCCACTCCTCTGTCAATATCTCTTAGCTGAGGGCCCTTCGGGGCACCACCGTACAAACACTGCATTACAAAGAAATAGCAGATGCTATCAAAGGGGAAGCGATTCGAGATACATGGCATTATGTAGGTGATAAGACAAAGAATGTAGGCACAAGGAGAATAGCACAAAAAACAAAAATTCTAAGACAGCAGTATTTGATATCGTTTGTGGAAAGAAAACAGAAGACAAGGCAAGAGCATTACATTCACATTTTTTCTTCACTAAATCAAGGTTGTTATGCATAGAAGTAAAGATGTTAAAGAGATAAACACTGAATAATTAAAAAGATAAAACAATAAGCGAATTAAGTAAAGTTCGTGGGACCAACCGTGGAAGATATTCTTGACGACCTTCCAAATTTCAGAGCTTCATCAAGTATTTGTGTCGCCAACTCCCTTGTCGGAGCAAGAACCAGAACAGTGGGCCCAGACCTAGAATTATTGCGAAGACGATTTATATGCATGAACCCGGGGAGAAGATATCCTAAAGTTTTTCCAGAGCCCGTCTTCGCAATTGCAACCACATCACGACTTTGCATCACAACAGGCCATGCTTGCGCTTGAATAGGTTGTTGGTGATGGAAATCCTGCATGGCGTATCTGGAAAAGCAAAAGTGTTAACACCGTTTAACTGGAAAAAGCACTATTGATCATTATTTGTGCCTGATGTTTTAAAGCGGTGCCAAAAGAATTTCTTCCAATCAGATGACTGCTTGCAGATACAAACAATCTGCCAATATGAAGCAGGATATGGAAACATCAGCTACTTGGACCAAAACGCACAGTTAACAGACACTGAAGCAGCCCCCATCGGCGAAAAGTACAAAAGGAAAGCTCTTTCAAAATTGAGTGGAGCCATTGCCATTTTGTTTTGTAACAAACCCCGTGGTTAAGCCAGCACCAGAACAACCAGCCACAAACAGATGAACAGGAGACTCTTTTAAATTTGAGTAGTGGCAATGACATTTCTTTGTGGACTAACCAGAGGGTTAGGCCAACACCACAGAAGAGCCTTTCTTGATCTGGATAACTGATTGCAGATGCAAGCAATTCTGCAAGTCGTAGCGGGAGAATAGGACTTCTTCAGTCCAGACCAAGCGGCAGAACCAAAACAAGCAGAGCAGCCCCGCCCTCGATGCAGGAGAGCCTGCCCAAGTTCGGTCCACCGTGAAGAAGGGTGCTCTCCAACTAACAGCAAGTCCCCCCAAATAAGGAGGTCGGACATGGCACAGCGTACGACATTAGCTCCTTCCTGGAGCAAATATCGCACCTGCGACAAAGTACAGGATGTGAAAAACAGCATGAAACCAGTTGAGCTTTCACCTCCAGTAAATGCATGAATAGCAGGAAGCATCACCTCCGTATTCCCAAAACTCCATCATACTCAAAAGTGGATACAATGGCAAATTAAAGTTACAGAAATTACTGGTAACACACAAGAAATTTACCTCTTTAAGTATCTCGTCAGTAAACCCTGTAGACTCAAATGTCATGAGAGGGGCAGGAACATCATCTCCCTGTAAAACCATACTGTTATTTTTCTAAATGAAAAAAGATTATAAATGCACATGTGCACATGCATTCAAAAGCACAAAGGAAATTCTCTAGCGCAAATAAAAGAACCAAGTATCTGCCTATAATAGATTCATACAAGTACTATTTACTACTACTATAATAGATTATAATTCTTTTTGCAACTCCGCCAATAACTACATCTTACCAATCTTCACTCTACAGGTTTGAACCATCATACCAACCAATCTTCAAAAATAGCATGGCAAATGATAAGTACAGCATCCATTCAATCGAATTCAAGTTCAAATATAAAACAACCATTTGCTCAACTCCTAATTTCTTTACCTGAATTTTATTTCTAAGCTGTACTCAATAATTACGGAATAATCACTGCAGTACTGAACTCATCTGCTGAAAATCATGTAGTCTAATTCCCTGGACTTTACATTCAAAATCCAATTAAATAAACCGTAAACAAGATTTGCTAAGTTGCCCGCTAGATCCAATCAGGACTAAGACTTTTTGCATGTTTGAATGATGTTAACAGTTAAATAAATTAAATATTTGAGAAAAGTTTGAGATAAAAATACAAAATTTTAGACGAGTCACGAGCCTGAACAGTTGCCTATTAACTAAATAATTAAGGGAGAACAAGAATAATAATAAAAGAATTACAAAATTTAAAATCAAAACAATCATTGCCATGATACGTGAAAATAAATGAATAAAGTCGTGTGCATCACCACACTTGAAATAAAAGCTTGCATATTCTTTTTTTAATAACCATCCTATGTACATTCAAAAAACGCAAAATCAAGCATTATAAGCATGAATCTGCAAAAGACTGCAAGATATACGATGACTCTTAGAAAGAAAACTACTACGGCACATCACCACAAGATGCGCTGATATATACCAAAATAGTTTTTTTGAGGAAAATATACCAAAACAGTTATCTCATGCTGACGCCTGTATGCCTCTATAGATAGACTACCACCGGTATCTGAAGAACCTTTGGCAGAAGATCTTAAATTTTGTGAACTGTATCCATGACTGTACCCATGTGATGCACTGTTTCCCAAACTGGCCACACCATTTGGCTGACTCTGTGAATGTGAGCCACTACCACCTCTTTGACTGTGATGATGCTGAAATGCGATGGAACCCAGTCAGAGAAAGGATAACATGTGATGCAAGCAGAAGAGACGCTGAAAACGACACTAACATGGTATCTATATCAACATTTTAAAAAGTAAAATGGGTGGGGCTTAATCTTCAATGCTTGGAAGGATTATAACAAATCTAACGTGATGTGCATCTTAATCAGAAGAATATGAGAGCAATTTCCGTTTTGTTAACTGCGGAGTGCAGACAATAATATGGAGTTTAACAGAAAACTACCAGCATATCTTTCATTATTCCATCAACAATGCCACCCATCAACAATCACATGTATGTGCAAAATGTCGGCTATTTGGCAATCTATAATATCGGCCAGCAGCATTCAACTGACAGAGCAGGTCACAACTGCAGTTGGGTTACTTGTTGACAACTTCCATGCATTCGTATTTTCTCATATCAAATGGTTATTTTTCATAACTTCAAACAACAGGGTAGGGCATTGCATACTGAATATTTCATAAAAATTCAATAAGTTAAACTATTCAACACAACAATGGATGTGATTGCTTCTACAATAACCAATTGTCTGTTTTTAATGGTCAAGGAACTACAGATCTTCCTTTGTTTGCAAAAATCAAACTATACATATAACAACGGCTTTCAGAAAAACTGAATAATACAAAATTAGTTTGTGGTAATGAAAAATGAAATTTCATGGAACTTTACGCAATTGTCCTCAGATTGTCAATACCTCGATAAAATATCATTCACTGCTGTTTCAAGTTGCCTGAGTAAAGCTCATCTGAAATTACATAAAATTGCAAAACCTGTACTGAATGATAACATGCCCATACCAAATAAGTTTAATTTGCCAATACTAGACTTCAGATGCATCCTAATTTAGATGGGGCATAATGATATTGACCAGTAAACCTGCTTAGTTTGACAAAAATCCATGAAGATGCGTTGCAAGTGAAAAGCTAATTGAACTAAGACCTTAATGCCCAATCTTACATGACGGCTCCTTGGCCCAGCAGTACGCCCATCCTCCTCTTTCAAATCACGGTGTTGGACAGAAGAGCTAACAGACATCAAATTTGATTTTGGAGGAGGAGGAGGCGGTGGTAGTTGGCCAGCCGGCTGCTTCACCACAGGCCTTTCATACTGAGTAATATTTGTCTCCGGATTCCAGAAATAAAGATAACCGGTTTTACCATCAATGAGACCCCTCCATGGCTTCGGAAGTGTGGGATCTTCAGGAGCATACCGTGGACCATTTGATGAAGCAGCCATCACAGTATGTGAAACCAACACTGGACAAAAAGAGAAATAAAGTACTTTGAATAAACTTTGAAGGAAGAAAGGTAATGACATTAATAGCAATATGTATGGTTTTTCAATTAACAATCATGTAAAAGAATGAGATTGCTTTATTTATACACAACACCATCTAGGACGAATGTGGATTATACCAAATGATCATCTTCTATAGAAAGAACAACACAGATTTGTTGTTTATGATTAAGATAGATGTATCACCTTGTCAACGAATTGCACATCCTGATTCAAGCAATCTGCACCTCTTATTCGATAAATAAAAACAAAAAGGGGGCTTACAAAAAAGGTAAAGCACTGAAAAGCCATGATAGGTTTTACAACAATGAAAGGGAACTAACTCCGAAATGAAGAGGTATGCACGCTTACACATGATGAAGTTTAGATAGAGGCTATCACGTGCATTTAGCCCATGCCTTAGAAGGCATACAGATGAAACCAAGAGCATGCAACTTGCAGATTATGATGACAATCATGACATAGTGGGCAAGAGAATAACAGTACCAACATGAAGCCTTAGCAATCCATAGATAGCGTGCACCCCAGACATGCTCTCCATAGAAGGCTGTGATACCAACCTTAAACTGGAGTTTTGGCAACCACTAGAAACAAGATGAAGTGATTTCGAGCCACGTCCTCCAACGTGGCGCAGGCTATGGCAAGACGGCACCAGATCCACGTACGGTGACTCCGCCAGCATACGTGTGGCCAATGGTGACGTCCACGATGAAGGCAGAATGTGGTCAAGATTGATGCCACTAATCACAACTGTTGCAGCCCACAGGCAACAGAAGCATCAAAGCAGAGCACAGCCAGGGCTCTGCCATGGCCATGAACATGGCTTTGACTAATGATAATGAGGGCAAAGGGTGGCAATGGTGAAAGCCACAGGCAGGTGGCCGTTGTAGCAGTCGCTGGTGAATAGCAATGGCAACGCCGACGAGCATGACCTCCGAAGTCGCTATACAATGCCATGATCTAGAGGCCCATGGTGACTGCAAGACCGATATGACGTCTGCAGTGACTGATATCTCCATGGCAACCTATCTAGATGCCCATGGTGATGGTGACGTCAACTCAGCATGGCCTCTGAAGTGGCTACAGTCAACGCCTTTAAAATCAGCATTGCTGTGATGCAGTGACTGCACGACAGGCAACTAGCACAGCTCGCAGTGGTGACCGCAAGAACAGCAGGGCCATGCTAACGGGGAACCGCCACTGTCCACGCGTCAACAATAACAGCAGGAATGAACATAGCATGGAGAGAGAACCAGCACCCCCGACATCATGCAGCAAGTAATATGCGAGATAAAAGAGATATGAGAGGAACTGTTTACAACACAGCAAGCAATAGATACTTTGAAATTCCTGTATGGAGGAATAAGTAACAATCACCTGCATTTTCCTTTTTAATTAAAAAGCCAATGGATGACTATTTCTCATGTTTGGATTACCATTTTGTAAAATGATTCCATGGAATTTGTTTACATTCCAATCTAGCCATGCTATCAAATGCAAATTTTGATTGGTTCAACATAATGTTAAGCAATACATAAAATTAGATCGAGGTATTTAAGCATGACTTAATCAACACATTCATAAACATCGAACAAAAAAACCTAAACATCAAATGGTAGGTTGCAGTCATTGTCAAACACTAGAATCCAATACCATTGAAAAATAACACAGAAACAACATTCCAAAACATTGCCTTAGGGTCATCCATAAATTGAAGCACGTGCAAATATAGAGAAGAAAAATCTCTTACCCGCACGCCACAGAGTACAGCCTAGAGATAATCCAACTACTCAACCTGCAGATACTTTCAACACGTAACCATGGGCAGATCACTTGCAAAACATCACGCATATACAGATAAATAAAAGTAATACTCCACGAAATGAGCTATACATCTCCGAAAATTCAGCCCAGGTGCCTATCAATGTATAACTGAGGACAAATCACTTTATAAACTTTGTGCAATATGTTTTTTATGCAACCATACTTTTGCGTTTCGCGGCACCAACACATCAACTGGGGCGCCTATCGCATAATTAACGTGGTGCTTTGAATTCTTCAAGGACGGAGATATCAGAGGGTAAAAAATATTTTTTCACGAAAAGACTCAAACTTGCACACAATTTGCACCGAAATTAGAGAAAAAAACATAATCCATGCACGCAATACCATCTACAAGACCTAATTACTACTCGTTTGCAATAAATTAAGCCAAGTGCGACCAGCAGAGAAACAATATGCGAAACGAAAGAAACAACAGCAATAGAACAAGAGAATGAAGGAATTCCATTGATTGGAGAAGGAGGAGCTTGGAAAGGCAAAAGAGAGAGAAAGGGAAACCTGGGAATGGAAAACCTGGAAATCGAGAGGGGTGTACGAACCAAATCGATGAGGGAAATCGGCTGCGGCTATTGGCCACGCGCTGGAGCGCGTGTGTCTCCCGCCTTACGGAACCCTAGAATGCCTCGAGCGACCTCTGCGGGATCTGGGAAGAACGAGGAGGGTGGGACGAATGGGGCAAGAAGGGGGGTGCGTGGGGTGGAGCATTAACATTGGCCTTGCCCTCCATCTCCGGATCCGGACGGATACATATCGCGATCCAGAGAGATCAGTAATAGGATCCGGATATCTAATTGGATCGGTTTTTTTCTTCCGAAAATAGTAAAACATTGAGGAAACGGAGATTTACAAAATTAATTATTAAGGGGTTGTTCGGATGCCAAATAATGCGAGATGTACGGTGTATAAGTACCGATTAAAAAGAAATGTATAACGGTGTGTAAGTTACGTCACGAGAGTACCATCATCAATCTCTTTGAGATGGGAAAGGAGGGAGAACATATCCTTGGCCTTCCTCGTTTCGCACCACCCACCCAACCATTCTCACTTTTCGTGTGATGTTGTCTTTCTAGCTCTTCTCCCTCTCCTCCCTTTGGGGACTTCAAGCTCCCTCCCTTCTTTATAACTTGGGTTGTCGCGTTTTTCAGAGGTAGACCTTGTTGTTGTCTTCTTTATTTGAGGCAATGGTTTGATTGGTCAGCATGGACGGAGCCAGAAAATTTTTATAAGTGGGGACAAGACATATGTGTGTGATTCATGTCCAAATCATAAAACGAAGTTGTTCGATTTCTGTCTGAATCATAAGGCACATTATGAGGCTCATTGTATGACTGAAAAAAGTTAATTAAAAAATATAACAAAGATGATAAATATGGTATACGGTATATGGGAGGAGATGAAAAGTGCAGTTAGCAGTACAATCATTAAAAAGATATTATTATGAAAAAATACAGATGTTATACATATATATATATATAGAGAGAGAGAGAGAATGGGTTGCTCAATGGGGCAGCCAACGGGTTGCTCCCGAGCCATTTTTCGACATTTTTTTGAAAAATAACTACAAGCACTTCCATCATTAAATCCCTCTGATATACCATTCGAATTTCATCGGAAACAGGGGATGTCATGTCCTCCATCTAGAACATGTCGATTACATCAATATTGAAACCGTTAAAATTACTTTTTCTATATGGAGGCATCTATGTTTCTTACGAAATTTGAATGGTGTATTAAAGGAATATAGTGACGAACGACATGGTATTTTTTCAAAAAATGAAAAAAAATACCAAAAAATGGGACGGGAGTAGCTCGTTGGGTTCTCCCAAGAAGAAACTCCATTTTCTCATATATATATATAGGGAAAAGGAAGGCTGAGCCCCATGTGCAGCCACATTCCTGCACCTGGGTCCCCCACCGTTGGATCTAACCTCCCCTCCACCGTTGGATTGGATGAACCCTCGCTCCCACTCCCCGCCCCTCCCAAAACGAGAGAACCTGCGATTCCCCCACCTCCAGCCTCCCTGCCTCTCTCAAACCCTCTCTCCCAATCCCACTCCCTCCCCTCCCAATCAAGAGAGAGACGCACGCATGCCCTCCTCCAGCCTCCGCCGCGCAAGATCCCCCCTCCATCGTTCATCGCCCGCGTGCATCACCCCCCTCAAACTTGTGAGCCCTAGCTGCGACCCTAGGCTCTTGTACGGTCGCCGTCCCCTGAGACGGTGCTGATCAAGGTGGAGCAAGCTCCCCCCCCCTCCCCCGAGACGACTTCCTTCTTGCACCGCACACTCTAAGTTTGGATCTATATTTCTCTCTCTCTCTCTCTCTGCATGTTTTTGCACTGTATCACAATAGTTTATTGAACTTCAATGCGTGATAGTTGACGTTGCATCTGAGACTCTGGGATTCTAATGAGAGGCCATTGTTGCCAACGTGCATCTGTCTTGAAGTGTGCCACTTCATACTTGCAGAAAAGAGGTAGGGTATGCACCATTCATGATAAATCTTAGCCAGAGAAAACAACCAACATGACATGTTAATCCACAATAGAATGGCTTGCTATTATCACTTCCCTCTCTATAATTAAGAAGAAACTGTAATGGAGTTAATAAAAAAGATCAAATGTCCGTTGTCTATTGCCATCCATTAACAGTATCCACAATAGATAAAGGAGTTATTAAGATTGTTTTCCATTCCAAAATGACTCTATTTGATTAAACTTTGAAATTGATTTTCATCTAGATCTTCTTTTGGAATATGAGTGATTGCATCTCATCTGGATTGTCTTGGAGTTCACCTATTGAGGTAAACTATTATTGTGGATTAAAAAGCTTCGACATATGTCTCTAGAAAAGAGCAAGTAATGGGAGACGTTTTTTTGCAAAGTCCCAAATGGAAGGTACTATTTTATGATTGTTGTGATACAAAAATGTTGCCGTGATCGATGTTTAACTTGAAACATTTTGACATTCAGGAAAGAGATTCATGCAATTTCTTCATGTGGGCAGACGATGTTAATCATACCACCATCGAGTTGAAATACCAGATTGATGTGTTTAAAGATGATTTCGAGAAGCGTATGGAAAGGGCAGAAAGACACATGGACAAAATGGAGAAGTGGATGGACAGAGTAGAGAAGCAAATGGAGATGCAGCTTGCTAGAATCAGGAATCATCTTCTTTATCTTACTCTTGTAATCGTACTTGCAATAGTTATTGTAATTGTCAGTGTCAGTTCAGTTACGACATTGTAAATGAATTTCTTGTACTTGGGTTATGTGACTGCTACCATTTTAAGTGTTATATGCTCTATGGTGTTTGGAAATGTTGTTATATCTTTATATGCTCTATTCACCTTATTGAGATGCAAGGCTAATGAGATTTGGTCTTATATGCTCTATGGGTGTTGGAAATGTGCTTACTTCGACGAGTTGCTATATAGGTCTTTATTTTGGCTTGATTGGGATGATGACGATGACAACATACAAATACCTCATGTTGTCAATGATGTTTTGTGTTCTATTGCAAGGGATATGTATAACAGAATTATGGAAGACCGACCATGGCAAATCAATAGTGATATTCGTTTTTCATCATTTGTTGTGAATGATAACAGAGGTAAGATTATAGCGTGAGTCAGAAAATCTCGATATTTTGCGAGCCTTTCTTATCTTCAATTATAGGAAAATTAACCAAAATGCATATGTTTACTGTTTTGATGTGGGGGTTAAAGATCCTGAATATGGTGGTTGGCGATGCACACATCAAGAATAAATTGATAACAAGCAGGTTCTCTATAACGTGAGACCATGTAACAATCTGAGAGACTTGATCATAATTTCCTAATTATATGGCTCCAATTACGTCAAGTGCTAAGAGGAATTAGACAGTAATTTCAAATCAATTTATATATTAAAAACTAGGAAGTCCATGACAATTTGAAGCTCCAGTTCATCTGAGATACTTCACTAGCATATAGAACAATGCATGCTACACAAAGACATATACCTTCAACTTCAAGGCATATAGAACAATGCTAAATTGTAACAGACATCTGCACTACAACCCGTAGTAAAAGATACATGCTACATACGGCAAATTGAAGCTCCAGTTCATCTGAGATACTTCACTAGCATATAGAACAGTGCATGCTACACAAAGACATATACCTTCAACTTCAAGGCATATAAAACAATGCTAAATTATAACAGACATTTGCACTACAACCCGTAGTAAAAGATACATGCTACCATACGACAAATTGAAGCTCCAGTTCATCTGAGATACTTCACTAGCATATAGAACAGTGCATGCTACACAAAGACATATACCTTCAACTTCAAGGCATATAGAACAATGCTAAATTGTAACAGACATTTGCACTACAACCCGTAGTAAAAGATACATGTTACATACGGCAAATTGAAGCTCCAGTTTCATCTGAGATACTTCACTAGCATATAGAACAGTGCATGCTACACAAAGACGTATGCAATGTATTGTCAAAACCAAGAAAATGTTAAAACTTTCAATCGTGGGTGCTTGATATATTCCATAGCATATTCAACAAGATGGTTTGTCCATTTGCATGTTCAAAAAGGTCCGGCAAGATGCTTATCCATTTGGATGTTCAAAAAGGTCCAACAAAATGCTTTGTCCACCTTGTCGGCAAAACCATCAACTTAGCAAAATGTTCAACTGTCATCAAGTTGCCGTCTATATAGAAAGATAAAAAAATTAGATTTGAATAGAAATTGGACTCGATTATCTAAAAAACCATTACCTTGAATTTGCATGTAGTTTGATAATGTCCTTTGTCCCCGCAATTTCCACATGTACGTTGCTTTATAACAGCTTGAGAAGAAGATACTTCAAGACTAGACTTCATTTTCTCTGCTTTGCGAGGACTCCCTTTAGCTTTAATACAATGTAGATCGCGGTTATCAAATGATGTTCTTTCAGTTCAACGTGGATTTATTTCAGCGGTAGGAGGTTGTTTGCTCACATTATTCTTTGCAGTTCCTTGATCTTTTTCATACCCTCTTCGGCTATTTTCAATGCAACTTCAAAATTATTATTACTAAAACTTCCTCAATCATACATCTCTGAGAATAATTAACGAAGGACCCCATAACATATTAAGATTCGGCTTGTCTTGTGCATCGCAAACAAGTTGTTGTCTCGTTCCCACAAATCTTACATCCATTAACCAATGTTTTAATAAATATTCATTTGGTATTTCATGTAAGCCCTTCTTCTTGAAAATATAAAGAATATGACAACAAAGAATACCTTTGTCCCTCATATCTTCTCAACCTTCTATGGTTTCACGTCTACGCTTGATCTCTCGTCCCTCATATCTTTTGTCCTTCATATTTTAAATCCTTCTCGAGAACAAACAATTCTTCTAGCAACAGGAAGATTTGTTCGTTCCGAACGACGCAATTTATTTTTTCGTGCCGAGAATCCCACCCTTCTTGCATATGAATTGTAAAAATTAACAAAATCTTCGTCCGACCAGAACTTCATGCCAATGAATGGTTTTTCAACAGTTGTATCCACCTCCTTAGTTGTGATTTCAGTGCCGGCATCTTTACTTGAAGCAATGTTCAATCTCATACTTTCGTCATCAATGACGTCATCCATCATTTGAACTAAGTCTTCGTCAGGAATCATTTCATCTATATTTTCACCAAGTTGTGACATATCATCTGAATAATAAAATTGCATTGAAACATTTATGAGGAGATGTAATAATAGAATAATGTCAATGATGGTTGAACTTCCATAATAAAACAATGTTCCCATCAAGCATCACAATTGCTGAAATTACTAGATGAACTTAATTCGCTGTAAAATGCAAGTAATTAGTCATATATTTTATTTAAAGGCACACTTTGTGTGATTGGGAAAAAACATTCCCGGGGATGTGTGATTGGGGAACAAGCATCCATCTTGAGAATAAGGTACATTGTCCTTCTCTATGTCCATACAAAGTCTGCCATGCAACAGAATAATTGATTGCATCGAAATAGGGATATGGATACAGAATGGATGGGCCCTATATACCATTGCAGTTGGGGACATGGACACAGAGATGTCATTTAATATAGAGGATATCTTGGCACTGCCACCATCTTCTTATTGCCATCTTGCAACGAGTGTCATCATTTTGGAGAATAAACATCCTCCATTGTCCTGCTCTATGTCCATACAAAGTGTGCCCTGATCAATGCAATGATACATATCCAATAGATTAAAAAAACCATCAGCACACCAAAGGATAATGTTTGTTCTCCAATCATACATCTCCGAGAATCCATGTCCCTTTCTACGCAATACCTTATTACAAATAAGCGGAGAATGTAACAAACAAAACCATTAGCACACACAGGTTTCAGTATAAACAAACCTATGTAGGTCATCGTGAAAGTATGCGACGAGCGAAGGCTGGAAGGAGGTCGCCTGGGTGGGCTGGCGGAGGATGCAGGGAGGTCGTCTGGACTGGCGGGGGAGTCTGCAAGAGGGCGTGTGCGTGAGGCGGAGGCTGGTTGTACGAGCAGGTGGGCGGACCCTTTAGACGGGCGTGCACGCGTGAAGGAGGCAAGGTCGCTTGGGCTGGCGGGTGGAATCTGGAAGAGGGCGCGCGCACGTGGCAGAGGCCGGAGGGGGGTTGCACGAGCAGGCGTGCATACCCTCGAGGAAGGCTGCAGGCAGGCATACTCTCGTTTTGGGAGGGGTGGGAGTGGAAGCGTTGGTTTCATCCAATCCAACGGTAGAGGGAGGTTAGATCCAACGGCGGGGGACCCAAGTGCAGGAATGTGGCTGCACATGGGGCTAACCTTACCTACTTCACATTCAATTTTTGCAATTTTTTATTTTTTTTAAATATCACCATGCATTTTCATAACTATATCCCTCTAATACGTCATTCAAATTTCATCAGAAACAAAGACTCATATGGCCTCCATCCAGAACAGGTAAAATATAGCAAATCTGTGACCATTAAAAATTGACTGTCTGGATGGAGGCCGTAGGAGTCTATGTTTCTGACGAAAATTGAATGACATATTAGAGGGATCTAATTATGAAAAATCCATGATGGTATTTAAAAAAAATAAAATAATTGCAAAAAAATGTGAAGTAGGTAAGTTACTTACTTCACAAAGTAGGCTCCCTTTCCTCTCTCTCTCTCTATCTCTCTCTCTCTATATATATATATAAGGTATATATATATATATAATTTCATTCCAATAGGCCGCGGTCCTTCCTGAGTTTAAGAAGATTGTCCCTTTTTTGTAAAAAGAACACAATGACATTAGTAGAATACGTATATGTTTTGCATTATAATGTGTAGTTTTTGTGTTTGTATTATAATGTTTAGTTTTGTTGTGTGTGTCTTCGTATCTATAACGTGCGGTTAAAATATAAATTGTATATGTATTCTATTAAAGTGCTCGTGTTTTCTACAAAAATATGGCGATCTTCCTAAATTCATGAAGAATGCATCAAGTTGGAAGGCACATGCGCGCACGCACCCACCCACCCACACACACATCAATGATATGTAACCAATACTAAAATAAAATGAGATGGCGTATGATTGAATATCTCACAGGATCATACTCCATCAATCTTCGAATAATGGTCAAGTTTAGATATCTGTACTTATTCCGAATATTCAATAATAAGTGAATCTAGAATTGTGAATACTATAATGATATCAACTAAAATATCTGTACATTAATACTAATTTCTAACGACGCACAAATTTTGATCATGATTTATATTAGGTAAATACGCGAAATGTAGAGCTCATATCCAGATAATAGGACCTAACATAAAAAATCTGAATATATAGTAAATAATTGTATCAACAAATGGATGATTGATGCAAACGCAATCACGAGAATGGCAAAGTAGACTTTGGACTATTAGTGATGTCGAGTCATTGTGTACCGGCGATGAAACTGTGTTAAGTCGCTAATATGTCGGAATACTTGGAGAATGGAATTGTACAACGTGAAGAGGTACTGAGAAGGATGCAAAGTTAGTGGGGATGAGCATTACCTATAGAACACGTGCTTGATATCGTGCTAACACTGTTAGATCAATGATTTTCAGTGTGAGGTGATGGAGAACAAGTTCTCATGAATGGTAAAGATGAGGTAGGATTAGTTTCAATATGAAATAATAGGGGCAAGAGGGATTGGAAAGCGATAAGTTGAATCATTTCCTGAAAATTTTAAAAAATGAGGGATAGGAATTAGGAATGTAAATGGATATAAATATATCTGTATCCGACCGCCACCGCATCCATTCTATACATATTTTGACATATGTATCCATTTTAAAACAGTTACATATATGGATATCACTTTGATACTCGTAAACCCCTGTATTCATACATGTTTATCCATTTTCATATATAAATATACTTATAGACTTATTTTCAAGTATGCATAATATAATTTTCTACTTGATAATGTTCGGACTGACGATGATTATACGATGAGTTGATGAATCTCCATTTCATCACCTTTATTCTATCATTTTGGCCTCAAAAACCCCAGCAAATGCATGTAAACAACATTAATTTGTACATAATAGCATTCATTATTCATTGTATTAATTGTACATTAAATAAAGTTTTTAATGCCAAAATTATAGAATAAAGAGAGAAAAGAAAAAAGGAATAAAATATTGTAAATATTTTATGACCCTAACCCCGAGACCAAGGCCAGCATGGTATTGGTCGACAAGGAATAAAGTAGGGGGAGATAAGGGCTGATATACAATAAATATCTCAGTTATTCATTCATCCATTTATGCATTTTTGACACCTATTTTGTACATAACTATTTATTCCTCAAATAAAGAAACTTTGTTCATGAAAGTTGTAGATAATAATGTAAATAAAAATACAAAATTGAGTTTGTGTAAAAATAACACTCAGTGTACATTTTATACACAGAATAAAAAGCCAAAATCTCAACTTCACAGACCCATATCTTGCAAATAAAAACTCCAAATCACCCAAACTCACCTTTAATTGTATATAGCATTTCATAAACTATTTTATAAAATTGGTTTCATAATTTTTGGAGTCCATCTGTGGAAGTTAGGTTTTTGGCCCTTCTTGTACATAATACCTGATTAAAATATTCATTTTATTTACTATCTATTATTTTTATAAATTTATATTTTAGAATCTTGTAAATAATGTATATAAATCATGTACATGTTGAAATTACAAGAAAACCAAAAAGAATTTGATAAATAAAATAAGTCTATAATAATCATAGACAAAAGACCTATGCTACATACATGTATATAAATAAAAAGGAACTTAATTCTTTTATTCTTTTATTTATCCATATTTCATAATAATGTACATATAATATATCATTCATTAAAAATACAAAATCCAAAATAAAAAACAAATAAAATTCATCAAATAAATAAAATGTATATAATATATAGGTAAAATACCTATAAGTATACATACATACACATACATCTATTTATTTAAAAATATAAATAAAACTCATAAAAATAAAATAAAAATATATTTATACTCACAAAAATAAGTTATAAAATTATAAAATAAGAAACTAAAATAATAAAATAAAATAAATAAACTAAAAATAAAATATACCAAAATACATATAAAATACATACATATACACATTATTTTAATAAAACCGTAATAAAATACTTCAAAAAAATAAAATAAAAATCATAAATAAATACTACATTAATTTATAAACATTTTTTATTTTATAAGTAAAATCTAATAAAATCATTTACTAGGTTAAATAATTCATTTTTTTTAATAAGGATCCCTATTTTGGCGTGTAGCGGCTGAGGTGGACCAATGGGCGCGTCGCGCCTGTTGACCGCAGGTCAACTGGACCTCCAGGCGTCTGACTTCACGCAACCCGTCTTTTCCCCCGATTTCCGCCATTTTTCACGCCTGGCTCAGTGAACCATCGCACTCGCTTCCTTCACAAGATTTGTCCCTCTGATCATCCATGATGCCCGCCAAGATCATAGATCAATCTGATACTCACTGGTTTAATCAATAATCGCCGGTCAATAAGGCCACTCATCAATGTCTATAAATAAAAAGCTCCGCCCTCCTCCTCGAATTTGGCCAATTTCACCCCCCTTTCTGTGCTTGATTCGATTCCTGGCGTTGCCCTCGTGACAGGAGGAGCTTTCCCAGCAGTTGACTCGGCCGGAGAAGGAGGAAGTTTTGTCGCGGTGGTGCTCCGGCGACCACCCTGCTCCCTGGCGGCCCCCAGGTATAAGAGCTGTTCTTTCTTGCTTAGTAGTTAGGTTTTAGTATTAGCTTTTAATTCCAGCCCTTAGGTTAGCATTTAGATGATTAGCTTAGGCCAAAATCAGAAATTCGAAGTTCGCCGGAGCTGAGCCCCGGCGACTTCCCCACTGTGATCCTATCTGTCTCCGACCGCCTAAATCGCCTCATCTCCATCCCCTTCGAGTTCTCCATCAAATGCACACACTTGTTCAACCCAGGACCCCAGGTCTTGGCGAATCGGAGCTCCTCCTCCGCCCTTCGTCGGAGCTCCTCCGTTCCACCTCATGTTGCTGCACAGCTTCAACTTTTTGGTCGAGGAGCATCCCCTCGAGCCATGCTATCTTCCTGTGCAGGTCTGGTGCGCAAATAAGCACCCTGAGGCGAAATCAAGTCACGCCGGAGGTACCTGGAGCCCCACTTCTTCTCCGACCTCGCGAGGGTGCTCCAGTGTACCTCTGGTCGATCCAACACCTCCGGACGACAGAGGAACCTTCCAGGAAGCTTTTGGGACACCGTGGAGCAGTGATGGACGGCGGAGGTGCGAGATCCAGCCGGGAGAAGCTCGCTCAGGCGGAGCGTTCTTCCCTGTTCTTCCAGGCGCCCTCTCCGCCGTTGGATGAAGATGAAGGTCCCAGATTAGAAGGGAGCCGTTGGATGGAGCCCCGCAGCAACCGTCAGATCACCTCAAGTGATCTAATCTCAGCCCTCCATCGGCGAAGCGGTATCGGCTCACGTGGAGGCGCCGCGTGGCAAGTGAGCGAGGATCAGCCGTTGGATGAAGCGCCTGAGGGGGTAAACTTCACATACACCCCCCTGCCTTTTGTAATTAATATTTGATTCCAAAAATAAAATGTCACGTTGTAAATAACTTGTACAATTTGCAGTTTGATCCCTTAGTTTAATTTTATTTGCAGATGGGTCCCTCTGCGCCTCACGTGTAGTCCCACGTGAGGCACAGGAGTTTTTGCACATAACCCCTGCCGGGTTTTGATAATTGTAAAAAGGCCTGTAAAATAAAAAGAAATGTTTATTAGTACTGTGATATTTGCATGGACACCCCGAACAAATGTTATAATTGCAAAAATGCCCCTGCCAGGCCATATATTTTGGGATGCTTTGTCTATTTATTTTGTGCTCTATATTTCTTTGAAAAATTTTGAAAAAATAGGCATATGCTCCTGTTAGGGTACCCTTGCTTGCTATATTTTTAGATTTGAATTTTGTTGCATTTTGGTATTTATTAAAAATCAAAAACATGCATTTTCTTCACTGTCTAATTTATAAAATACAAAAAAATTATAAAATGTTTTTGAAAAATTCTAAAAAAATATATATGGTATAAATATCTATATATTGAGTCCAGAAAATGAAAAAACCTAAAAAGAAGAAAAAGAAAAAACATAAAAATTAAAAAGCTCCAAAGTCCATCAAAAAAAAATGTAAAAACCCCAGAAAAATACCAAAAAAATATTTCTCTGTTTAATAATTATGTATATATATTATTTACTTAGTAAAATCAATTTGGGCAATTTTTGGATTCATTTGATATTTTTAAAAAAGCCCTAATTGTATTCGGCCATTAATATAGTCCTATATTACGGACCTTTTTGAAATTAAAAAAAAAAAGAGATCTTGTAGATACTATATTTTGCATAAATACATATATACTGATATATGTACTCTCTATATATCTTTTTCTCCTCACACCTATCTCGATATATACATATATCCCTATACCTCTATTATATATTCTATGTATATCTATGTCCCTATATAGATAATATATATAAAAAGAAAAAAAAATATATATATAAAAATATGAAAACAAAATAAAAATCATAAAAACAAAAAAATAAAATACAAAAAATATAAAATTAAAAACCCACATAAAAACAAGCTTCACACATGGATGACTTGGTGATACATCTAGGCTACGCATTTTGTATTGCTCTCTGTGGTTCGACCTCTACATGCTTGTCACTATACATTTTGTTGTAGAGTAATAAAAATTAATTCACATTTATTTTTTTTGGGACTTAATTGATACATTCTTGCTTTGTGGGTTAATTGTTGATTGACCCCAGGATTTGGTTGGTCAACACTACGACTGTGCTCCCGCCTTGTGTGGAGCACACGACCGGTCGGTTCTGGGGTTTATCAAATGGCGCCGTTGCCGGGGAGCAATGAGCATAGCCTACTTTCTTCTTTGTCATTCTTGTGTACATTTTTGGTGATATTCATTTTTGATTCATGATTGATTATATTCTGTGAGCAGCCATTTTATTAACATTAATCACTATGCTTAATTGATTCATTTCTTGTGATTATCTTTACGTGCTCTATGATTGATTAAGTGAACTATTCTAATACACTCTTTTTGTGACTTTGATGCGAGGGTCCGCCACGCAAGGATGGCTTCTTAGGAGGCCAAGGCAGCCAAGCTTGGAGGAGGATGGTCTTCTTTTCTCATGACCATCAGGAGAGAGAGTATCAAGGAAGCAAGGAGATGTGGATTAGATAGGCTTAGAACATTTAGGATTATCTCTGTAATTTTTGGTGAGAGAGAGACTATTTTGGCATGTAATTAAACAGGACTCTACTCTTCACAATGAGGTCCAGTGCCTGGGTGTCTGTTCACCTGGGGGCCTCATCGCTGTTTTCCCGCGATTTCTACCGCCTTTTTTTTATTTTGTTTCCCGCTGTTTTGAGCTTTCCGCCTTTATTTTACTTTGTTTTGTGTGCTTGGAGCCCCTAGATATAGGTTGCTTGACTCGGTAGCTAGGTCCAAACATTAATAAGAATGCATGTTCCTATAGTCTACTTCGATTGGATCTAGTCAAACTCAAACAAGTTGTAAATTCGTCTCTTAGCCCGCTGCGCCGCGAGCTCACACCCGAACAAGCGCTTTCTCCTACTCCAAATGTGTTGGGCAGAGGAGGGGTGAGCCAAGACCGGACTCTCTTGGGCTAGAGACGAATAAGCAACTTATGGTTCTTCACGTTAATAGCAGCTTATGTTTAGGACGATTTTGTGCCTTGCATACCGACATGTAGATAGGTTTAAAAATTCTGTTTTGCATACCACATGGAGAGAGCTGGGATGCACTGTAAGTCTTCTAACTCAGCATGCATCATTCGGTTCAATGGTGAGATTTCCATCATGGAACCACTTGCACGGCTTTTCCGCTATCTCCCTCTGATTTTGAGCACCTAGGACATAAAAGAAAATCTACAAAAACGTTAGGCGCTGGTATGAAAACAGATCCAAAAAAAGTGAAAACCAAAAAAATTAAAACAAGGGGACTGCTAAATAAACTTTGACCTTAATTAAAATCTGTAATGGACTATCCTTGTACCGGGTTCATAAAGCCCTCATTGTTTTCAGGTACTTTGGAGGGGGACCAAAACCCTACTCCCTTGAGCGAGTGCGACCCCTAAGGATTAGAGCCCAAAACCCAGTCTGCAACTGCCTTGTGTATCGCCTGGATTTCCGAAATAATGGCGCTTCTATCGTACGTAGGCGAGTAGGACTTGGTCACCAATGGTGACTCTCTGTTGTGAGAGCATCGACCCTGTCCGAAGTATTGAGCATAGGCCACGCCTTCACGGGGGTGTCTGTCTCATCGTCCTGCGTCCGAGTAGGTTCTTGCACGCTCACGGGTGATTCCGTTGCGAGCGAGAACCGAAGTATTGGTTTCGCCTATCGGCTTCCTCTCTCTTTTCTTTGGCTGAGTAGGGATCCAGGAAGGGTTACAAGGACTCCAAAAAGTACAGACTACAGGTTACACAGGAGGAGGACAAGTACGGGATACTCTTCCGGCAGTACTCTCTCTCCTTTAGGGTAGCGTACTAAGGACTTGTTATAAGAAATGCCTGAGAATCACAACTCTAAAAATGAAAAGATAATAAATAGCCGAGCTCTCACGGCTTCACATGGCGTGAGTTGGTGAACCCGATTTTGTCTTGTGTTTGTATGGATCTAGATTAAGGTTCAAAGATCAAAGTCCCGCGCCTTTGCGCCAATTTTGTTATGTCTTCCTTTGACCACCCCGCTCAACCGAGCCTTTCTACTGTTTTACACTCCTTTTTATTCCTCGTTAACCATCGTATCGTTCTTCCAAAATCCGATATTCTCTTGTGCTCCGCGAAGTTGATCCATGGATGGTTTCGTCGGGACCATGCCGACACCTACATCAATTCCATGGACTCACCTTCGCCAATAATTTCGAGGCGATTCCCGAGAACTAATCCGGACTTTGCGGATCGGACTCCAGACTCCTCGTTTTCTACCTTCCTCTTGGCCACCCAATAAACTGGGATCACTTTTGTCCCACTATCGCCGTTGTGAATGGGAGTCGATTACAGTCTACATCATTTTTCCATTCACAACACGCTGGGGTTGACTTGAACTCCAGCCTCATCACGACAGCTGAGTATTTATGGCAAGTGATCTGATTCGGACCGTCTCATTATGCAGATAGAAGCCAGTGCGAGCCCTGGAGACTACTCCGGAGTTCATTTCGTCCGATTCAGACCCTGACATGGCGCCAGGAGGAAAGGGCAAGGGTCAGCAGCCACCCATACCAGAGGGACAGATGCCAGATCAGAACCAAGTCAATGCACAGTTGCTGGCATCCATCCAGGCAATACAGCAGCAGCTGACTGAGCAGGCCCTTACGCAGACCGCTTTCCAGGACATTTTGACTGATATGATGAACCATAACGACGGAGGAGGAGGCCGAGGCAGAGGAGGCAGGAGAGGAGAAGGTGAAGGTGGAGGAGGTGGTGATGACCACAATGATGATCTTGAATTACCACCACAGAAACCTACCCTTAAAGAAACATACAACCCGGGAGACAGCCAGATGACCGAGTGGATTCTCATTCCACCGGTACACGCTCACTTTGAGCTGAAGCCCCAATTCATAGCCCTCCTCCCTGCATTCCATGGCAACACCAATGAAGAGCCATACATTCACCTGCAGCAATTCTCCCGCATTTGCCGCACCACCCACTATCCGAATGTCCCCCTGGACATTGTAAAGATGACGGCTTTCCCCTTCAGCCTACAGGACAAGGCCCTTTATTGGGTCAATCATATGGGGAAGGTTGTGACGACCTGGGAAGAGCTAAAGTCCGCCTTCTTGCACAAGTATTACCCTCTGGGTCGACTCAACCAGATGCGGGCCCGTATCAGTAATTTCTCCCAAGGACCCCATGAGTCGATACATGAAGCATGGGAGAGATTCACTGATCTGCAGGAGAAGTGTCCCCATCATGATATTCCGAAGACCAGCTTGGTTCAGCATTTCTTTGGGGGACTGAACATAGAAAGTCAAAGGCTCGTAGACGCAGCATGTGGGGGCTCCCATTTCAACAAGGATGAAGATGTTGTCTGGCAAATTTTCGAAGAAATGGCCGAGGGAGAGGCCGCACTCTCTTCATCCAAGGCATACCAAAAGCAGCCCCAGATCCTCCAGAAACAAGTTCACATGGCTGCATCGAAAGAAGCAGAGAGAGATGAGAGCTCCAACCTCAGTATCATTGGGGGCCATCTCTCTAAGGTTGATATTATTGAGAAGCGATCACAGGACCTTGAGAAACTCGCTGTGATCGAGAAGAGGACCCAAAACCTGGATAAGCTGGATCACATAACCAAGCAGCTAGAACTGCTGGTAGGTACCATCAATTCTGTTCAGTCGGCAGCACCGCTCGAAGCTCCAGCTGAGAGAAAAGACGAGCAACCACCGCTACACCAGCCTCAGCCAAGCCAGCAACCACCGACAGTTCAGCACGTGTACTACGTGCAGGCACCTGATCAGAGCCAGCCGCAACAGCAGATGGTTGTGTACCAACCAGAGTTTATCTCAAACACCGATTCAGTGTTCCCGCCACCACCCCTGGTCCAGGAAGTTAATGGGGTTTGGACTAATGATGCACAGCCGACCCGTCCTCAGGGACAACTCCAGGGTCAGCCATTTGCCAACCGGCAGTACCACCAACCTCAGGGTGGTCGTTTTGGGCACCCCTCTCAGCAACACCAGCAGCCTCCTCAATTCGCACATCAATGGAGGCAGAATTTCCCGTATCAGCAGCAGCAGCAGTATCGCCATCCGCAGCCGTATCACCAATACACAGCTGCCCAGCCTCAATCATACCAGCAGTATCCCTCTCCGTCCTACCAACAACTTCAACTTCCTGCTCCACCACAGCAACACCAGCAGCAGCCTCCCCATCCATCTAACCAACAGCAGCGTGGTATGCACGCTGCATCTTCTGAGGTGCCCCCAGCTAATCCCACCATGGAGTGTCTAGCCCAGCTTGTCCAAGGGCTAGCAGAGATGACCAAGCGGCTTGATGACCTGACCGCCACTCGCACTACCATTCCGGCGCAGGTCGAAGCCAACCCCAACAACTTCAAGAAGAAGGAGCAGGTAGAATGTGATGCCCAGTCCGCGTGTGATAATGATATTACTGCTTTTTCTAATGCTGTTACTCTCAGGAGCGGTAGGGCCTTGCCTCCGCCTGCTACCAGATATGGGGTGAATAAAGAAACAGGTGGATCGTCATCTTCCGCATCAGCCGTGCCAGCTCCAGGGGCGGGTGAGGAGGAAGAGGAAGGAGAAGCCAGTCCAGCCGTCGTGCATTACCAGAAGCAATTCCAGCCGAAAACGCAAAAAAAATCAGCAAAAACAAAAACAACAAAAAGAAGCCTGTAGCAGAAGTGAAGCCGCGCCAGCCTTGGAGGAGCCGCCAGCAGCAGCCGATCCTGTGCCAGCCGATGGAGCCAATGCTACTCTTTTTGATCGCCCAGCAGCACCAGCAGAGTTAGATCCAGCTTGTACGCCTTTTTGTATTCCGGATGTACAACATTCTGTGGGCGATGATCTTGATGTAAATAAGAACTCTAATTTTCCTGCCAGTAATATGAATATTCCTTTTCCGCATGCAATACAAAAATCCAAAAAAATGACAAAAAGAAAAACTGCATTGTCTGATCCTGGTGTTGTAGATATTTTGGATAAATTGACTGTTGAGATTCCCTTGTTAAAGGCCGTGGAATACATGCCAGCTGTGAAGAAAGGATTGAAAGAGGCATGTACTAACAGGCGTCGCCCAGCGCAAGACAACAGACGCCGAGAGGTAGAAAAACACGTTCTGTCCATGGCCACAGTTGCAGCTATCACCAACCTCCCCCAGAAAAAGCAAGACTCAGGAGCACCTCTGATCAGTTGTGTGATCTTCGATCAGGTCTTCGAGCGTACTCTTCTTGACAGTGGTTCTTCCATCAACCTTCTGCCCTCGTCCATAATGCAAGAATTCGGGCTGGGACCGCTCAAGCAGACACGAATGATCCTTCAGTTCGCTGACCGATCCGTTAAGCGGCCCTGCGGTTTGTTGGAAGATGTGATAGTTACCGTGCAGGAGATGAAATTCCCAGCTGACTTTGTAGTCCTTGATATGGACTCTCCTGCACCACTGCTCCAGACTCCTATCATCCTCGGCAGACCATTTCTCCGTACTTCAGGCGCCGTGGTTGACTATGGGTCTGGAAAGATCACCTTCAGCTCGAAGACCCAGCGAATTACCATCAACATGAACAAGGAGCAGAACGCCACAACTGATGAGAGTCAAGCAGCATCAGAAGCAGACTGTGAGTTTATTGCAGAGATCAGAGATTCAGAGTTATCATTGGACGATCCATGGACCCGAGAAATCCTCACTCTTGAGGAGGACTTGGAAAGCACGGTCGGCATATGCTCCGATGATTTGGGGGAGACAGATTCTCAGATACAAGCGCATCTTCTTGAGCATTCACTCCAGACCGAACATAATCAGCTCACCGCAGAACCGTTCGGTACATCACTTGGATCTCAACAGAATGTTGAGGATGGTAACAGTCTCAAAATACATTCCACCACCAGCATAATATCAGAAGTGACCGGTAAAGGGGACAGACCGAAACCAGAACTCAAGCCACTTCCTGCAGGCCTGAAGTATGCTTTCCTTATGGGTGAAGAACACATGTATCCAGTCATCATCAGCAGCAGGCTGAATATGGATCAAGAATCTCGACTTCTCGAGATTTTAGAAAAGAACCGCAAGGCACTTGGTGGAGCGTATCAGACCTCCGAGGGATAAATCCAGCTCTGTGCTCACACATATCTATCTAGAAGACGATGCCAAGCCGTCCCGCGAATTTCAGAGAAGGCTAAACCCTAACCTTCGGGACGTGGTAATGAAAGAAATCACAAAGTGGTGTGATGCAGGCTTCATTTATCCCATCTCCGATTCAAAGTGGGTAAGCCCCCTACATGTAGTTCCCAAGAAATCCGGGCTTACTGTGATCACAAATGAAAAAGGAGAGGAGATTTCAACTCGGGTACCGACATCCTGGCGGGTGTGTGTTGACTACCGCCGCCTTAATGCAGCAACCAAGAAGGACCACTTCCCCTTGCCATTTATTGATCAAGTCTTGGAGAGATTAGCAGGCAAGGAGTTCTTCTGTTTCCTGGACGGGTACTCCGGGTACAACCAAGTGGCGATCGCCCCTGAGGATCAAGAGAAGACTACCTCACTTGCCCGTTCGGCACCTACGCCTTCAAGAGGATGCCCTTTGGATTATGCAATGCACCCGCAACCTTCCAAAGATGCATGCTAGCAGTCTTCGCCGAAATGGTAGGCAGTTTTCTCGAGGTGTTCATGGATGATTTCTCCGTCTATGGTGATAGTTTCGATTCTTGCCTCGAGCACCTAGACAGAGTGCTTCAGAAATGCCGGGAAGTCAATTTAGTGCTCTCATGGGAAAAGAGCCACTTTATGGTCACAGAGGGTATTGTGTTGGGCCATGTCATTTCCAAACGTGGCATGGAAGTCGACCCAGCCAAGGTGGGTGTCATTTCAAACCTTCAGCCACCTCAGACAGTAAAGAATGTGAGGTCATTCTTGGGGGCATGTGGGATTCTACAGACGATTTATCAAGGACTTCAGCCGCATTGCCCGACCTCTGACAGAACTTTTGTGCAAGGAGACAGAGTTTATTGTTGATCAGCCAGTTCTCCTTGCCTTCAATCAATTGAAGGAGCTTATCACTCAAGCTCCAATCTTGCAGCCTCCAGACTGGACTCTTCCCTTTGAAATAATGACCGATGCGTCAGATTTTGCCGTCGGAGCTGTTCTAGGGCAGAGAAAAGATAAGGCGCCCTATGCCATTCACTATGCCAGCAGAACATTAGATGAAGCTCAAAGAAATTATACAGTAACAGAGAAAGAACTGCTGGCTGTGGTTTTCGCCTTAGAGAAGTTCAGATCCTATTTGTTGGGGTCAAAGGTCACAATTTCACAGACCACTCTGCTATTCGGTACCTACAGCAGAAGAAGGATGCCAAGCCCAGACTGATTCGCTGGATCCTTCTCCTCCAGGAATTCGATCTGGAAATTAAGACAAACCTGGAGTTCAGAACGTGGTAGCAGATCACCTCTCCAGAATAGAGCAGCATGACTCTCCTTTGAGCAACGCCCCTATCACAGAGACCTTCCCTGACGAAGCTATCTTAGCCGTGGATGCTCTCTCCTTGGTACGCTGACATTGTAAATTACCTCGCCTCTGGGGTAATACCTTCGGATTGGACGAAGAATCAGAAGAACAAATTCTGTCGACCATCCGCTTTTACCAGTGGGCAGATCCCCTTCTATTCAGGGAAGGAGCAGATTGTATTTGGCGCAGGTGCATTCCTCAGACGGAGCAATCTAGTGTCCTCGAGCATTGTCATTCGCTCGAATTTGGTGGGCACCATTCTGGAGATCGTACGGCAGCAAAAGTATTGCAGTGTGGCCTCTGGTGGCCCACTTTATTTAAGGATGCAGCAGAATTTGTTAAAAGATGTCTTGATTGTCAGCGACTGAAAGGAACACTCACTGCCAAAGACTCAATGCCTCAGAAAATCATTCAGATAGCAGATGTTTTCGATGCATGGGGCATTGACTTCATGGGCCTTTCCCTAACAGTCAAGGTTTGAGCACATCCTTCTTGCCGTAGATTACGTGAGTCGTTGGGTTGAAGCTATCCCAGCCCGAGCCGCCAGCCGACAGCAAAACAGTTTGCCAGTTTCTGAAGAAGAACATCATTTCGCGGTTTGGGATACCGAAGATTCTCATATCCGACGGGGGTAGTCATTTCATCAACAAAGAGGTCAAGAAGTTAACGAAGGAGTACGGCATCGATCATCGTGTCGCATCTCCTTATCATCTGCAGACCAATGGCATGGCGGAGTTATCCAATAGAGAGATCAAGACCATATTGCAGAAACTTGTTAGGCCAAACAGAAAAGACTGGTCTCAACCCTTGGACTCAGCTCTTTGGGCTTACCGTACGGCCTACAAGTCTCCCTTGGGCATGTCGCCCTACCGTCTTGTATATGGAAAACCATGTCATCTGCCCGTGGAATTAATTCACAAATCCCTTTGGGCAATTAGTAATTGTAACTTGGACTCACGAAAAGGTGGTCAGAAGAGAAAGGACGATCTGAACAGGCTCTTGGAATTCCGAGACTGCGCATACGATAACACCTTGATGTACAAAGAGAAGGTGAAACGCTGGCATGACCGGCACATCAGACGAAAGACCTTCGATGTTGGGCAGAAAGTGTGGTTGTTTGATGCAAAGTTGCGGATATTCCCAGGTAAATTAAAAAGTAAGTGGACAGGGCCATTTCGAGTATGTGACGTGCGTGACAACGGAAGCATTGTTATATCAGAATTGTCCCCTGACGCACAGCCCTTCGTAGTCAACGCCAACTACTGAAGCCTTACTTGGAACCAGATTCGTTCTTGGCCGTTGTTGACTCTATTCAGTTAGTGCACCCTGAGGATATCTCTACACCTCCTGCAGCACCAAAAGATTCAGACGATGTACTCCAACCATTATTGCTCTGATTTTCTTCTTTTCTTCTTTTCTTCTTTTCCTTATCTATTTCTTTTTCTATCTAAAACGTGCCGCCTTTGTAGACAGTTTTCTATACTTAGGACGTACTTGGTCCTAAGTATAGGGGGGTGTGCACCTAGGGTTTTTAATTTCGGTTCGATCCTCTCCATTGTCTCCTCTTCTTGTCTATACTTAGGAGTATCTTACCCTAAGTATAGGGGGGGACAATCTGAGTACGATCAGTGTATTCTCACCCTTGACCCTCCCCGCTTTTTGTACACCTGCTCTACTTCGGATATTTGATCCTTAGTATAGGGGGGACGGTCAACTTCTAATTCATTCATTTCATTCGTATTTATTCTTTAGATCTGCCTATACGCAGTACGAGTTATGTCTCTGCTCTTTCCTTTCGATCTATGAGGACATAGCTCAAGCTAAGTATAAGGGGGGTCGTATATACTGTGTATATACTAAAAGCCATAACTCATACTGAAAAATAAAATATCACTACAACAACAAAAATAAAATGTAAAAAGTAGCTTTATAATAATGAAAGATGATTGTGAGTTCCTCAGACTCATTGTAATTATACTGACTAGTAAGTCAGAAAAGTGTTCTACGAAACTTTCTCCTTTGAAAAATCGTGTGAAATTTGTTTGAAAATAGCGTGAACAAGTATTCAACGATTGAAAAATTAGTTTTGTGTGTAAAAATTATTTTCTTTGAGTGAAAGCAAATGTGTGAAAAGTAGTGTGCAAATGATTGTGAAAAGTTGATTGTCAAAGGTGTTTTGAAAAATCTATCTATGTTGTGTAAAACATTTGTAAAAGGATTTTCAAAATGCGTGTACATATTGCAAAATTATTTTGGACTAGAGGTTTCAAAAACCCTTGTGAAAATGATTCTCGAAGTAAGTCTGAGGAATCCACACAAGAATCTTTCATTTGTAAATGAGGAATAAGCCAAATAAAGTTTATAAGAACAGAACCATACTATACGTCAAATACAATTTTTTTCTTCTTTTATACCTACTGATAATAAATCAGATACCTATACAGTATGATTTGAAAAATAGTGTGACCAGTCTTGGAAAAATTTTGATGTGAAATGATTTCAAATGAGTGAAACTGTGTTGATTGCAAAATTTTTCTTTGAGTGAAAGAAAGGATTTGAAAAACCTATGTGCAAATGTTTGAAAAATGCTTGTTAAAAGTATTGTGAAAATTGTATATATCTACATATAGTGTGAAAAATCTGTGCAAAAATAGTTTTCAAATGTGTGTAAAGGATTGCAAAAATTATCGTGTACTATAGTTTGCAAAAATATTTTCAAAAAGCTATTAATAACACCATTGCAGATACTAGTAAATCAGAAACAAGATACATACAATCCTTTCTATACATACCCAAATAAACTATTTCATTCATACCTGTAAAGTCGCTAAAAATTTCCTAAATTTTGAAAATAAAGCAGCACGCCTGTGTAAATAAATGTACATACTCTTTAAACATTATCAGTTCGTACTTTCCTGTGCAGAGATTCTTTTTGTAAAAACATTCTTTGATCCTTCCAAATTTTTGTGAAAAATTGCATCATTCATTGCACATAGCATAAGCATACCATTCATATTCTTTTTGAGTGAAGCTTGATGATTGAATCAGTCTAAGAAAATCTCAAATTGGAGCTTGGTTGGACCTTACCGCACCTAACTACACTGGAACCTTATGGGAACTAGGTTTAAGGTACTTCAGGTCTATTCAGACTTAATTCTTTGAGAAATCAGGACTGGGTTCAAGTCACCTCAGTGGACTAACTAGAACTTTTCGAAACACACGCATGACTCTGTCGGCCGTGACCTAACTTGGACACCTGCACCTTTCACATAGCTCTCCATGGATGAGGTGGTGAGGAGGCAGTTTCCTTTGGCTTGGGGTAGCATATGAGGGTAGTACTTCTAGGCGGAACCTCTCTTCTTCTTATAGTGAAGGAAGTGCACCTCAACTTGGTCTAGTGGTGATGAAGGCTAAAGACAGAAGCCGAGGGGTTGCAATAAAGCTTCAAAAGAGGGATAGTCTACTGGCTCAAGAGAAATTTCTTGTATATATGCTGCACCATGTAGATATGTTGTACAGATGCAATTGAAAAAAAAAAAAAAGAAAAAAAAAGGAGAACTCCAAAAAAGTGGTGGGTCGGATTGAAAATTTAATAACCCCACCGGGAGTGTATATAGTTCAATAAAGCAAAAGCTTATGGTATCCATGTTACATCTCATGAAGCTTGCAGCGGGAGACTCAGCTACACTGGCTGAGCTTCCAAAAGTCTATACTTCTTCCCCCTCTTCTTGAGCCGGTTGCACTTGAACTTAGAAGGGAATACCCCGCTTCTCGAGGAAAGAGTTGCTAGACCGAGGTCTTAGAGTTACCAAGTTGGGGGAGGTTGTTTCTTTGTCACTTCTGAGGTGGGGAGCTACATATCACTTACACCGTACAAGTCAGCTTCATAGTTATAAGAGTTTGCGTATGATGTAGACTAGTTCTGACCCGGCTATTGAGGTGGGTTGAACCGAGTTCTGTGATTACCGAAGGCTGTTGTACTTTAGAACTGGTTCCCGACTAGGTTCCCAACACCCTTCACACTCAAGGTCTAACAGGAGCTCCAAATTCAGATTTTGTAAGGACATGCATTGCACTGAAAGCACCCCAATTCACTCTATCTTTCTTGCATTTTCCTTTTTCTTTTCTTTTTTCATTTTGCACTTATTGCATAAGTGTTTTGCTAGGGACTAGCAAAGGCAAGTATAGGGGGGTGATGAATCTCCATTTCATCACCTTTATTCTATCATTTTGGCCTCAAAAACCCCAGCAAATGCATGTAAACAACATTAATTTGTACATAATAGCATTCATTATTCATTGTATTAATTGTACATTAAATAAAGTTTTTAATGCCAAAATTATAGAATAAAGAGAGAAAAGAAAAAGGAATAAAATATTGTAAATATTTTATGACCCTAACCCCCGAGACCAAGGCCAGCATGGTATAGGGTCGACAAGGAATAAAGTAGGGGGAGATAAGGGCTGATATACAATAAATATCTCAGTTATTCATTCATCCATTTATGCATTTTTTGACACCTATTTTGTACATAACTATTTATTCCTCAAATAAAGAAACTTTGTTCATGAAAGTTGTAGATAATAATGTAAATAAAAATACAAAATTGAGTTTGTGTAAAAATAACACTCAGTGTACATTTTATACACAGAATAAAAAGCCAAAATCTCAACTTCACAGACCCATATCTTGCAAATAAAAACTCCAAATCACCCAAACTCACCTTTAATTGTATATAGCATTTCATAAACTATTTTATAAAATTGGTTTCATAATTTTGGAGTCCATCTGTGGAAGTTAGGTTTTTTGGCCCTTCTTGTACATAATACCTGATTAAAATATTCATTTTATTTACTATCTATTATTTTTATAAATTTATATTTTTAGAATCTTGTAAATAATGTATATAAATCATGTACATGTTGAAATTACAAGAAAACCAAAAAGAATTTGATAAATAAAATAAGTCTATAATAATCATAGACAAAAGACCTATGCTACATAAATGTATATAAATAAAAAGGAACTTAATTCTTTTATTCTTTTATTTATCCATATTTCATAATATGTACATATAATATATCATTCATTAAAAATACAAATCCAAAATAAAAACAAATAAAATTCATCAAATAAATAAAATGTATATAATATATAGGTAAAATACCTATAAGTATACATACATACACATACATCTATTTATTTAAAAATATAAATAAACTCATAAAAATAAAATAAAAATTATATTATACTCACAAAAATAAGTTATAAAATTATAAAATAAGAAACTAAAATAATAAAATAAAATAAATAAACTAAAAATAAAAATATACCAAAATACATATAAAATACATACATATACACATTATTTTAATAAAACCGTAATAAAATACTTCAAAAAATAAATAAAAATCATAAATAAATACTACATTAATTTATAAACATTTTTTATTTTATAAGTAAAATCTAATAAAATCATTTACTAGGTTAAATAATTCATTTTTTTTAATAAGGGATCCCTATTTTGGCGTGTAGCGGCTGAGGTGGACCAATGGGCGCGTCGCGCCTGTTGACCGCAGGTCAACTGGACCTCCAGGCGTCTGACTTCACGCAACCCGTCTTTTCCCCGATTTCCGCCATTTTTCACGCCTGGCTCAGTGAACCATCGCACTCGCTTCCTTCACAAGATTTGTCCTCTGATCATCCATGATGCCCGCCAAGATCATAGATCAATCTGATACTCACTGGTTTAATCAATAATCGCCGGTCAATAAGGCCACTCATCAATGTCTATAAATAAAAAGCTCCGCCCTCCTCCTCGAATTTGGCCAATTTCACCCCCCTTTCTGTGCTTGATTCGATTCCTGGCGTTGCCCTCGTGACAGGAGGAGCTTTCCCAGCAGTTGACTCGGCCGGAGAAGGAGGAAGTTTTGTCGCGGTGGTGCTCGGCGACCACCCTGCTCCCTGGCGGCCCCCAGGTATAAGAGCTGTTCTTTCTTGCTTAGTAGTTAGGTTTTAGTATTAGCTTTTAATTCCAGCCCTTAGGTTAGCATTTAGATGATTAGCTTAGGCCAAAATCAGAAATCGAAGTTCGCCGGAGCTGAGCCCCGGCGACTTCCCCACTGTGATCCTATCTGTCTCCGACCGCCTAAATCGCCTCATCTCCATCCCCTTCGAGTTCTCCATCAAATGCACACACTTGTTCAACCCAGGACCCCAGGTCTTGGCGAATCGGAGCTCCTCCTCCGCCCTTCGTCGGAGCTCCTCCGTTCCACCTCATGTTGCTGCACAGCTTCAACCTTTTTGTCGAGGAGCATCCCCTCGAGCCATGCTATCTTCCTGTGCAGGTCTGGTGCGCAAATAAGCACCCTGAGGCGAAATCAAGTCACGCCGGAGGTACCTGGAGCCCCACTTCTTCTCCGACCTCGCGAGGGTGCTCCAGTGTACCTCTGGTCGATCCAACACCTCCGGACGACAGAGGAACCTTCCAGGAAGCTTTTGGGACACCGTGGAGCAGTGATGGACGGCGGAGGTGCGAGATCCAGCCGGGAGAAGCTCGCTCAGGCGAGCGTTCTTCCCCTGTTCTTCCAGGCGCCCTCTCCGCCGTTGGATGAAGATGAAGGTCCCAGATTAGAAGGGAGCCGTTGGATGGAGCCCCGCAGCAACCGTCAGATCACCTCAAGTGATCTAATCTCAGCCCTCCATCGGCGAAGCGGTATCGGCTCACGTGGAGGCGCCGCGTGGCAAGTGAGCGAGGATCAGCCGTTGGATGAAGCGCCTGAGGGGGTAAACTTCACATACACCCCCCTGCCTTTTGTAATTAATATTTGATTCCAAAAATAAAATGTCACGTTGTAAATAACTTGTACATTTGCAGTTTGATCCCTTAGTTTAATTTTATTTGCAGATGGGTCCCTCTGCGCCTCACGTGTAGTCCCACGTGAGGCACAGGAGTTTTTGCACATAACCCCTGCCGGGTTTTGATAATTGTAAAAAGGCCTGTAAAATAAAAAGAAATGTTTATTTGTACTGTGATATTTGCATGGACACCCCGAACAAATGTTATAATTGCAAAAATGCCCCTGCCAGGCCATATATTTTGGGATGCTTTGTCTATTTATTTTGTGCTCTATATTTCTTTGAAAAATTTTGAAAAAATAGGCATATGCTCCTGTTAGGGTACCCTTGCTTGCTATATTTTTAGATTTGAATTTTGTTGCATTTTGGTATTTATTAAAAATCAAAAACATGCATTTTCTTCACTGTCTAATTTATAAAATACAAAAAAATTATAAAATGTTTTTTGAAAAATTCTAAAAAAATATATATGGTATAAATATCTATATATTGAGTCCAGAAAATGAAAAAACCTAAAAAGAAGAAAAAAGAAAAAACATAAAAATTAAAAAGCTCCAAAGTCCATCAAAAAAAAAATGTAAAAACCCCAGAAAAATACCAAAAAAATATTTCTCTGTTTAATAATTATGTATATATATTATTTACTTAGTAAAATCAATTTGGGCAATTTTTGGATTCATTTGATATTTTTAAAAAAGCCCTAATTGTATTCGGCCATTAATATAGTCCTATATTACGGACCTTTTTGAAATTAAAAAAAAAGAGATCTTGTAGATACTATATATTTTGCATAAATACATATATACTGATATATGTACTCTCTATATATCTTTTTCTCCTCACACCTATCTCGATATATACATATATCCCTATACCTCTATTATATATTCTATGTATATCTATGTCCCTATATAGATAATATATATAAAAAGAAAAAAAATATATATATAAAAAAATATGAAAACAAAATAAAAATCATAAAAACAAAAAAATAAAATACAAAAAATATAAAATTAAAAACCCACATAAAAACAAGCTTCACACATGGATGACTTGGTGATACATCTAGGCTACGCATTTTGTATTGCTCTCTGTGGTTCGACCTCTACATGCTTGTCACTATACATTTTGTTGTAGAGTAATAAAAATTAATTCACATTTATTTTTTTTGGGACTTAATTGATACATTCTTGCTTTGTGGGTTAATTGTTGATTGACCCCAGGATTTGGTTGGTCGACACTACGACTGTGCTCCCGCCTTGTGTGGAGCACACGACCGGTCGGTTCTGGGGTTTATCATGAGTCCACACACGCAAAGCCAACAAAGAGCAAATATTTAGTATGTGTGTTGACCTTACAAGAATATTACAATTTATATGGAGACTCATCTGATAAGGAACCTATGGTCAGCATCTCACAAAGAATACCTCCTAAACTAGCTAAGAATGCCGCTTTTAACATTTCAGAAAAAGTATCTCCTGAGGAGTTACTCATCAAGTTCGGAGGATGCAAACAATATAAGAGAGCTCAGTTCGAAGAATCTGGAGCTTGATCGGAACAAGAAGTCATACATCAACCCACGTTGGACTTTCCCTTCCCCTCTCTATTATTCTTCTAAGATCGACTCTCCTGCTCCCAATCAATGCACTAGAATAATTCGTTATGACCAGATTGACATTTGCTCATATGAATATTCAGAGGAAGAACATAATGACCTAAAAACTAAGCTAAATCTGAGAAAGAAGCTCAAGAATAAAAATAGTTGGAGTAACGTGAACTTTAATTATTATTCTGATGACAACTCCGACGATGGTTTGGGAATCATGTGATTTATCTTCTTCCAATCAATATTCCCTCCCACCACATTTCTTAAAAAAGATCGGTCGTAAACCGTCTTGATCATCAGCCACCCTTTCCCCTACCCCATATGTTCTCTTTTATATTTTTCTTCATAAACATAGGCCAATGCCTAAGTATGGGGGGGGACCGATGCCATCTTATATTTATTCATCATTCTACTCCCCCATTTGCTCTATATATTCTCCAGATCTCATCGATTCTCATACTCACTCCTGTCCAATACTTAGGCTGACCAAAGCCTAAGTATAGGGGAGATCGATGCCCATCATGTATATACTTATACATTTCTCCTCTTGACCTCAACTGCCCCCATTCTTTGTTCTTCTTCTACACTTTGGCTGACCAAAGCCTAAGTATAAAGGAGCGGTTGAGTTCTGTACTCTTTTTTTTTTTAATTTTTCACTCTCATACGCTTAGCATGAGCTATGTCATCTTGTCGCTTCTTGTGCTCTAAGAACATAACACGCGTTAAGTATAGGGGAGCTTGTATATATTACATATATACTTTACCCATAGCTTGTGCATTCACGTATTTTTGTATATATTATGCAATAATTACGGGATGGGTAAAAGTAAAAAAAATAAAACAAAACAAAAAATGATGAAAAATCTCTCTTGCATATCACCACTGCATACAAAAAAACTTCTTTACTCTTGCATATCATCCTTGCGCTCATACCAAAAAAATCATCTTGCATCTCTTCTGCATTTCATAACATCTGCATTTCATTTGCATATCTAGCATATGAAAAAGTGAAAAAGTTATTGGAGTATGAATTGAGTTATGAGTAGAAGTGGATATTGGTCTTGACTTGGCCTTAATCTACTTAATTTCCAGATGAACTCACTGAGAAAGAGGATTTTAGAAGCTTCGGGTATTTTGAATCAATTCTTCGAGTTCCGCATAACAATTTGCAGCCTTTGACTCTTGGTGTCGAACATGGTCGCCAAATTCTGGGTATAGCTTTTAAGTAGGGAATTAATCTTTTCTCTCACACTATGCACTTAGTTCAAATCAGACGGGGTTTTGGAAGACTGTGTGGGTTCTCTTTTTTGGTAGTGTGGACATCTAAAGGCCAATGTATGGGTTGAAATAAAGCTTCGGAAAATGGATGGATGGATGGGCACGATTTTTTCTAAGACCCAAAAAATATATGGCAAAAAGGATTCCATATCCGTAGTGGTACAAAAGATCCATACAGAGTTATCAAAAATCCATACCAAAAGAAGACAAACTACCAAATAAATACTTGACCAAAAAGGTCCAATCTTTAAGAAATCCTGTAGATCTTGGTGTAGATTAAGCTAAACTGGCCGACTTCACAAGGAGAGGTGACTACACAGGTCACCCTCCAGTTCTTTTCCTCTTCTTCTAATTTCTCCCTCTTTTTGATTGTGAACACAACATGACAAGCCTTAGAAGGAAATACCCGACTCCCCGAGGACGAGTTTTTGGGAGGGGGGTTTGCATGGTCGTCCGACACTCTTGATGGGGAGAGTAAAAACCTTTTCACACAACATGAGACAATTA